>CAWZYM010000153.1:300000-332329 GCA_963966185.1 Rhabditoides inermis
TCCCATACCCCTCTCCCTCCATCCAAAGTTCAATACAGGTTCATAATCAACTACAGCCACACTTCACCAAGTTTCTCGATCTCGCAAGTCGAAAACGGAATGAACGGTGCTGAACTTCGCTAATAGGACACCAGAGAAGGATTTCGAAAAGATATGGATGAAGGGTACCTCAGTGTCTGTCTCTATTCCTTCCCTCTATCTCGCCTTATCTCTTTTTATCTTTTTCTGTGGGTTGATTACATGTAGTTATGTAGTATCGAAGGTTGGTTGGATTGTTTCATGAGCGAGGCCACTAACTCTCCTCCCACCCTTATGGTGGTTGTTGCTAGAAGCTGTGGTCTCTTGAGATTGGTTGTGGTGTTTTTGAGTGGGGCCACTAACTCTCCTTCCACCCTTATGGTGGTTGTTGCTAGAAGCTGTGGTCCCTTGAGATTGGTTGTGGTGTTTCTTGAGCGGGACCACTAACTCTCCTTCCACCCTTATGGTGGTTGTTGCTAGAAGCTGTGGTCTCTTGAGATTGGTTGTGGTGTTTCTTGAGCGAGGCCACTAACTCTCCTTCCACCCTTATGGTGGTTGTTGCTAGAAGCTGTGGTCTCTTGAGATTGGTTGTGGTGTTTTTTGAGTGGGGCCACTAACTCTCCTTCCACCCTTATGGTGGTTGTTGCTAGAAGCTGTGGTCCCTTGAGATTGGTTGTGGTGTATCTTGAGCGGGACCACTAACTCTCCTTCCACCCTTATGATGGTTGTTGCTAGAAGCTGTGGTCTCTTGAGATTGGTTGTGGTGTTTCATGAGCGGGGCTTCTTCTTTCTCTCTCTCTCTCACTCTCTCTCTCTCTCTCTCTCTCTCTCTCGCTCTCTCCTCTTTTCCCATATCCCTCTCCCTCCATCCAAAGTGCAATACAGGTTCATAATCAACGACAGCCACATTTCACCAAGTTTCTCGATCTCGCAAGTCGGAAACGGAATGGATGGTGCTGAACTTCGCTAATAGGACACTAGAGAAGGAGTTCGGAGGAGATATGGATGAAGGGTACCTCAGTGTCTGTCTCTATTCCTTCCCTCTATCTCGCCTTATCTCTTTTTTATCTCTCTTTGTGAGTTGATTACATGTAGTTATGTGTATCGAAGGTTGGTTGGATTGTTTCATGAGCGAGGCCACTAACTCTCCTCCCACCCTTATAGTGGTTGTTGCTAGAAGCTGTGGTCTCTTGAGAATGGTCGTGGTGTTTCTTGAGCGAGGCCACTAACTCTCCTCCCACCCTTATGGTGGTTGTTGCTAGAAGCTGTGGTCTCTTGAGATTGGTTGTGGTGTTTTTGAGTGGGGCCACTAACTCTCCTTCCACCCTTATGGTGGTTGTTGCTAGAAGCTGTGGTCCCTTGAGATTGGTTGTGGTGTTTCTTGAGCGGGACCACTAACTCTCCTTCCACCCTTATGGTGGTTGTTGCTAGAAGCTGTGGTCTCTTGAGATTGGTTGTGGTGTATCTTGAGCGGGACCACTAACTCTCCTTCCACCCTTATGATGGTTGTTGCTAGAAGCTGTGGTCTCTTGAGATTGGTTGTGGTGTTTCATGAGCGGGGCTTCTTCTTTCTCTATCTCTCTTACTCTCTCTCTCTCTCTCTCTCTCCTCTTTTCCCATATCCCTCTCCCTCCATCCAAAGTGCAATACAGGTTCATAATCAACGACAGCCACATTTCACCAAGTTTCTCGATCTCGCAAGTCGGAAACGGAATGGATGGTGCTGAACTTCGCTAATAGGACACTAGAGAAGAAGTTCGGAGGAGATATGGATGAAGGGTACCTCAGTGTCTGTCTCTATTCCTTCCCTCTATCTCGCCTTATCTCTTTTTTATCTCTCTTTGTGAGTTGATTACATGTAGTTATGTAGTATCGAAGGTTGGTTGGATTGTTTCATGAGCGAGGCCACTAACTCTCCTCCCACCCTTATGGTGGTTGTTGCTAGAAGCTGTGGTCTCTTGAGATTGGTTGTGGTGTTTCTTGAGCGGGGCCACTAACTCTCCTTCCACCCTTATGGTGGTTGTTGCTAGAAGCTGTGGTCTCTTGAGATTGGTCGTGGTGTTTCTTGAGCGGGGCCACTAACTCTCCTTCCACCCTTGTGGTGGTTGTTGCTAGAAGCTGTGGTCCCTTGAGATTGGTTGTGGTGTTTCTTGAGCGAGGCCACTAACTCTCCTTCCACCCTTATGGTGGTTGTTGCTAGAAGCTGTGGTCTCTTGAGAATGGTCGTGGTGTTTTTTGAGCGGGGCCACTAACTCTCCTTCCACCCTTATGGTGGTTGTTGCTAGAAGCTGTGGTCCCTTAAGATTGGTTGTGGTGTTTCTTGAGCGGGACCACTATCTCTCCTTCCACCCTTATGGTGGTTGTTGATAGAAGCGGTGGTCTCTTGAGATTGGTTGTGGTGTATCTTAAGCGGGACCACTAACTCTCCTTCCACCCTTATGGTGGTTGTTGCTAGAAGCTGTGGTCTCTTGAGATTGGTTGTGGTGTTTCATGAGCGGGGCTTCTTCTTTCTCTATCTCTCTCACTCTCTCTCTCTCTCTCTCTCTCTCTCTCTCTCTCTCTCTCTCTCCTCTTTTCCCATATCCCTCTCCCTCCATCCAAAGTGCAATACAGGTTCATAATCAACGACAGCCACATTTCACCAAGTTTCTCGATCTCGCAAGTCGGAAACGGAATGGATGGTGCTGAACTTCGCTAATAGGACACCAGAGAAGGACTTCGAGGAGATATGGATGAAGGGTACCTCAGCGTCCGTCTCTATTCCTTCCCTCTATCTCGCCTTATCTCTTTTTTATCTCTCTTTGTGGGTTGATTACATGTAGTTATGTAGTATCGAAGGTTGGTTGGATTGTTTCATGAGTGAGGCCACTAACTCTCCTCCCACCCTTATGGTGGCTGTTGCTAGAAGCTGTGGTCTCTTGAGATTGGTTGTGGTGTTTCTTGAGCGGGGCCACTAACTCTCCTTCCACCCTTATGGTGGTTGTTGCTAGAAGCTGTGGTCTCTTGAGATTGGTCGTGGTGTTTCTTGAGCGGGGCCACTAACTCTCCTTCCACCCTTATGGTGGTTGTTGCTAGAAGCTGTGGTCCCTTGAGATTGGTTGTGGTGTTTCTTGAGCGGGACCACTAACTCTCCTTCCACCCTTATGGTGGTTGTTGCTAGAAGCTGTGGTCTCTTGAGATTGGTTGTGGTGTATCTTGAGCGGGACCACTAACTCTCCTTCCACCCTTATGATGGTTGTTGCTAGAAGCTGTGGTCTCTTGAGATTGGTTGTGGTGTTTCATGAGCGGGGCTTCTTCTTTCTCTATCTCTCTTACTCTCTCTCTCTCTCTCTCTCCTCTTTTCCCATATCCCTCTCCCTCCATCCAAAGTTCAATACAGGTTCATAATCAACTACAGCCACACTTCACCAAGTTTCTCGATCTCGCAAGTCGAAAACGGAATGAACGGTGCTGAACTTCGCTAATAGGACACCAGAGAAGGATTTCGAAAAGATATGGATGAAGGGTACCTCAGTGTCTGTCTCTATTCCTTCCCTCTATCTCGCCTTATCTCTTTTTATCTTTTTCTGTGGGTTGATTACATGTAGTTATGTAGTATCGAAGGTTGGTTGGATTGTTTCATGAGCG
The DNA here is from genome assembly GCA_963966185.1 of Rhabditoides inermis. Classification (NCBI taxonomy): domain Eukaryota; kingdom Metazoa; phylum Nematoda; class Chromadorea; order Rhabditida; family Rhabditidae; genus Rhabditoides; species Rhabditoides inermis. The sequence continues at coordinate 303,646 of CAWZYM010000153.1, forward strand.
AGGCCACTAACTCTCCTCCCACCCTTATGGTGGTTGTTGCTAGAAGCTGTGGTCTCTTGAGATTGGTTGTGGTGTTTTTGAGTGGGGCCACTAACTCTCCTTCCACCCTTATGGTGGTTGTTGCTAGAAGCTGTGGTCCCTTGAGATTGGTTGTGGTGTTTCTTGAGCGGGACCACTAACTCTCCTTCCACCCTTATGGTGGTTGTTGCTAGAAGCTGTGGTCTCTTGAGATTGGTTGTGGTGTTTCTTGAGCGAGGCCACTAACTCTCCTTCCACCCTTATGGTGGTTGTTGCTAGAAGCTGTGGTCTCTTGAGATTGGTTGTGGTGTTTTTTGAGTGGGGCCACTAACTCTCCTTCCACCCTTATGGTGGTTGTTGCTAGAAGCTGTGGTCCCTTGAGATTGGTTGTGGTGTATCTTGAGCGGGACCACTAACTCTCCTTCCACCCTTATGATGGTTGTTGCTAGAAGCTGTGGTCTCTTGAGATTGGTTGTGGTGTTTCATGAGCGGGGCTTCTTCTTTCTCTCTCTCTCTCACTCTCTCTCTCTCTCTCTCTCTCTCTCTCGCTCTCTCCTCTTTTCCCATATCCCTCTCCCTCCATCCAAAGTGCAATACAGGTTCATAATCAACGACAGCCACATTTCACCAAGTTTCTCGATCTCGCAAGTCGGAAACGGAATGGATGGTGCTGAACTTCGCTAATAGGACACTAGAGAAGGAGTTCGGAGGAGATATGGATGAAGGGTACCTCAGTGTCTGTCTCTATTCCTTCCCTCTATCTCGCCTTATCTCTTTTTTATCTCTCTTTGTGAGTTGATTACATGTAGTTATGTGTATCGAAGGTTGGTTGGATTGTTTCATGAGCGAGGCCACTAACTCTCCTCCCACCCTTATAGTGGTTGTTGCTAGAAGCTGTGGTCTCTTGAGAATGGTCGTGGTGTTTCTTGAGCGAGGCCACTAACTCTCCTCCCACCCTTATGGTGGTTGTTGCTAGAAGCTGTGGTCTCTTGAGATTGGTTGTGGTGTTTTTGAGTGGGGCCACTAACTCTCCTTCCACCCTTATGGTGGTTGTTGCTAGAAGCTGTGGTCCCTTGAGATTGGTTGTGGTGTTTCTTGAGCGGGACCACTAACTCTCCTTCCACCCTTATGGTGGTTGTTGCTAGAAGCTGTGGTCTCTTGAGATTGGTTGTGGTGTATCTTGAGCGGGACCACTAACTCTCCTTCCACCCTTATGATGGTTGTTGCTAGAAGCTGTGGTCTCTTGAGATTGGTTGTGGTGTTTCATGAGCGGGGCTTCTTCTTTCTCTATCTCTCTTACTCTCTCTCTCTCTCTCTCTCTCCTCTTTTCCCATATCCCTCTCCCTCCATCCAAAGTGCAATACAGGTTCATAATCAACGACAGCCACATTTCACCAAGTTTCTCGATCTCGCAAGTCGGAAACGGAATGGATGGTGCTGAACTTCGCTAATAGGACACTAGAGAAGAAGTTCGGAGGAGATATGGATGAAGGGTACCTCAGTGTCTGTCTCTATTCCTTCCCTCTATCTCGCCTTATCTCTTTTTTATCTCTCTTTGTGAGTTGATTACATGTAGTTATGTAGTATCGAAGGTTGGTTGGATTGTTTCATGAGCGAGGCCACTAACTCTCCTCCCACCCTTATGGTGGTTGTTGCTAGAAGCTGTGGTCTCTTGAGATTGGTTGTGGTGTTTCTTGAGCGGGGCCACTAACTCTCCTTCCACCCTTATGGTGGTTGTTGCTAGAAGCTGTGGTCTCTTGAGATTGGTCGTGGTGTTTCTTGAGCGGGGCCACTAACTCTCCTTCCACCCTTGTGGTGGTTGTTGCTAGAAGCTGTGGTCCCTTGAGATTGGTTGTGGTGTTTCTTGAGCGAGGCCACTAACTCTCCTTCCACCCTTATGGTGGTTGTTGCTAGAAGCTGTGGTCTCTTGAGAATGGTCGTGGTGTTTTTTGAGCGGGGCCACTAACTCTCCTTCCACCCTTATGGTGGTTGTTGCTAGAAGCTGTGGTCCCTTAAGATTGGTTGTGGTGTTTCTTGAGCGGGACCACTATCTCTCCTTCCACCCTTATGGTGGTTGTTGATAGAAGCGGTGGTCTCTTGAGATTGGTTGTGGTGTATCTTAAGCGGGACCACTAACTCTCCTTCCACCCTTATGGTGGTTGTTGCTAGAAGCTGTGGTCTCTTGAGATTGGTTGTGGTGTTTCATGAGCGGGGCTTCTTCTTTCTCTATCTCTCTCACTCTCTCTCTCTCTCTCTCTCTCTCTCCTCTTTTCCCATATCCCTCTCCCTCCATCCAAAGTGCAATACAGGTTCATAATATACGACAGCCACATTTCACCAAGTTTCTCGATCTCGCAAGTCGGAAACGGAATGGATGGTGCTGAACTTCGCTAATAGGACACCAGAGAAGGACTTCGAGGAGATATGGATGAAGGGTACCTCAGCGTCCGTCTCTATTCCTTCCCTCTATCTCGCCTTATCTCTTTTTTATCTCTCTTTGTGGGTTGATTACATGTAGTTATGTAGTATCGAAGGTTGGTTGGATTGTTTCATGAGTGAGGCCACTAACTCTCCTCCCACCCTTATGGTGGCTGTTGCTAGAAGCTGTGGTCTCTTGAGATTGGTTGTGGTGTTTCTTGAGCGGGGCCACTAACTCTCCTTCCACCCTTATGGTGGTTGTTGCTAGAAGCTGTGGTCTCTTGAGATTGGTCGTGGTGTTTCTTGAGCGGGGCCACTAACTCTCCTTCCACCCTTATGGTGGTTGTTGCTAGAAGCTGTGGTCCCTTGAGATTGGTTGTGGTGTTTCTTGAGCGAGGCCACTAACTCTCCTTCCACCCTTATGGTGGTTGTTGCTAGAAGCTGTGGTCTCTTGAGATTGGTCGTGGTGTTTTTTGAGCGGGGCCACTAACTCTCCTTCCACCCTTATGGTGGTTGTTGCTAGAAGCTGCGGTCTCTTAAGATTGGTTGTGGTGTTTCTTGAGCGGGACCACTATCTCTCCTTCCACCCTTATGGTGGTTGTTGCTAGAAGCGGTGGTCTCTTGAGATTGGTTGTGGTGTATCTTGAGCGGGACCACTAACTCTCCTTCCACCCTTATGGTGGTTGTTGCTAGAAGCTGTGGTCTCTTGAGATTGGTTGTGGTGTTTCATGAGCGGGGCTTCTTCTTTCTCTATCTCTCTCACTCTTTCTCTCTCTCTCTCTCCCCTCTTCCCATACCCCTCTCCCTCCATCCAAAGTTCAATACAGGTATAAATCAACGACAGCCACACTTCACCAAGTTTCTTGATCTCGCAAGTCGGAAACGGAATGGACGGTGCTGAACTTCGCTAATAGGACACCAGAGAAGGACTTCGAGGAGATATGGATGAAGGGTACCTCAGCGTCCGTCTCTATTCCTTCCCTCTATCTCGCCTTATCTCTTTTTTATCTCTCTTTGTGGGTTGATTACATGTAGTTATGTAGTATCGAAGGTTGGTTGGATTGTTTCATGAGCGAGGCCACTAACTCTCCTCCCACCCTTATGGTGGCTGTTGCTAGAAGCTGTGGTCTCTTGAGATTGGTTGTGGTGTTTCATGAGCGGGGCTTCTTCTTTCTCTATCTCTCACTCTCTCTCTCTCTCTCTCTCTCTCTCTCTCTCTCTCTCTCTCTCTCTCCTCTTTTCCCATATCCCTCTCCTTTCCATCCAAAGTGCAATACAGGTTCATAATCAACGACAGCCACATTTCACCAAGTTTCTCGATCTCGCAAGTCGGAAACGGAATGGATGGTGCTGAACTTCGCTAATAGGACACTAGAGAAGAAGTTCGGAGGAGATATGGATGAAGGGTACCTCAGTGTCTGTCTCTATTCCTTCCCTCTATCTCGCCTTATCTCTTTTTTATCTCTCTTTGTGAGTTGATTACATGTAGTTATGTAGTATCGAAGGTTGGTTGGATTGTTTCATGAGCGAGGCCACTAACTTTCCTCCCACCCTTATGGTGGTTGTTGCTAGAAGCTGTGGTCTCTTGAGATTGGTTGTGGTGTTTCTTGAGCGGGGCCACTAACTCTCCTTCCACCCTTATGGTGGTTGTTGCTAGAAGCTGTGGTCTCTTGAGATTGGTTGTGGTGTTTCTTGAGCGAGGCCACTAACTCTCCTTCCACCCTTATGGTGGTTGTTGCTAGAAGCTGTGGTCTCTTGAGATTGGTTGTGGTGTTTGTTGAGCGGGACCACTATTTCTTTTTCCACCCTTATGGTGGTTGTTGCTAGAAGCTGTGGTCTCTTGAGATTGGTTATGGTGTTTCTTGAGCGGAACCACTATTTCTCCTTCCACCCTTATGGTGGTTGTTGCTAGAAGCTGTGGTCTCTTGAGATTGGTTGTGGTGTTTCTTGAGCGGGACCACTATTTATCCTTCCACCCTTATGGTGGTTGTTGCTAGAAGCTGTGGTCTCTTGAGATTGGTTGTGGTGTTTCTTGAGCGGGACCACTATTTCTCCTTCCATCCTTATGGTGGTTGTTGCTAGAAGCTGTGGTCTCTTGAGATTGGTTGTGGTGTTTCTTGAGCGAGGCCACTAACTCTCTTTCCACCCTTATGGTGGTTGTTGCTAGAAGCTGTGGTCTCTTGAGATTGGTTGTGGTGTTTTTTGAGTGGGGCCACTAACTCTCCTTCCACCCTTATGGTGGTTGTTGCTAGAAGCTGTGGTCCTTTGAGATTGGTTGTGGTGTATCTTGAGCGGGACCACTAACTCTCCTTCCACCCTTATGGTGGTTGTTGCTAGAAGCTGTGGTCTCTTGAGATTGGTTGTGGTGTTTCATGAGCGGGGCTTCTTCTTGCTCTCTCTCTCTCTAACTCTCTCTCTCTCTCTCTCTCTCTCCTCTCTTCCCATACCCCTCTCCCTCCATCCAAAGTTCAATACAGGTTCATAATCAACTACAGTCACACTTCACCAAGTTTCTCGATCTCGCAAGTCGAAAACGGAATGAATGGTGCTGAACTTCGCTAATAGGACACCAGAGAAGGATTTCGAGGAGATATGGATGAAGGGTACCTCAGTGTCTGTCTCTATTCCTTCCCTCTATCTCGCCTTATCTCTTTTTATCTTTTTCTGTGGGTTGATTACATGTAGTTATGTAGTATCGAAGGTTGGTTGGATTGTTTCATGAGCGAGGCCACTAACTCTCCTCCCACCCTTATGGTGGTTGTTGCTAGAAGCTGTGGTCTCTTGAGATTGGTTGTGGTGTTTTTGAGTGGGGCCACTAACTCTCCTTCCACCCTTATGATGGTTGTTGCTAGAAGCTGTGGTCTCTTGAGATTGGTTGTGGTGTTTCATGAGCGGGGCTTCTTCTTTCTCTATCTCTCTCACTCTCTCTCTCTCTCTCTCTCTCTCTCTCTCGCTCTCTCCTCTTTTCCCATATCCCTCTCCCTCCATCCAAAGTGCAATACAGGTTCATAATCAACGACAGCCACATTTCACCAAGTTTCTCGATCTCGCAAGTCGGAAACGGAATGGATGGTGCTGAACTTCGCTAATAGGACACTAGAGAAGGAGTTCGGAGGAGATATGGATGAAGGGTACCTCAGTGTCTGTCTCTATTCCTTCCCTCTATCTCGCCTTATCTCTTTTTTATCTCTCTTTGTGAGTTGATTACATGTAGTTATGTGTATCGAAGGTTGGTTGGATTGTTTCATGAGCGAGGCCACTAACTCTCCTCCCACCCTTATGGTGGTTGTTGCTAGAAGCTGTGGTCCCTTAAGATTGGTTGTGGTGTTTCTTGAGCGGGACCACTATCTCTCCTTCCACCCTTATGGTGGTTGTTGATAGAAGCGGTGGTCTCTTGAGATTGGTTGTGGTGTATCTTAAGCGGGACCACTAACTCTCCTTCCACCCTTATGGTGGTTGTTGCTAGAAGCTGTGGTCTCTTGAGATTGGTTGTGGTGTTTCATGAGCGGGGCTTCTTCTTTCTCTATCTCTCTCACTCTCTCTCTCTCTCTCTCTCTCTCCTCTTTTCCCATATCCCTCTCCCTCCATCCAAAGTGCAATACAGGTTCATAATCAACGACAGCCACATTTCACCAAGTTTCTCGATCTCGCAAGTCGGAAACGGAATGGATGGTGCTGAACTTCGCTAATAGGACACCAGAGAAGGACTTCGAGGAGATATGGATGAAGGGTACCTCAGCGTCCGTCTCTATTCCTTCCCTCTATCTCGCCTTATCTCTTTTTTATCTCTCTTTGTGGGTTGATTACATGTAGTTATGTAGTATCGAAGGTTGGTTGGATTGTTTCATGAGTGAGGCCACTAACTCTCCTCCCACCCTTATGGTGGCTGTTGCTAGAAGCTGTGGTCTCTTGAGATTGGTTGTGGTGTTTCTTGAGCGGGGCCACTAACTCTCCTTCCACCCTTATGGTGGTTGTTGCTAGAAGCTGTGGTCTCTTGAGATTGGTCGTGGTGTTTCTTGAGCGGGGCCACTAACTCTCCTTCCACCCTTATGGTGGTTGTTGCTAGAAGCTGTGGTCCCTTGAGATTGGTTGTGGTGTTTCTTGAGCGAGGCCACTAACTCTCCTTCCACCCTTATGGTGGTTGTTGCTAGAAGCTGTGGTCTCTTGAGATTGGTCGTGGTGTTTTTTGAGCGGGGCCACTAACTCTCCTTCCACCCTTATGGTGGTTGTTGCTAGAAGCTGCGGTCTCTTAAGATTGGTTGTGGTGTTTCTTGAGCGGGACCACTATCTCTCCTTCCACCCTTATGGTGGTTGTTGCTAGAAGCGGTGGTCTCTTGAGATTGGTTGTGGTGTATCTTGAGCGGGACCACTAACTCTCCTTCCACCCTTATGGTGGTTGTTGCTAGAAGCTGTGGTCTCTTGAGATTGGTTGTGGTGTTTCATGAGCGGGGCTTCTTCTTTCTCTATCTCTCTCACTCTTTCTCTCTCTCTCTCTCCCCTCTTCCCATACCCCTCTCCCTCCATCCAAAGTTCAATACAGGTATAAATCAACGACAGCCACACTTCACCAAGTTTCTTGATCTCGCAAGTCGGAAACGGAATGGACGGTGCTGAACTTCGCTAATAGGACACCAGAGAAGGACTTCGAGGAGATATGGATGAAGGGTACCTCAGCGTCCGTCTCTATTCCTTCCCTCTATCTCGCCTTATCTCTTTTTTATCTCTCTTTGTGGGTTGATTACATGTAGTTATGTAGTATCGAAGGTTGGTTGGATTGTTTCATGAGCGAGGCCACTAACTCTCCTCCCACCCTTATGGTGGCTGTTGCTAGAAGCTGTGGTCTCTTGAGATTGGTTGTGGTGTTTCATGAGCGGGGCTTCTTCTTTCTCTATCTCTCACTCTCTCTCTCTCTCTCTCTCTCTCTCTCTCTCCTCTTTTCCCATATCCCTCTCCTTTCCATCCAAAGTGCAATACAGGTTCATAATCAACGACAGCCACATTTCACCAAGTTTCTCGATCTCGCAAGTCGGAAACGGAATGGATGGTGCTGAACTTCGCTAATAGGACACTAGAGAAGAAGTTCGGAGGAGATATGGATGAAGGGTACCTCAGTGTCTGTCTCTATTCCTTCCCTCTATCTCGCCTTATCTCTTTTTTATCTCTCTTTGTGAGTTGATTACATGTAGTTATGTAGTATCGAAGGTTGGTTGGATTGTTTCATGAGCGAGGCCACTAACTTTCCTCCCACCCTTATGGTGGTTGTTGCTAGAAGCTGTGGTCTCTTGAGATTGGTTGTGGTGTTTCTTGAGCGGGGCCACTAACTCTCCTTCCACCCTTATGGTGGTTGTTGCTAGAAGCTGTGGTCTCTTGAGATTGGTTGTGGTGTTTCTTGAGCGAGGCCACTAACTCTCCTTCCACCCTTATGGTGGTTGTTGCTAGAAGCTGTGGTCTCTTGAGATTGGTTGTGGTGTTTGTTGAGCGGGACCACTATTTCTTTTTCCACCCTTATGGTGGTTGTTGCTAGAAGCTGTGGTCTCTTGAGATTGGTTATGGTGTTTCTTGAGCGGAACCACTATTTCTCCTTCCACCCTTATGGTGGTTGTTGCTAGAAGCTGTGGTCTCTTGAGATTGGTTGTGGTGTTTCTTGAGCGGGACCACTATTTATCCTTCCACCCTTATGGTGGTTGTTGCTAGAAGCTGTGGTCTCTTGAGATTGGTTGTGGTGTTTCTTGAGCGGGACCACTATTTCTCCTTCCATCCTTATGGTGGTTGTTGCTAGAAGCTGTGGTCTCTTGAGATTGGTTGTGGTGTTTCTTGAGCGAGGCCACTAACTCTCTTTCCACCCTTATGGTGGTTGTTGCTAGAAGCTGTGGTCTCTTGAGATTGGTTGTGGTGTTTTTTGAGTGGGGCCACTAACTCTCCTTCCACCCTTATGGTGGTTGTTGCTAGAAGCTGTGGTCCTTTGAGATTGGTTGTGGTGTATCTTGAGCGGGACCACTAACTCTCCTTCCACCCTTATGGTGGTTGTTGCTAGAAGCTGTGGTCTCTTGAGATTGGTTGTGGTGTTTCATGAGCGGGGCTTCTTCTTGCTCTCTCTCTCTCTAACTCTCTCTCTCTCTCTCTCTCTCCTCTCTTCCCATACCCCTCTCCCTCCATCCAAAGTTCAATACAGGTTCATAATCAACTACAGTCACACTTCACCAAGTTTCTCGATCTCGCAAGTCGAAAACGGAATGAATGGTGCTGAACTTCGCTAATAGGACACCAGAGAAGGATTTCGAGGAGATATGGATGAAGGGTACCTCAGTGTCTGTCTCTATTCCTTCCCTCTATCTCGCCTTATCTCTTTTTATCTTTTTCTGTGGGTTGATTACATGTAGTTATGTAGTATCGAAGGTTGGTTGGATTGTTTCATGAGCGAGGCCACTAACTCTCCTCCCACCCTTATGGTGGTTGTTGCTAGAAGCTGTGGTCTCTTGAGATTGGTTGTGGTGTTTTTGAGTGGGGCCACTAACTCTCCTTCCACCCTTATGATGGTTGTTGCTAGAAGCTGTGGTCTCTTGAGATTGGTTGTGGTGTTTCATGAGCGGGGCTTCTTCTTTCTCTATCTCTCTCACTCTCTCTCTCTCTCTCTCTCTCTCTCTCTCGCTCTCTCCTCTTTTCCCATATCCCTCTCCCTCCATCCAAAGTGCAATACAGGTTCATAATCAACGACAGCCACATTTCACCAAGTTTCTCGATCTCGCAAGTCGGAAACGGAATGGATGGTGCTGAACTTCGCTAATAGGACACTAGAGAAGGAGTTCGGAGGAGATATGGATGAAGGGTACCTCAGTGTCTGTCTCTATTCCTTCCCTCTATCTCGCCTTATCTCTTTTTTATCTCTCTTTGTGAGTTGATTACATGTAGTTATGTGTATCGAAGGTTGGTTGGATTGTTTCATGAGCGAGGCCACTAACTCTCCTCCCACCCTTATGGTGGTTGTTGCTAGAAGCTGTGGTCCCTTAAGATTGGTTGTGGTGTTTCTTGAGCGGGACCACTATCTCTCCTTCCACCCTTATGGTGGTTGTTGATAGAAGCGGTGGTCTCTTGAGATTGGTTGTGGTGTATCTTAAGCGGGACCACTAACTCTCCTTCCACCCTTATGGTGGTTGTTGCTAGAAGCTGTGGTCTCTTGAGATTGGTTGTGGTGTTTCATGAGCGGGGCTTCTTCTTTCTCTATCTCTCTCACTCTCTCTCTCTCTCTCTCTCTCTCTCCTCTTTTCCCATATCCCTCTCCCTCCATCCAAAGTGCAATACAGGTTCATAATCAACGACAGCCACATTTCACCAAGTTTCTCGATCTCGCAAGTCGGAAACGGAATGGATGGTGCTGAACTTCGCTAATAGGACACCAGAGAAGGACTTCGAGGAGATATGGATGAAGGGTACCTCAGCGTCCGTCTCTATTCCTTCCCTCTATCTCGCCTTATCTCTTTTTTATCTCTCTTTGTGGGTTGATTACATGTAGTTATGTAGTATCGAAGGTTGGTTGGATTGTTTCATGAGTGAGGCCACTAACTCTCCTCCCACCCTTATGGTGGCTGTTGCTAGAAGCTGTGGTCTCTTGAGATTGGTTGTGGTGTTTCTTGAGCGGGGCCACTAACTCTCCTTCCACCCTTATGGTGGTTGTTGCTAGAAGCTGTGGTCTCTTGAGATTGGTCGTGGTGTTTCTTGAGCGGGGCCACTAACTCTCCTTCCACCCTTATGGTGGTTGTTGCTAGAAGCTGTGGTCCCTTGAGATTGGTTGTGGTGTTTCTTGAGCGAGGCCACTAACTCTCCTTCCACCCTTATGGTGGTTGTTGCTAGAAGCTGTGGTCTCTTGAGATTGGTCGTGGTGTTTTTTGAGCGGGGCCACTAACTCTCCTTCCACCCTTATGGTGGTTGTTGCTAGAAGCTGCGGTCTCTTAAGATTGGTTGTGGTGTTTCTTGAGCGGGACCACTATCTCTCCTTCCACCCTTATGGTGGTTGTTGCTAGAAGTGGTGGTCTCTTGAGATTGGTTGTGGTGTATCTTGAGCGGGACCACTAACTCTCCTTCCACCCTTATGGTGGTTGTTGCTAGAAGCTGTGGTCTCTTGAGATTGGTTGTGGTGTTTCATGAGCGGGGCTTCTTCTTTCTCTATCTCTCTCACTCTTTCTCTCTCTCTCTCTCCCCTCTTCCCATACCCCTCTCCCTCCATCCAAAGTTCAATACAGGTATAAATCAACGACAGCCACACTTCACCAAGTTTCTTGATCTCGCAAGTCGGAAACGGAATGGACGGTGCTGAACTTCGCTAATAGGACACCAGAGAAGGACTTCGAGGAGATATGGATGAAGGGTACCTCAGCGTCCGTCTCTATTCCTTCCCTCTATCTCGCCTTATCTCTTTTTTATCTCTCTTTGTGGGTTGATTACATGTAGTTATGTAGTATCGAAGGTTGGTTGGATTGTTTCATGAGCGAGGCCACTAACTCTCCTCCCACCCTTATGGTGGCTGTTGCTAGAAGCTGTGGTCTCTTGAGATTGGTTGTGGTGTTTCATGAGCGGGGCTTCTTCTTTCTCTATCTCTCACTCTCTCTCTCTCTCTCTCTCTCTCTCTCTCTCTCTCTCTCTCTCCTCTTTTCCCATATCCCTCTCCTTTCCATCCAAAGTGCAATACAGGTTCATAATCAACGACAGCCACATTTCACCAAGTTTCTCGATCTCGCAAGTCGGAAACGGAATGGATGGTGCTGAACTTCGCTAATAGGACACTAGAGAAGAAGTTCGGAGGAGATATGGATGAAGGGTACCTCAGTGTCTGTCTCTATTCCTTCCCTCTATCTCGCCTTATCTCTTTTTTATCTCTCTTTGTGAGTTGATTACATGTAGTTATGTAGTATCGAAGGTTGGTTGGATTGTTTCATGAGCGAGGCCACTAACTTTCCTCCCACCCTTATGGTGGTTGTTGCTAGAAGCTGTGGTCTCTTGAGATTGGTTGTGGTGTTTCTTGAGCGGGGCCACTAACTCTCCTTCCACCCTTATGGTGGTTGTTGCTAGAAGCTGTGGTCTCTTGAGATTGGTTGTGGTGTTTCTTGAGCGAGGCCACTAACTCTCCTTCCACCCTTATGGTGGTTGTTGCTAGAAGCTGTGGTCTCTTGAGATTGGTTGTGGTGTTTGTTGAGCGGGACCACTATTTCTTTTTCCACCCTTATGGTGGTTGTTGCTAGAAGCTGTGGTCTCTTGAGATTGGTTATGGTGTTTCTTGAGCGGAACCACTATTTCTCCTTCCACCCTTATGGTGGTTGTTGCTAGAAGCTGTGGTCTCTTGAGATTGGTTGTGGTGTTTCTTGAGCGGGACCACTATTTATCCTTCCACCCTTATGGTGGTTGTTGCTAGAAGCTGTGGTCTCTTGAGATTGGTTGTGGTGTTTCTTGAGCGGGACCACTATTTCTCCTTCCATCCTTATGGTGGTTGTTGCTAGAAGCTGTGGTCTCTTGAGATTGGTTGTGGTGTTTCTTGAGCGAGGCCACTAACTCTCTTTCCACCCTTATGGTGGTTGTTGCTAGAAGCTGTGGTCTCTTGAGATTGGTTGTGGTGTTTTTTGAGTGGGGCCACTAACTCTCCTTCCACCCTTATGGTGGTTGTTGCTAGAAGCTGTGGTCCTTTGAGATTGGTTGTGGTGTATCTTGAGCGGGACCACTAACTCTCCTTCCACCCTTATGGTGGTTGTTGCTAGAAGCTGTGGTCTCTTGAGATTGGTTGTGGTGTTTCATGAGCGGGGCTTCTTCTTTCTCTATCTCTCTCACTCTCTCTCTCTCTCTCTCTCTCTCTCTCTCTCTCTCGCTCTCTCCTCTTTTCCCATATCCCTCTCCCTCCATCCAAAGTGCAATACAGGTTCATAATCAACGACAGCCACATTTCACCAAGTTTCTCGATCTCGCAAGTCGGAAACGGAATGGATGGTGCTGAACTTCGCTAATAGGACACTAGAGAAGGAGTTCGGAGGAGATATGGATGAAGGGTACCTCAGTGTCTGTCTCTATTCCTTCCCTCTATCTCGCCTTATCTCTTTTTTATCTCTCTTTGTGAGTTGATTACATGTAGTTATAAGTATCGAAGGTTGGTTGGATTGTTTCATGAGCGAGGCCACTAACTCTCCTCCCACCCTTATGGTGGTTGTTGCTAGAAGCTGTGGTCCCTTAAGATTGGTTGTGGTGTTTCTTGAGCGGGACCACTATCTCTCCTTCCACCCTTATGGTGGTTGTTGATAGAAGCGGTGGTCTCTTGAGATTGGTTGTGGTGTATCTTAAGCGGGACCACTAACTCTCCTTCCACCCTTATGGTGGTTGTTGCTAGAAGCTGTGGTCTCTTGAGATTGGTTGTGGTGTTTCATGAGCGGGGCTTCTTCTTTCTCTATCTCTCTCACTCTCTCTCTCTCTCTCTCCTCTTTTCCCATATCCCTCTCCCTCCATCCAAAGTGCAATACAGGTTCATAATCAACGACAGCCACATTTCACCAAGTTTCTCGATCTCGCAAGTCGGAAACGGAATGGATGGTGCTGAACTTCGCTAATAGGACACCAGAGAAGGACTTCGAGGAGATATGGATGAAGGGTACCTCAGCGTCCGTCTCTATTCCTTCCCTCTATCTCGCCTTATCTCTTTTTTATCTCTCTTTGTGGGTTGATTACATGTAGTTATGTAGTATCGAAGGTTGGTTGGATTGTTTCATGAGTGAGGCCACTAACTCTCCTCCCACCCTTATGGTGGCTGTTGCTAGAAGCTGTGGTCTCTTGAGATTGGTTGTGGTGTTTCTTGAGCGGGGCCACTAACTCTCCTTCCACCCTTATGGTGGTTGTTGCTAGAAGCTGTGGTCTCTTGAGATTGGTCGTGGTGTTTCTTGAGCGGGGCCACTAACTCTCCTTCCACCCTTATGGTGGTTGTTGCTAGAAGCTGTGGTCCCTTGAGATTGGTTGTGGTGTTTCTTGAGCGAGGCCACTAACTCTCCTTCCACCCTTATGGTGGTTGTTGCTAGAAGCTGTGGTCTCTTGAGATTGGTCGTGGTGTTTTTTGAGCGGGGCCACTAACTCTCCTTCCACCCTTATGGTGGTTGTTGCTAGAAGCTGCGGTCTCTTAAGATTGGTTGTGGTGTTTCTTGAGCGGGACCACTATCTCTCCTTCCACCCTTATGGTGGTTGTTGCTAGAAGCGGTGGTCTCTTGAGATTGGTTGTGGTGTATCTTGAGCGGGACCACTAACTCTCCTTCCACCCTTATGGTGGTTGTTGCTAGAAGCTGTGGTCTCTTGAGATTGGTTGTGGTGTTTCATGAGCGGGGCTTCTTCTTTCTCTATCTCTCTCACTCTTTCTCTCTCTCTCTCTCTCCCCTCTTCCCATACCCCTCTCCCTCCATCCAAAGTTCAATACAGGTATAAATCAACGACAGCCACACTTCACCAAGTTTCTTGATCTCGCAAGTCGGAAACGGAATGGACGGTGCTGAACTTCGCTAATAGGACACCAGAGAAGGACTTCGAGGAGATATGGATGAAGGGTACCTCAGCGTCCGTCTCTATTCCTTCCCTCTATCTCGCCTTATCTCTTTTTTATCTCTCTTTGTGGGTTGATTACATGTAGTTATGTAGTATCGAAGGTTGGTTGGATTGTTTCATGAGCGAGGCCACTAACTCTCCTCCCACCCTTATGGTGGCTGTTGCTAGAAGCTGTGGTCTCTTGAGATTGGTTGTGGTGTTTCATGAGCGGGGCTTCTTCTTTCTCTATCTCTCACTCTCTCTCTCTCTCTCTCTCTCTCTCTCTCTCTCTCCTCTTTTCCCATATCCCTCTCCTTTCCATCCAAAGTGCAATACAGGTTCATAATCAACGACAGCCACATTTCACCAAGTTTCTCGATCTCGCAAGTCGGAAACGGAATGGATGGTGCTGAACTTCGCTAATAGGACACTAGAGAAGAAGTTCGGAGGAGATATGGATGAAGGGTACCTCAGTGTCTGTCTCTATTCCTTCCCTCTATCTCGCCTTATCTCTTTTTTATCTCTCTTTGTGAGTTGATTACATGTAGTTATGTAGTATCGAAGGTTGGTTGGATTGTTTCATGAGCGAGGCCACTAACTTTCCTCCCACCCTTATGGTGGTTGTTGCTAGAAGCTGTGGTCTCTTGAGATTGGTTGTGGTGTTTCTTGAGCGGGGCCACTAACTCTCCTTCCACCCTTATGGTGGTTGTTGCTAGAAGCTGTGGTCTCTTGAGATTGGTTGTGGTGTTTCTTGAGCGAGGCCACTAACTCTCCTTCCACCCTTATGGTGGTTGTTGCTAGAAGCTGTGGTCTCTTGAGATTGGTTGTGGTGTTTGTTGAGCGGGACCACTATTTCTTTTTCCACCCTTATGGTGGTTGTTGCTAGAAGCTGTGGTCTCTTGAGATTGGTTATGGTGTTTCTTGAGCGGAACCACTATTTCTCCTTCCACCCTTATGGTGGTTGTTGCTAGAAGCTGTGGTCTCTTGAGATTGGTTGTGGTGTTTCTTGAGCGGGACCACTATTTATCCTTCCACCCTTATGGTGGTTGTTGCTAGAAGCTGTGGTCTCTTGAGATTGGTTGTGGTGTTTCTTGAGCGGGACCACTATTTCTCCTTCCATCCTTATGGTGGTTGTTGCTAGAAGCTGTGGTCTCTTGAGATTGGTTGTGGTGTTTCTTGAGCGAGGCCACTAACTCTCTTTCCACCCTTATGGTGGTTGTTGCTAGAAGCTGTGGTCTCTTGAGATTGGTTGTGGTGTTTTTTGAGTGGGGCCACTAACTCTCCTTCCACCCTTATGGTGGTTGTTGCTAGAAGCTGTGGTCCTTTGAGATTGGTTGTGGTGTATCTTGAGCGGGACCACTAACTCTCCTTCCACCCTTATGGTGGTTGTTGCTAGAAGCTGTGGTCTCTTGAGATTGGTTGTGGTGTTTCATGAGCGGGGCTTCTTCTTGCTCTCTCTCTCTCTAACTCTCTCTCTCTCTCTCTCTCTCTCTCTCTCCTCTCTTCCCATACCCCTCTCCCTCCATCCAAAGTTCAATACAGGTTCATAATCAACTACAGTCACACTTCACCAAGTTTCTCGATCTCGCAAGTCGAAAACGGAATGAATGGTGCTGAACTTCGCTAATAGGACACCAGAGAAGGATTTCGAGGAGATATGGATGAAGGGTACCTCAGTGTCTGTCTCTATTCCTTCCCTCTATCTCGCCTTATCTCTTTTTATCTTTTTCTGTGGGTTGATTACATGTAGTTATGTAGTATCGAAGGTTGGTTGGATTGTTTCATGAGCGAGGCCACTAACTCTCCTCCCACCCTTATGGTGGTTGTTGCTAGAAGCTGTGGTCTCTTGAGATTGGTTGTGGTGTTTTTGAGTGGGGCCACTAACTCTCCTTCCACCCTTATGATGGTTGTTGCTAGAAGCTGTGGTCTCTTGAGATTGGTTGTGGTGTTTCATGAGCGGGGCTTCTTCTTTCTCTATCTCTCTCACTCTCTCTCTCTCTCTCTCTCTCTCTCTCTCTCTCTCTCTCGCTCTCTCCTCTTTTCCCATATCCCTCTCCCTCCATCCAAAGTGCAATACAGGTTCATAATCAACGACAGCCACATTTCACCAAGTTTCTCGATCTCGCAAGTCGGAAACGGAATGGATGGTGCTGAACTTCGCTAATAGGACACTAGAGAAGGAGTTCGGAGGAGATATGGATGAAGGGTACCTCAGTGTCTGTCTCTATTCCTTCCCTCTATCTCGCCTTATCTCTTTTTTATCTCTCTTTGTGAGTTGATTACATGTAGTTATGTGTATCGAAGGTTGGTTGGATTGTTTCATGAGCGAGGCC
Organism: Rhabditoides inermis; assembly: GCA_963966185.1. Taxonomy (NCBI): domain Eukaryota; kingdom Metazoa; phylum Nematoda; class Chromadorea; order Rhabditida; family Rhabditidae; genus Rhabditoides; species Rhabditoides inermis. The sequence goes on from CAWZYM010000153.1 coordinate 319,950, forward strand.
ACTAACTCTCCTCCCACCCTTATGGTGGTTGTTGCTAGAAGCTGTGGTCTCTTGAGAATGGTCGTGGTGTTTCTTGAGCGAGGCCACTAACTCTCCTCCCACCCTTATGGTGGTTGTTGCTAGAAGCTGTGGTCTCTTGAGATTGGTTGTGGTGTTTTTGAGTGGGGCCACTAACTCTCCTTCCACCCTTATGGTGGTTGTTGCTAGAAGCTGTGGTCCCTTGAGATTGGTTGTGGTGTTTCTTGAGCGGGACCACTAACTCTCCTTCCACCCTTATGGTGGTTGTTGCTAGAAGCTGTGGTCTCTTGAGATTGGTTGTGGTGTTTCTTGAGCGAGGCCACTAACTCTCCTTCCACCCTTATGGTGGTTGTTGCTAGAAGCTGTGGTCTCTTGAGATTGGTTGTGGTGTTTTTTGAGTGGGGCCACTAACTCTCCTTCCACCCTTATGGTGGTTGTTGCTAGAAGCTGTGGTCTCTTGAGATTGGTTGTGGTGTATCTTGAGCGGGACCACTAACTCTCCTTCCACCCTTATGATGGTTGTTGCTAGAAGCTGTGGTCTCTTGAGATTGGTTGTGGTGTTTCATGAGCGGGGCTTCTTCTTTCTCTATCTCTCTTACTCTCTCTCTCTCTCTCTCTCTCTCTCTCCTCTCTTCCCATACCCCTCTCCCTCCATCCAAAGTGCAATACAGGTTCATAATCAACGACAGCCACATTTCACCAAGTTTCTCGATCTCGCAAGTCGGAAACGGAATGGATGGTGCTGAACTTCGCTAATAGGACACCAGAGAAGGATTTCGAGGAGATATGGATGAAGGGTACCTCAGTGTCTGTCTCTATTCCTTCCCTCTATCTCGCCTTATCTCTTTTTATCTTTTTCTGTGGGTTGATTACATGTAGTTATGTAGTATCGAAGGTTGGTTGGATTGTTTCATGAGCGAGGCCACTAACTCTCCTCCCACCCTTATGGTGGTTGTTGCTAGAAGCTGTGGTCTCTTGAGATTGGTTGTGGTGTTTTTGAGTGGGGCCACTAACTCTCCTTCCACCCTTATGATGGTTGTTGCTAGAAGCTGTGGTCTCTTTTGAGATTGGTTGTGGTGTTTCATGAGCGGGGCTTCTTCTTTCTCTATCTCTCTCACTCTCTCTCTCTCTCTCTCTCTCTCTCTCTCTCGCTCTCTCCTCTTTTCCCATATCCCTCTCCCTCCATCCAAAGTGCAATACAGGTTCATAATCAACGACAGCCACATTTCACCAAGTTTCTCGATCTCGCAAGTCGGAAACGGAATGGATGGTGCTGAACTTCGCTAATAGGACACTAGAGAAGGAGTTCGGAGGAGATATGGATGAAGGGTACCTCAGTGTCTGTCTCTATTCCTTCCCTCTATCTCGCCTTATCTCTTTTTTATCTCTCTTTGTGAGTTGATTACATGTAGTTATGTGTATCGAAGGTTGGTTGGATTGTTTCATGAGCGAGGCCACTAACTCTCCTCCCACCCTTATGGTGGTTGTTGCTAGAAGCTGTGGTCTCTTGAGAATGGTCGTGGTGTTTCTTGAGCGAGGCCACTAACTCTCCTCCCACCCTTATGGTGGTTGTTGCTAGAAGCTGTGGTCTCTTGAGATTGGTTGTGGTGTTTTTGAGTGGGGCCACTAACTCTCCTTCCACCCTTATGGTGGTTGTTGCTAGAAGCTGTGGTCCCTTGAGATTGGTTGTGGTGTTTCTTGAGCGGGACCACTAACTCTCCTTCCACCCTTATGGTGGTTGTTGCTAGAAGCTGTGGTCTCTTGAGATTGGTTGTGGTGTTTCTTGAGCGAGGCCACTAACTCTCCTTCCACCCTTATGGTGGTTGTTGCTAGAAGCTGTGGTCTCTTGAGATTGGTTGTGGTGTTTTTTTGAGTGGGGCCACTAACTCTCCTTCCACCCTTATGGTGGTTGTTGCTAGAAGCTGTGGTCTCTTGAGATTGGTTGTGGTGTATCTTGAGCGGGACCACTAACTCTCCTTCCACCCTTATGATGGTTGTTGCTAGAAGCTGTGGTCTCTTGAGATTGGTTGTGGTGTTTCATGAGCGGGGCTTCTTCTTTCTCTATCTCTCTTACTCTCTCTCTCTCTCTCTCTCTCTCTCTCCTCTCTTCCCATACCCCTCTCCCTCCATCCAAAGTGCAATACAGGTTCATAATCAACGACAGCCACATTTCACCAAGTTTCTCGATCTCGCAAGTCGGAAACGGAATGGATGGTGCTGAACTTCGCTAATAGGACACCAGAGAAGGATTTCGAGGAGATATGGATGAAGGGTACCTCAGTGTCTGTCTCTATTCCTTCCCTCTATCTCGCCTTATCTCTTTTTATCTTTTTCTGTGGGTTGATTACATGTAGTTATGTAGTATCGAAGGTTGGTTGGATTGTTTCATGAGCGAGGCCACTAACTCTCCTCCCACCCTTATGGTGGTTGTTGCTAGAAGCTGTGGTCTCTTGAGATTGGTTGTGGTGTTTTTGAGTGGGGCCACTAACTCTCCTTCCACCCTTATGATGGTTGTTGCTAGAAGCTGTGGTCTCTTTTGAGATTGGTTGTGGTGTTTCATGAGCGGGGCTTCTTCTTTCTCTATCTCTCTCACTCTCTCTCTCTCTCTCTCTCTCTCTCTCTCTCTCTCGCTCTCTCCTCTTTTCCCATATCCCTCTCCCTCCATCCAAAGTGCAATACAGGTTCATAATCAACGACAGCCACATTTCACCAAGTTTCTCGATCTCGCAAGTCGGAAACGGAATGGATGGTGCTGAACTTCGCTAATAGGACACTAGAGAAGGAGTTCGGAGGAGATATGGATGAAGGGTACCTCAGTGTCTGTCTCTATTCCTTCCCTCTATCTCGCCTTATCTCTTTTTTATCTCTCTTTGTGAGTTGATTACATGTAGTTATGTGTATCGAAGGTTGGTTGGATTGTTTCATGAGCGAGGCCACTAACTCTCCTCCCACCCTTATGGTGGTTGTTGCTAGAAGCTGTGGTCTCTTGAGAATGGTCGTGGTGTTTCTTGAGCGAGGCCACTAACTCTCCTCCCACCCTTATGGTGGTTGTTGCTAGAAGCTGTGGTCTCTTGAGATTGGTTGTGGTGTTTTTGAGTGGGGCCACTAACTCTCCTTCCACCCTTATGGTGGTTGTTGCTAGAAGCTGTGGTCCCTTGAGATTGGTTGTGGTGTTTCTTGAGCGGGACCACTAACTCTCCTTCCACCCTTATGGTGGTTGTTGCTAGAAGCTGTGGTCTCTTGAGATTGGTTGTGGTGTTTCTTGAGCGAGGCCACTAACTCTCCTTCCACCCTTATGGTGGTTGTTGCTAGAAGCTGTGGTCTCTTGAGATTGGTTGTGGTGTTTTTTTGAGTGGGGCCACTAACTCTCCTTCCACCCTTATGGTGGTTGTTGCTAGAAGCTGTGGTCTCTTGAGATTGGTTGTGGTGTATCTTGAGCGGGACCACTAACTCTCCTTCCACCCTTATGATGGTTGTTGCTAGAAGCTGTGGTCTCTTGAGATTGGTTGTGGTGTTTCATGAGCGGGGCTTCTTCTTTCTCTATCTCTCTTACTCTCTCTCTCTCTCTCTCTCTCTCTCTCTCTCTCCTCTCTTCCCATACCCCTCTCCCTCCATCCAAAGTGCAATACAGGTTCATAATCAACGACAGACACATTTCACCAAGTTTCTCGATCTCGCAAGTCGGAAACGGAATGGATGGTGCTGAACTTCGCTAATAGGACACCAGAGAAGGATTTCGAGGAGATATGGATGAAGGGTACCTCAGTGTCTGTCTCTATTCCTTCCCTCTATCTCGCCTTATCTCTTTTTATCTTTTTCTGTGGGTTGATTACATGTAGTTATGTAGTATCGAAGGTTGGTTGGATTGTTTCATGAGCGAGGCCACTAACTCTCCTCCCACCCTTATGGTGGTTGTTGCTAGAAGCTGTGGTCTCTTGAGATTGGTTGTGGTGTTTTTGAGTGGGGCCACTAACTCTCCTTCCACCCATATGATGGTTGTTGCTAGAAGCTGTGGTCTCTTGAGATTGGTTGTGGTGTTTCATGAGCGGGGCTTCTTCTTTCTCTATCTCTCTCACTCTCTCTCTCTCTCTCTCTCTCTCTCTCTCTCGCTCTCTCCTCTTTTCCCATATCCCTCTCCCTCCATCCAAAGTGCAATACAGGTTCATAATCAACGACAGCCACATTTCACCAAGTTTCTCGATCTCGCAAGTCGGAAACGGAATGGATGGTGCTGAACTTCGCTAATAGGACACTAGAGAAGGAGTTCGGAGGAGATATGGATGAAGGGTACCTCAGTGTCTGTCTCTATTCCTTCCCTCTATCTCGCCTTATCTCTTTTTTATCTCTCTTTGTGAGTTGATTACATGTAGTTATGTGTATCGAAGGTTGGTTGGATTGTTTCATGAGCGAGGCCACTAACTCTCCTCCCACCCTTATGGTGGTTGTTGCTAGAAGCTGTGGTCTCTTGAGAATGGTCGTGGTGTTTCTTGAGCGAGGCCACTAACTCTCCTCCCACCCTTATGGTGGTTGTTGCTAGAAGCTGTGGTCTCTTGAGATTGGTTGTGGTGTTTTTGAGTGGGGCCACTAACTCTCCTTCCACCCTTATGGTGGTTGTTGCTAGAAGCTGTGGTCCCTTGAGATTGGTTGTGGTGTTTCTTGAGCGAGGCCACTAACTCTCCTTCCACCCTTATGGTGGTTGTTGCTAGAAGCTGTGGTCTCTTGAGATTGGTCGTGGTGTTTTTTTGAGCGGGGCCACTAACTCTCCTTCCACCCTTATGGTGGTTGTTGCTAGAAGCTGTGGTCTCTTAAGATTGGTTGTGGTGTTTCTTGAGCGGGACCACTATCTCTCCTTCCACCCTTATGGTGGTTGTTGCTAGAAGCGGTGGTCTCTTGAGATTGGTTGTGGTGTATCTTGAGCGGGACCACTAACTCTCCTTCCACCCTTATGGTGGTTGTTGCTAGAAGCTGTGGTCTCTTGAGATTGGTTGTGGTGTTTCATGAGCGGGGCTTCTTCTTTCTCTATCTCTCTCACTCTTTCTCTCTCTCTCTCTCCCCTCTTCCCATACCCCTCTCCCTCCATCCAAAGTTCAATACAGGTATAAATCAACGACAGCCACACTTCACCAAGTTTCTTGATCTCGCAAGTCGGAAACGGAATGGACGGTGCTGAACTTCGCTAATAGGACACCAGAGAAGGACTTCGAGGAGATATGGATGAAGGGTACCTCAGCGTCCGTCTCTATTCCTTCCCTCTATCTCGCCTTATCTCTTTTTTATCTCTCTTTGTGGGTTGATTACATGTAGTTATGTAGTATCGAAGGTTGGTTGGATTGTTTCATGAGCGAGGCCACTAACTCTCCTCCCACCCTTATGGTGGCTGTTGCTAGAAGCTGTGGTCTCTTGAGATTGGTTGTGGTGTTTCATGAGCGGGGCTTCTTCTTTCTCTATCTCTCTCACTCTCTCTCACTCTCTCTCTCTCTCTCTCTCTCTCTCTCTCTCTCTCCTCTTTTCCCATATCCCTCTCCCTCCATCCAAAGTGCAATACAGGTTCATAATCAACGACAGCCACATTTCACCAAGTTTCTCGATCTCGCAAGTCGGAAACGGAATGGATGGTGCTGAACTTCGCTAATAGGACACTAGAGAAGAAGTTCGGAGGAGATATGGATGAAGGGTACCTCAGTGTCTCTCTCTATTCCTTCCCTCTATCTCGCCTTATCTCTTTTTTATCTCTCTTTGTGAGTTGATTACATGTAGTTATGTGTATCGAAGGTTGGTTGGATTGTTTCATGAGCGAGGCCACTAACTCTCCTCCCACCCTTATGGTGGTTGTTGCTAGAAGCTGTGGTCTCTTGAGAATGGTCGTGGTGTTTCTTGAGCGAGGCCACTAACTCTCCTCCCACCCTTATGGTGGTTGTTGCTAGAAGCTGTGGTCTCTTGAGATTGGTTGTGGTGTTTTTGAGTGGGGCCACTAACTCTCCTTCCACCCTTATGGTGGTTGTTGCTAGAAGCTGTGGTCCCTTGAGATTGGTTGTGGTGTTTCTTGAGCGGGACCACTAACTCTCCTTCCACCCTTATGGTGGTTGTTGCTAGAAGCTGTGGTCTCTTGAGATTGGTTGTGGTGTTTCTTGAGCGAGGCCACTAACTCTCCTTCCACCCTTATGGTGGTTGTTGCTAGAAGCTGTGGTCCCTTGAGATTGGTTGTGGTGTATCTTGAGCGGGACCACTAACTCTCCTTCCACCCTTATGATGGTTGTTGCTAGAAGCTGTGGTCTCTTGAGTTTGGTTGTGGTGTTTCATGAGCGGGGCTTCTTCTTTCTCTATCTCTCTCACTCTCTCTCTCTCTCTCTCTCTCTCTCTCTCTCTCTCCTCTTTTCCCATATCCCTCTCCCTCCATCCAAAGTGCAATACAGGTTCATAATCAACGACAGCCACATTTCACCAAGTTTCTCGATCTCGCAAGTCGGAAACGGAATGGATGGTGCTGAACTTCGCTAATAGGACACTAGAGAAGAAGTTCGGAGGAGATATGGATGAAGGGTACCTCAGTGTCTGTCTCTATTCCTTCCCTCTATCTCGCCTTATCTCTTTTTTATCTCTCTTTGTGAGTTGATTACATGTAGTTATGTAGTATCGAAGGTTGGTTGGATTGTTTCATGAGCGAGGCCACTAACTTTCCTCCCACCCTTATGGTGGTTGTTGCTAGAAGCTGTGGTCTCTTGAGATTGGTTGTGGTGTTTCTTGAGCGGGGCCACTAACTCTCCTTCCACCCTTATGGTGGTTGTTGCTAGAAGCTGTGGTCTCTTGAGATTGGTTGTGGTGTTTCTTGAGCGAGGCCACTAACTCTCCTTCCACCCTTATGGTGGTTGTTGCTAGAAGCTGTGGTCTCTTGAGATTAGTTGTGGTGTTTGTTGAGCGGGACCACTATTTCTTTTTCCACCCTTATGGTGGTTGTTGCTAGAAGCTGTGGTCTCTTGAGATTGGTTATGGTGTTTCTTGAGCGGAACCACTATTTCTCCTTCCACCCTTATGGTGGTTGTTGCTAGAAGCTGTGGTCTCTTGAGATTGGTTGTGGTGTTTCTTGAGCGGGACCACTATTTATCCTTCCACCCTTATGGTGGTTGTTGCTAGAAGCTGTGGTCTCTTGAGATTGGTTGTGGTGTTTCTTGAGCGGGACCACTATTTCTCCTTCCATCCTTATGGTGGTTGTTGCTAGAAGCTGTGGTCTCTTGAGATTGGTTGTGGTGTTTCTTGAGCGAGGCCACTAACTCTCTTTCCACCCTTATGGTGGTTGTTGCTAGAAGCTGTGGTCTCTTGAGATTGGTTGTGGTGTTTTTTGAGTGGGGCCACTAACTCTCCTTCCACCCTTATGGTGGTTGTTGCTAGAAGCTGTGGTCCTTTGAGATTGGTTGTGGTGTATCTTGAGCGGGACCACTAACTCTCCTTCCACCCTTATGGTGGTTGTTGCTAGAAGCTGTGGTCTCTTGAGATTGGTTGTGGTGTTTCATGAGCGGGGCTTCTTCTTGCTCTCTCTCTCTCTCTAACTCTCTCTCTCTCTCTCTCTCTCCTCTCTTCCCATACCCCTCTCCCTCCATCCAAAGTTCAATACAGGTTCATAATCAACTACAGTCACACTTCACCAAATTTCTCGATCTCGCAAGTCGAAAACGGAATGAATGGTGCTGAACTTCGCTAATAGGACACCAGAGAAGGATTTCGAGGAGATATGGATGAAGGGTACCTCAGTGTCTGTCTCTATTCCTTCCCTCTATCTCGCCTTATCTCTTTTTATCTTTTTCTGTGGGTTGATTACATGTAGTTATGTAGTATCGAAGGTTGGTTGGATTGTTTCATGAGCGAGGCCACTAACTCTCCTCCCACCCTTATGGTGGTTGTTGCTAGAAGCTGTGGTCTCTTGAGATTGGTTGTGGTGTTTTTGAGTGGGGCCACTAACTCTCCTTCCACCCTTATGATGGTTGTTGCTAGAAGCTGTGGTCTCTTGAGATTGGTTGTGGTGTTTCATGAGCGGGGCTTCTTCTTTCTCTATCTCTCTCACTCTCTCTCTCTCTCTATCTCTCTCGCTCTCTCCTCTTTTCCCATATCCCTCTCCCTCCATCCAAAGTGCAATACAGGTTCATAATCAACGACAGCCACATTTCACCAAGTTTCTCGATCTCGCAAGTCGGAAACGGAATGGATGGTGCTGAACTTCGCTAATAGGACACTAGAGAAGGAGTTCGGAGGAGATATGGATGAAGGGTACCTCAGTGTCTGTCTCTATTCCTTCCCTCTATCTCGCCTTATCTCTTTTTTATCTCTCTTTGTGAGTTGATTACATGTAGTTATGTGTATCGAAGGTTGGTTGGATTGTTTCATGAGCGAGGCCACTAACTCTCCTCCCACCCTTATGGTGGTTGTTGCTAGAAGCTGTGGTCTCTTGAGAATGGTCGTGGTGTTTCTTGAGCGAGGCCACTAACTCTCCTCCCACCCTTATGGTGGTTGTTGCTAGAAGCTGTGGTCTCTTGAGATTGGTTGTGGTGTTTTTGAGTGGGGCCACTAACTCTCCTTCCACCCTTATGGTGGTTGTTGCTAGAAGCTGTGGTCCCTTGAGATTGGTTGTGGTGTTTCTTGAGCGAGGCCACTAACTCTCCTCCCACCCTTATGGTGGTTGTTGCTAGAAGCTGTGGTCTCTTGAGATTGGTTGTGGTGTTTCTTGAGCGGGGCCACTAACTCTCCTTCCACCCTTATGGTGGTTGTTGCTAGAAGCTGTGGTCTCTTGAGATTGGTCGTGGTGTTTCTTGAGCGGGGCCACTAACTCTCCTTCCACCCTTATGGTGGTTGTTGCTAGAAGCTGTGGTCCCTTGAGATTGGTTGTGGTGTTTCTTGAGCGGGACCACTAACTCTCCTTCCACCCTTATGGTGGTTGTTGCTAGAAGCTGTGGTCTCTTGAGATTGGTTGTGGTGTTTCTTGAGCGAGGCCACTAACTCTCCTTCCACCCTTATGGTGGTTGTTGCTAGAAGCTGTGGTCTCTTGAGATTGGTTGTGGTGTTTTTTTGAGTGGGGCCACTAACTCTCCTTCCACCCTTATGGTGGTTGTTGCTAGAAGCTGTGGTCCCTTGAGATTGGTTGTGGTGTATCTTGAGCGGGACCACTAACTCTCCTTCCACCCTTATGATGGTTGTTGCTAGAAGCTGTGGTCTCTTGAGATTGGTTGTGGTGTTTCATGAGCGGGGCTTCTTCTTTCTCTATCTCTCTCACTCTCTCTCTCTCTCTCTCTCTCTCTCTCTTTCTCTCTCTCTCCTCTTTTCCCATATCCCTCTCCCTCCATCCAAAGTGCAATACAGGTTCATAATCAACGACAGCCACATTTCACCAAGTTTCTCGATCTCGCAAGTCGGAAACGGAATGGATGGTGCTGAACTTCGCTAATAGGACACTAGAGAAGAAGTTCGGAGGAGATATGGATGAAGGGTACCTCAGTGTCTGTCTCTATTCCTTCCCTCTATCTCGCCTTATCTCTTTTTTATCTCTCTTTGTGAGTTGATTACATGTAGTTATGTAGTATCGAAGGTTGGTTGGATTGTTTCATGAGCGAGGCCACTAACTTTCCTCCCACCCTTATGGTGGTTGTTGCTAGAAGCTGTGGTCTCTTGAGATTGGTTGTGGTGTTTCTTGAGCGGGGCCACTAACTCTCCTTCCACCCTTATGGTGGTTGTTGCTAGAAGCTGTGGTCTCTTGAGATTGGTTGTGGTGTTTCTTGAGCGAGGCCACTAACTCTCCTTCCACCCTTATGGTGGTTGTTGCTAGAAGCTGTGGTCTCTTGAGATTGGTTGTGGTGTTTGTTGAGCGGGACCACTATTTCTTTTTCCACCCTTATGGTGGTTGTTGCTAGAAGCTGTGGTCTCTTGAGATTGGTTATGGTGTTTCTTGAGCGGAACCACTATTTCTCCTTCCACCCTTATGGTGGTTGTTGCTAGAAGCTGTGGTCTCTTGAGATTGGTTGTGGTGTTTCTTGAGCGGGACCACTATTTATCCTTCCACCCTTATGGTGGTTGTTGCTAGAAGCTGTGGTCTCTTGAGATTGGTTGTGGTGTTTCTTGAGCGGGACCACTATTTCTCCTTCCATCCTTATGGTGGTTGTTGCTAGAAGCTGTGGTCTCTTGAGATTGGTTGTGGTGTTTCTTGAGCGAGGCCACTAACTCTCTTTCCACCCTTATGGTGGTTGTTGCTAGAAGCTGTGGTCTCTTGAGATCGGTTGTGGTGTTTTTTGAGTGGGGCCACTAACTCTCCTTCCACCCTTATGGTGGTTGTTGCTAGAAGCTGTGGTCCTTTGAGATTGGTTGTGGTGTATCTTGAGCGGGACCACTAACTCTCCTTCCACCCTTATGGTGGTTGTTGCTAGAAGCTGTGGTCTCTTGAGATTGGTTGTGGTGTTTCATGAGCGGGGCTTCTTCTTGCTCTCTCTCTCTCTAACTCTCTCTCTCTCTCTCTCTCCTCTCTTCCCATACCCCTCTCCCTCCATCCAAAGTTCAATACAGGTTCATAATCAACTACAGCCACACTTCACCAAGTTTCTCGATCTCGCAAGTCGAAAACGGAATGAATGGTGCTGAACTTCGCTAATAGGACACCAGAGAAGGATTTCGAGGAGATATGGATGAAGGGGTACCTCAGTGTCTGTCTCTATTCCTTCCCTCTATCTCGCCTTATCTCTTTTTATCTTTTTCTGTGGGTTGATTACATGTAGTTATGTAGTATCGAAGGTTGGTTGGATTGTTTCATGAGCGAGGCCACTAACTCTCCTCCCACCCTTATGGTGGTTGTTGCTAGAAGCTGTGGTCTCTTGAGATTGGTTGTGGTGTTTTTGAGTGGGGCCACTAACTCTCCTTCCACCCTTATGATGGTTGTTGCTAGAAGCTGTGGTCTCTTGAGATTGGTTGTGGTGTTTCATGAGCGGGGCTTCTTCTTTCTCTATCTCTCTCACTCTCTCTCTCTCTCTCTCTCTCTCTCTCTCTCGCTCTCTCCTCTTTTCCCATATCCCTCTCCCTCCATCCAAAGTGCAATACAGGTTCATAATCAACGACAGCCACATTTCACCAAGTTTCTCGATCTCGCAAGTCGGAAACGGAATGGATGGTGCTGAACTTCGCTAATAGGACACTAGAGAAGGAGTTCGGAGGAGATATGGATGAAGGGTACCTCAGTGTCTGTCTCTATTCCTTCCCTCTATCTCGCCTTATCTCTTTTTTTATCTCTCTTTGTGAGTTGATTACATGTAGTTATGTGTATCGAAGGTTGGTTGGATTGTTTCATGAGCGAGGCCACTAACTCTCCTCCCACCCTTATGGTGGTTGTTGCTAGAAGCTGTGGTCTCTTGAGAATGGTCGTGGTGTTTCTTGAGCGAGGCCACTAACTCTCCTCCCACCCTTATGGTGGTTGTTGCTAGAAGCTGTGGTCTCTTGAGATTGGTTGTGGTGTTTTTGAGTGGGGCCACTAACTCTCCTTCCACCCTTATGGTGGTTGTTGCTAGAAGCTGTGGTCCCTTGAGATTGGTTGTGGTGTTTCTTGAGCGGGACCACTAACTCTCCTTCCACCCTTATGGTGGTTGTTGCTAGAAGCTGTGGTCTCTTGAGATTGGTTGTGGTGTTTCTTGAGCGAGGCCACTAACTCTCCTTCCACCCTTATGGTGGTTGTTGCTAGAAGCTGTGGTCTCTTGAGATTGGTTGTGGTGTTTTTTTTGAGTGGGGCCACTAACTCTCCTTCCACCCTTATGGTGGTTGTTGCTAGAAACTGTGGTCCCTTGAGATTGGTTGTGGTGTATCTTGAGCGGGACCACTAACTCTCCTTCCACCCGTATGATGGTTGTTGCTAGAAGCTGTGGTCTCTTGAGATTGGTTGTGGTGTTTCATGAGCGGGGCTTCTTCTTTCTCTATCTCTCTCACTCACTCTCTCTCTATCTCTCTCTCTCTCTCTCTCTCTCCTCTTTTCCCATATCCCTCTCCCTCCATCCAAAGTGCAATACAGGTTCATAATCAACGACAGCCACATTTCACCAAGTTTCTCGATCTCGCAAGTCGGAAACGGAATGGATGGTGCTGAACTTCGCTAATAGGACACTAGAGAAGAAGTTCGGAGGAGATATGGATGAAGGGTACCTCAGTGTCTGTCTCTATTCCTTCCCTCTATCTCGCCTTATCTCTTTTTTATCTCTCTTTGTGGGTTGATTACATGTAGTTATGTAGTATCGAAGGTTGGTTGGATTGTTTCATGAGCGAGGCCACTAACTCTCCTCCCACCCTTATGGTGGCTGTTGCTAGAAGCTGTGGTCTCTTGAGATTGGTTGTGGTGTTTCTTGAGCGAG
>CAWZYM010000154.1:600000-843000 GCA_963966185.1 Rhabditoides inermis
CTACGAAATGAGTTCGTAGTTCCACGAATTGAGTTCGTAGATCTACGAAACGAGTTCGTAGTTCTACGAAATGAGTTCGTAGATCTACGAAACGAGTTCATAGATCTACGAAATGAGTTCGTAGTTCTACGAAATGAGTTCGTAGTTCTACTAAATGAGTTCGTAGTTCTACGAAATGAGTTTGCAAATCTACGAAATGAGTTCGTAAATCTACTAAATGAGTTCGTAGTTCTACGAATTGAGTTCGTAGATCTACGAAACCAGTTCGTAGTTCTACGAAATGAGTTCGTAGATCTACGAAACGAGTTCATAGATCTACGAAATGAGCTCGTAGATCTACGAAATGAGTTCGTAGATCAACGAAATGAGTTTGCAAATCTACGAAATGAGCTCGTAGATCTACAAAATGAGTTCGTAGTTCTACGAAATGAGTTCGTAGTTCTACTAAATGAGTTCGTAGTTCTACGAAATGAGTTTGCAAATCTACGAAATGAGTTCGTAGATCTACGAAATGAGTTCGTAGTTCTACGAATTGAGTTCGTAGATCTACGAAACCAGTTCGTAGTTCTACGAAATGAGTTCGTAGATCTACGAAACGAGTTCATAGATCTACGAAATGAGTTCGTAGATCTACGAAATGAGTTCGTAGTTCAACGAATTGAGTTCGTAGATCTACGAAACGAGTTCGTAGTTCTACGAAATGAGTTCGTAGATCTACGATACGAGTTCATAGATCTACGAAATGAGTTCGTAGTTCTACGAATTGAGTTCGTAGATCTACGAAACGAGTTCGTAGTTCTACGAAATGAGTTCGTAGATCTACGAAATGAGTTCATAGATCCACGAAATGAGTTCGTAGATCTACGAAATGAGTTCGTAGATCTACGAAATGAGTTCGTAGTTCTACGAATTGAGTTCGTAGATCTACGAAACGAGTTCGTAGTTCTACGAAATGACTTCGTAGATCTACAAAACGAGTTCATAGATCAACGAAATGAGTTTGCAAATCTACGAAATGAGCTCGTAGATCTACGAAATGCATTCGTAGTTCTACGAAATGAGCTCGTAGATCTACGAAATGAGTTCGTAGTTCTACGATATGAGTTCGTAGATCTACGAAATGAGTTTGCAAATCTACGAAATGAATTCGTAGATCTACGAAATGAGTTCGTAATTCTACGAATTGAGTTCGTAGATCTACGAAATGAGTTAGTAGTTTTACGAAATGAGTTCGTAGATCTACGAAACAAGTTCATAGATCAACGAAATGAGTTCGTAGTTTTACCAAATGAGTTCGTAGTTCTACTAAATCAGTTCGTAGCTCTACGAAATGAGTTTGCAAATCTACGAAATGAGTTCGTAGATCTACGAAATGAGTTCGTAGTTCTACGAAATGAGTTTGCAAATCTACGAAATGAGTTCGTAGATCTACGAAATGAGTTCGTAGTTCTACGAATTGAGTTCGTAGATCTACGAAACGAGTTCGTAGTTTTACGAAATGAGTTCGTAGATCTACGAAACAAGTTCATAGATCAACGAAATGAGTTTGCAAATCTACGAAATGAGTTCATAGATCTACGAAATGAGCTCGTATATCTACGAAATGAGCTCGTAGATCTACGAAATGCATTCGTAGTTCTACGAAATGAGCTCGTAGATCTACGAAATGAGTTCATAGATCTACGAAATGAGTTCATAGATCTACGAAATGAGCTCGTAGATCTACGAAATGAGTTCGTAGATCAACGAAATGAGTTTGCAAATCTACGAAATGAGCTCGTAGATCTACAAAATGAGTTTGTAGTTCTACGAAATGAGTTCGTAGTTCTACTAAATGAGTTCGTAGTTCTACGAAATGAGTTTGCAAATCTACGAAATGAGTTCGTAGATCTACGAAATGAGTTCGTAGTTCTACGAATTGAGTTCGTAGATCTACGAAACGAGTTCGTAGTTCTACGAAATGAGTTCGTAGATCTACGAAATGAGTTCATAGATCCACGAAATGAGTTCGTAGATCTACGAAATGAGTTCGTAGATCTACGAAATGAGTTCGTAGTTCTACGAATTGAGTTCGTAGATCTACGAAACGAGTTCGTAGTTCTACGAAATGACTTCGTAGATCTACAAAACGAGTTCATAGATCAACGAAATGAGTTTGCAAATCTACGAAATGAGCTCGTAGATCTACGAAATGCATTCGTAGTTCTACGAAATGAGCTCGTAGATCTACGAAATGAGTTCGTAGTTCTACGATATGAGTTCGTAGATCTACGAAATGAGTTTGCAAATCTACGAAATGAATTCGTAGATCTACGAAATGAGTTCGTAATTCTACGAATTGAGTTCGTAGATCTACGAAATGAGTTCGTAGTTTTACGAAATGAGTTCGTAGATCTACGAAACAAGTTCATAGATCAACGAAATGAGTTCGTAGTTTTACGAAATGAGTTCGTAGTTCTACTAAATGAGTTCGTAGCTCTACGAAATGAGTTTGCAAATCTACGAAATGAGTTCGTAGATCTACGAAATGAGTTCGTAGTTCTACGAAATGAGTTTGCAAATCTACGAAATGAGTTCGTAGATCTACGAAATGAGTTCGTAGTTCTACGAATTGAGTTCGTAGATCTACGAAACGAGTTCGTAGTTTTACGAAATGAGTTCGTAGATCTACGAAACAAGTTCATAGATCAACGAAATGAGTTTGCAAATCTACGAAATGAGTTCATAGATCTACGAAATGAGCTCGTATATCTACGAAATGAGCTCGTAGATCTACGAAATGCATTCGTAGTTCTACGAAATGAGCTCGTAGATCTACGAAATGAGTTCATAGATCTACGAAATGAGTTCATAGATCTACGAAATGAGTTCATAGATCTACGAAATGAGTTCAAAGATCTACAAAATGAGTTCGTAGATCTACGAAATGAGTTCGTAGATCTACGAAATGAGCTCGTAGATCTACAAAATGAGTTCGTAGTTCTACGAAATGAGTTCGTAGTTCTACTAAATGAGTTCGTAGTTCTACGAAATGAGTTCGTAGATCTACGAAATGAGCTCGTAGATCTACGAAATGAGTTCGTAGATCAACGAAATGAGTTTGCAAATCTACGAAATGAGTTCATAGATCTACGAAATGAGCTCGTAGATCTACGAAGTGAGTTCGTAGTTCTACGAAATGAGCTCGTAGATCTACGAAATGAGTTCGTAATTCTACGAAATGAGTTCGTAGTTCTACGAAATGAGTTCGTAGATCTACGAAATGAGTTCGTAGTTCTACGAATTGAGTTCGTAGATCTACGAAACGAGTTCGTAGTTCTACGAAATGACTTCGTAGATCTACGAAACGAGTTCATAGATCAACGAAATGAGTTTGCAAATCTACGAAATGAGTTCGTAGATCTACGAAATGAGTTCGTAGTTCTACGAATTGAGTTCGTAAATCTACGAAACGAGTTCGTAGTTCTACAAAATGAGTTCGTAGATCTACGAAACGAGTTCATAGATCTACGAAATGAGTTCGTAGTTCTACGAATGAGTTTGCGAATCTACGAAATGAGTTCGTAGATCTACGAAATGAGTTCGTAGTTCTACGAATTGAGTTCGTAGATCTACGAAACGAGTTCGTAGTTCTACGAAATGAGTTCGTAGATCTACGAAACGAGTTCATATATCTACGAAATGAGTTCATAGATCTACGAAATGAGTTCATAGATCTATTCATAGATCTGAGAGTCTATCCTGTGTTGTCCTGAGTTTGTCCTGAGAGTTTATCCTGAGAGTTTATCCTGAGAGTTTATCCTGAGAGTTTTTTTCTGAAAGTTTATCATGATACTCTGTCCTGAGAGTCTATCCTGTGTTGTCCTGTGTTTGTCCTGAGAGTTTATTCTGAGAGTTATTCCTGAGTTGTCCTGAGACTTTATCCTGAGAGTTTCTCCTGAGAGTTTATCCTGAGACTTTAGCTTAAGAGTTTTGCCTGAGAGTTTATCCTGAGAGTTTATCCTGAGACTTTATCTCAAGAGTTTTGCCTATGAGCTTATCCTGAGAGTTTATCCTGAGAGTCTATCCTGAGAGTTTTTCCTGAGAGTCTATCCTGAGAGTTATTCCTGCGTTGTCCTGAGACTTTATCCTGAGAGTTTATCCGGAGACTTTATCCTGAGAGTCTATCCTGAGAGTTTATCCTGAGAGTCTATCATGTGTTTTCCTGAGTTTGTCCTGAGAGTCTATCCTGTGTTGTCCTGTGTTTGTCCTGAGAGTTTGTCCTGAGAGTTATTCCTGGGTTGTCCTGAGACTTTATCCTGTGAGTTTATCCTGAGAGTTTATCCTGAGAGTTTATCCTGAGAGTTTATCCTGAGAGTTTATCCTGAGAGTTTGTCCTGAGACTTTATCTTAAGAGTTTTGCCTGAGAGTTTATCCGGAGACTTTATCTTGAGAGTCTATCCTGAGAGTTTATCCTGAGAGTCTAGCCTGTGTTGTCCTGAGTTTGTCCTGAGAGTTTATCCTGAGAGTTTATCCTGAGAGTTTTTTCTGAAAGTTTATCCTGATACTCTATCCTGAAAGTCTATCTTGTGTTGTCCTGTGTTTGTCCTGAGAGTTTATCCTGAGAGTTATTCCTGGGTTGTCCTGAGACTTTATCCTGAGAGTTTATCCTGAGAGTTTATCCTAATCTACACATTCTACACAATAGTTTTAGAATCTACACATTCTACACAATTGTTTTAGAATCTACACATTCTACACAATTGTTTAAGATGCTACACATTCTACACAATTGTTTAAGAATCTACACACTCTACACAACTGTTTAAGAATTTACACATTCTACACAATTGTTTTAGATTCTACAAAATCTGCACAACTGTTTTAGAATCTACACATTCTACACAATTGTTTAGAATCTACACATTCTACACAACTGTTTAGGAATCTACACATTCTACACAATTGTTTTAGAATCTACACATTTTACACAATTGTTTAAGAATATACACATTCTACACAAATGAGAGTTTATCCTGAGAGTTAAACCAGTTCGTAGTTCTACGAAATGAGTTCGTAGATCTACGAAACGAGTTCATAGATCTACGAAATGAGTTCGTAGATCTACGAAATGAGTTCGTAGTTCCACGAATTGAGTTCGTAGATCTACGAAACGAGTTCGTAGTTCTACGAAATGAGTTCGTAGATCTACGAAACGAGTTCATAGATCTACGAAATGAGTTCGTAGTTCTACGAAATGAGTTCGTAGTTCTACTAAATGAGTTCGTAGTTCTACGAAATGAGTTTGCAAATCTACGAAATGAGTTCGTAAATCTACGAAATGAGTTCGTAGTTCTACGAATTGAGTTCGTAGATCTACGAAACCAGTTCGTAGTTCTACGAAATGAGTTCGTAGATCTACGAAACGAGTTCATAGATCTACGAAATGAGCTCGTAGATCTACGAAATGAGTTCGTAGATCAACGAAATGAGTTTGCAAATCTACGAAATGAGCTCGTAGATCTACAAAATGAGTTCGTAGTTCTACGAAATGAGTTCGTAGTTCTACTAAATGAGTTCGTAGTTCTACGAAATGAGTTTGCAAATCTACGAAATGAGTTCGTAGATCTACGAAATGAGTTCGTAGTTCTACGAATTGAGTTCGTAGATCTACGAAACCAGTTCGTAGTTCTACGAAATGAGTTCGTAGATCTACGAAACGAGTTCATAGATCTACGAAATGAGTTCGTAGATCTACGAAATGAGTTCGTAGTTCAACGAATTGAGTTCGTAGATCTACGAAACGAGTTCGTAGTTCTACGAAATGAGTTCGTAGATCTACGATACGAGTTCATAGATCTACGAAATGAGTTCGTAGTTCTACGAATTGAGTTCGTAGATCTACGAAATGAGTTCGTAGTTCAACGAATTGAGTTCGTAGATCTACGAAATGAGTTCATAGATCCACGAAATGAGTTCGTAGATCTACGAAATGAGTTCGTAGATCAACGAAATGAGTTTGCAAATCTACGAAATGAGCTCGTAGATCTACAAAATGAGTTCGTAGTTCTACGAAATGAGTTCGTAGTTCTACTAAATGAGTTCGTAGTTCTACGAAATGAGTTTGCAAATCTACGAAATGAGTTCGTAGATCTACGAAATGAGTTCGTAGTTCTACGAATTGAGTTCGTAGATCTACGAAACCAGTTCGTAGTTCTACGAAATGAGTTCGTAGATCTACGAAACGAGTTCATAGATCTACGAAATGAGTTCGTAGATCAACGAAATGAGTTCGTAGATCAACGAAATGAGTTCGTAGTTCAACTAATTGAGTTCGTAGATCTACGAAACGAGTTCGTAGTTCTACGAAATGAGTTCGTAGATCTACGAAACGAGTTCATAGATCTACGAAATGAGTTCATAGATCTACGAAACGAGTTCGTAGTTCTACGAAATGAGTTCGTAGATCTACGAAACGAGTTCATAGATCTACGAAATGAGTTCATAGATCTACGAAATGAGTTCATAGATCCACGAAATGAGTTCATAGATCAACGAAATGAGTTCGTAGATCTACGAAATGAGCTCGTAGATCTACGAAGTTCGTAGTTCTGTGAAATGAGTTCGTATATCTACGAAATGAATTCGTAGATCTACGAAATGAGTTCGTAGATCTACGAAATGAGCTCGTAGATCTACGAAATGAGTTCGTAGACCAACGAAGAGAGTTTGCCAAACTACGAAATGAGTTCATAGATCTACGAAATGAGCTCATAGATCTACGAAATGAGTTCGTAGTTCTACGAAATGAGCTCGTAGATCTACGAAATGAGTTCGTAATTCTACGAAATGAGTTCGTAGTTCTACGAAATGAGTTCGTAGATCTACGAAATGAGTTCGTAGTTCTACGAATTGAGTTCGTAGATCTACGAAACGAGTTCGTAGTTCTACGAAATGACTTCGTAGATCTACAAAACGAGTTCATAGATCAACGAAATGAGTTTGCAAATCTACGAAATGAGTTCATAGATCTACGAAATGAGCTCGTAGATCTACGAAATGAGTTCGTAGATCTACGAAATGAGTTCGTAGATCAACGAAATGAGTTTGCAAATCTACAAAATGAGCTCGTAGATCTACAAAATGAGTTCGTAGTTCTACGAAATGAGTTCGTAGTTCTACTAAATGAGTTCGTAGTTCTACGAAATGAGTTTGCAAATCTACGAAATGAGTTCGTAGATCTACGAAATGAGTTCGTAGTTCTACGAATTGAGTTCGTAGATCTACGAAACCAGTTCGTAGTTCTACGAAATGAGTTCGTAGATCTACGAAACGAGTTCATAGATCTACGAAATGAGCTCGTAGATCTACGAAATGAGTTCGTAGATCAACGAAATGAGTTCGTAGTTCAACTAATTGAGTTCGTAGATCTACGAAACGAGTTCGTAGTTCTACGAAATGAGTTCGTAGATCTACGAAACGAGTTCATAGATCTACGAAATGAGTTCATAGATCTACGAAACGAGTTCGTAGTTCTACGAAATGAGTTCGTAGATCTACGAAACGAGTTCATAGATCTACGAAATGAGTTCATAGATCTACGAAATGAGTTCATAGATCCACGAAATGAGTTCATAGATCAACGAAATGAGTTCGTAGATCTACGAAATGAGCTCGTAGATCTACGAAGTTCGTAGTTCTGTGAAATGAGTTCGTAGATCTACGAAATGAATTCGTAGATCTACGAAATGAGTTCGTAGATCTACGAAATGAGCTCGTAGATCTACGAAATGAGTTCGTAGACCAACGAAATGAGTTTGCCAATTTACGAAATGAGTTCATAGATCTACGAAATGAGCTCGTAGATCTACGAAATGAGTTCGTAGTTCTACGAAATGAGCTCGTAGATCTACGAAATGAGTTCGTAATTCTACGAAATGAGTTCGTAGTTCTACGAAATGAGTTCGTAGATCTACGAAATGAGTTCGTAGTTCTACGAATTGAGTTCGTAGATCTACGAAACGAGTTCGTAGTTCTACGAAATGACTTCGTAGATCTACAAAACGAGTTCATAGATCAACGAAATGAGTTTGCAAATCTACGAAATGAGTTCATAGATCTACGAAATGAGCTCGTAGATCTACGAAATGAGCTCGTAGATCTACGAAATGCATTCGTAGTTCTACGAAATGAGCTCGTAGATCTACGAAATGAGTTCGTAGTTCTACGATATGAGTTCGTAGATCTACGAAATGAGTTTGCAAATCTACGAAATGAGTTCGTAGATCTACGAAATGAGTTCGTAGTTCTACGAATTGAGTTCGTAGATCTACGAAACGAGTTCGTAGTTTTACGAAATGAGTTCGTAGATCTACGAAACAAGTTCATAGATCAACGAAATGAGTTTGCAAATCTACGAAATGAGTTCATAGATCTACGAAATGAGTTCGTAGATCTACGAAACCAGTTCGTAGTTCTACGAAATGAGTTCGTAGATCTACGAAACGAGTTCATAGATCTACGAAATAAGCTCGTAGATCTACGAAATGAGTTCGTAGATCAACGAAATGAGTTCGTAGTTCAACGAAATGAGTTCATAGATCCACGAAATGAGTTCATAGATCAACGAAATGAGTTCGTAGATCTACGAAATGAGCTCGTAGATCTACGAAGTTCGTAGTTCTGTGATATGAGTTCGTAGATCTACGAAATGAATTCGTAGATCTACGAAATGAGTTCGTAGATCTACGAAATGAGCTCGTAGATCTACGAAATGAGTTCGTAGACCAACGAAATGAGTTTGCCAATCTACGAAATGAGTTCATAGATCTACGAAATGAGCTCGTAGATCTACGAAATGAGTTCGTAGTTCTACGAAATGAGCTCGTAGATCTACGAAATGAGTTTGCAAATCTACGAAATGAGTTCGTAGATCTACGAAATGAGTTCGTAGTTCTACGAATTGAGTTCGTAGATCTACGAAACCAGTTCGTAGTTCTACGAAATGAGTTCGTAGATCTACGAAACGAGTTCATAGATCTACGAAATGAGTTCGTAGATCTACGAAATGAGTTCGTAGTTCAACGAATTGAGTTCGTAGATCTACGAAACGAGTTCGTAGTTCTACGAAATGAGTTCGTAGATCTACGATACGAGTTCATAGATCTACGAAATGAGTTCGTAGTTCTACGAATTGAGTTCGTAGATCTACGAAACGAGTTCGTAGTTCTACGAAATGAGTTCGTAGATCTACGAAATGAGTTCATAGATCCACGAAATGAGTTCGTAGATCTACGAAATGAGTTCGTAGATCTACGAAATGAGTTCGTAGTTCTACGAATTGAGTTCGTAGATCTACGAAACGAGTTCGTAGTTCTACGAAATGACTTCGTAGATCTACAAAACGAGTTCATAGATCAACGAAATGAGTTTGCAAATCTACGAAATGAGCTCGTAGATCTACGAAATGCATTCGTAGTTCTACGAAATGAGCTCGTAGATCTACGAAATGAGTTCGTAGTTCTACGATATGAGTTCGTAGATCTACGAAATGAGTTTGCAAATCTACGAAATGAATTCGTAGATCTACGAAATGAGTTCGTAATTCTACGAACTGAGTTCGTAGATCTACGAAATGAGTTCGTAGTTTTACGAAATGAGTTCGTAGATCTACGAAACAAGTTCATAGATCAACGAAATGAGTTCGTAGTTTTACGAAATGAGTTCGTAGTTCTACTAAATGAGTTCGTAGCTCTACGAAATGAGTTTGCAAATCTACGAAATGAGTTCGTAGATCTACGAAATGAGTTCGTAGTTCTACGAAATGAGTTTGCAAATCTACGAAATGAGTTCGTAGATCTACGAAATGAGTTCGTAGTTCTACGAATTGAGTTCGTAGATCTACGAAACGAGTTCGTAGTTTTACGAAATGAGTTCGTAGATCTACGAAACAAGTTCATAGATCAACGAAATGAGTTTGCAAATCTACGAAATGAGTTCATAGATCTACGAAATGAGCTCGTATATCTACGAAATGAGCTCGTAGATCTACGAAATGCATTCGTAGTTCTACGAAATGAGCTCGTAGATCTACGAAATGAGTTCATAGATCTACGAAATGAGTTCATAGATCTACGAAATGAGTTCATAGATCTACGAAATGAGTTCAAAGATCTACAAAATGAGTTCGTAGATCTACGAAATGAGTTCGTAGATCTACGAAATGAGCTCGTAGATCTACAAAATGAGTTCGTAGTTCTACGAAATGAGTTCGTAGTTCTACTAAATGAGTTCGTAGTTCTACGAAATGAGTTCGTAGATCTACGAAATGAGCTCGTAGATCTACGAAATGAGTTCGTAGATCAACGAAATGAGTTTGCAAATCTACGAAATGAGTTCATAGATCTACGAAATGAGCTCTTAGATCTACGAAGTGAGTTCGTAGTTCTACGAAATGAGCTCGTAGATCTACGAAATGAGTTCGTAATTCTACGAAATGAGTTCGTAGTTCTACGAAATGAGTTCGTAGATCTACGAAATGAGTTCGTAGTTCTACGAATTGAGTTCGTAGATCTACGAAACGAGTTCGTAGTTCTACGAAATGACTTCGTAGATCTACGAAACGAGTTCATAGATCAACGAAATGAGTTTGCAAATCTACGAAATGAGTTCGTAGATCTACGAAATGAGTTCGTAGTTCTACGAATTGAGTTCGTAAATCTACGAAACGAGTTCGTAGTTCTACAAAATGAGTTCGTAGTTCTACGAAACGAGTTCATAGATCTACGAAATGAGTTCGTAGTTCTACGAATGAGTTTGCGAATCTACGAAATGAATTCGTAGATCTACGAAATGAGTTCGTAGTTCTACGAATTGAGTTCGTAGATCTACGAAACGAGTTCGTAGTTCTACGAAATGAGTTCGTAGATCTACGAAACGAGTTCATATATCTACGAAATGAGTTCATAGATCTACGAAATGAGTTCATAGATCTATTCATAGATCTGAGAGTCTTGCCTGTGTTGTCCTGAGTTTGTCCTGAGAGTTTATCCTGAGAGTTTATCCTGAGAGTTTATCCTGAGAGTTTTTTTCTGAAAGTTTATCATGATACTCTGTCCTGAGAGTCTATCCTGTGTTGTCCTGTGTTTGTCCTGAGAGTTTATTCTGAGAGTTATTCCTGAGTTGTCCTGAGACTTTATCCTGAGAGTTTCTCCTGAGAGTTTATCCTGAGACTTTAGCTTAAGAGTTTTGCCTGAGAGTTTATCCTGAGAGTTTATCCTGAGACTTTATCTCAAGAGTTTTGCCTATGAGCTTATCCTGAGAGTTTATCCTGAGAGTCTATCCTGAGAGTTTTTCCTGAGAGTCTATCCTGAGAGTTATTCCTGCGTTGTCCTGAGACTTTATCCTGAGAGTTTATCCGGAGACTTTATCCTGAGAGTCTATCCTGAGAGTTTATCCTGAGAGTCTATCATGTGTTTTCCTGAGTTTGTCCTGAGAGTCTATCCTGTGTTGTCCTGTGTTTGTCCTGAGAGTTTGTCCTGAGAGTTATTCCTGGGTTGTCCTGAGACTTTATCCTGTGAGTTTATCCTGAGAGTTTATCCTGAGAGTTTATCCTGAGAGTTTATCCTGAGAGTTTATCCTGAGAGTTTGTCCTGAGACTTTATCTTAAGAGTTTTGCCTGAGAGTTTATCCGGAGACTTTATCTTGAGAGTCTATCCTGAGAGTTTATCCTGAGAGTCTAGCCTGTGTTGTCCTGAGTTTGTCCTGAGAGTTTATCCTGAGAGTTTATCCTGAGAGTTTTTTCTGAAAGTTTATCCTGATACTCTATCCTGAAAGTCTATCTTGTGTTGTCCTGTGTTTGTCCTGAGAGTTTATCCTGAGAGTTATTCCTGGGTTGTCCTGAGACTTTATCCTGAGAGTTTATCCTGAGAGTTTATCCTAATCTACACATTCTACACAATAGTTTTAGAATCTACACATTCTACACAATTGTTTTAGAATCTACACATTCTACACAAATGTTTAAGATGCTACACATTCTACACAATTGTTTAAGAATCTACACACTCTACACAACTGTTTAAGAATTTACACATTCTACACAATTGTTTTAGATTCTACAAAATCTGCACAACTGTTTTAGAATCTACACATTCTACACAATTGTTTAGAATCTACACATTCTACACAACTGTTTAGGAATCTACACATTCTACACAATTGTTTTAGAATCTACACATTTTACACAATTGTTTAAGAATATACACATTCTACACAAATGAGAGTTTATCCTGAGAGTTAAACCAGTTCGTAGTTCTACGAAATGAGTTCGTAGATCTACGAAACGAGTTCATAGATCTACGAAATGAGTTCGTAGATCTACGAAATGAGTTCGTAGTTCCACGAATTGAGTTCGTAGATCTACGAAACGAGTTCGTAGTTCTACGAAATGAGTTCGTAGATCTACGAAACGAGTTCATAGATCTACGAAATGAGTTCGTAGTTCTACGAAATGAGTTCGTAGTTCTACTAAATGAGTTCGTAGTTCTACGAAATGAGTTTGCAAATCTACGAAATGAGTTCGTAAATCTACGAAATGAGTTCGTAGTTCTACGAATTGAGTTCGTAGATCTACGAAACCAGTTCGTAGTTCTACGAAATGAGTTCGTAGATCTACGAAACGAGTTCATAGATCTACGAAATGAGCTCGTAGATCTACGAAATGAGTTCGTAGATCAACGAAATGAGTTTGCAAATCTACGAAATGAGCTCGTAGATCTACAAAATGAGTTCGTAGTTCTACGAAATGAGTTCGTAGTTCTACTAAATGAGTTCGTAGTTCTACGAAATGAGTTTGCAAATCTACGAAATGAGTTCGTAGATCTACGAAATGAGTTCGTAGTTCTACGAATTGAGTTCGTAGATCTACGAAACCAGTTCGTAGTTCTACGAAATGAGTTCGTAGATCTACGATACGAGTTCATAGATCTACGAAATGAGTTCGTAGTTCTACGAATTGAGTTCGTAGATCTACGAAACGAGTTCGTAGTTCTACGAAATGAGTTCGTAGATCTACGAAATGAGTTCATAGATCCACGAAATGAGTTCGTAGATCTACGAAATGAGTTCGTAGATCTACGAAATGAGTTCGTAGTTCTACGAATTGAGTTCGTAGATCTACGAAACGAGTTCGTAGTTCTACGAAATGACTTCGTAGATCTACAAAACGAGTTCATAGATCAACGAAATGAGTTTGCAAATCTACGAAATGAGCTCGTAGATCTACGAAATGCATTCGTAGTTCTACGAAATGAGCTCGTAGATCTACGAAATGAGTTCGTAGTTCTACGATATGAGTTCGTAGATCTACGAAATGAGTTTGCAAATCTACGAAATGAATTCGTAGATCTACGAAATGAGTTCGTAATTCTACGAATTGAGTTCGTAGATCTACGAAATGAGTTCGTAGTTTTACGAAATGAGTTCGTAGATCTACGAAACAAGTTCATAGATCAACGAAATGAGTTCGTAGTTTTACGAAATGAGTTCGTAGTTCTACTAAATGAGTTCGTAGCTCTACGAAATGAGTTTGCAAATCTACGAAATGAGTTCGTAGATCTACGAAATGAGTTCGTAGTTCTACGAAATGAGTTTGCAAATCTACGAAATGAGTTCGTAGATCTACGAAATGAGTTCGTAGTTCTACGAATTGAGTTCGTAGATCTACGAAACGAGTTCGTAGTTTTACGAAATGAGTTCGTAGATCTACGAAACAAGTTCATAGATCAACGAAATGAGTTTGCAAATCTACGAAATGAGTTCATAGATCTACGAAATGAGCTCGTATATCTACGAAATGAGCTCGTAGATCTACGAAATGCATTCGTAGTTCTACGAAATGAGCTCGTAGATCTACGAAATGAGTTCATAGATCTACGAAATGAGTTCATAGATCTACGAAATGAGTTCATAGATCTACGAAATGAGTTCAAAGATCTACAAAATGAGTTCGTAGATCTACGAAATGAGTTCGTAGATCTACGAAATGAGCTCGTAGATCTACAAAATGAGTTCGTAGTTCTACGAAATGAGTTCGTAGTTCTACTAAATGAGTTCGTAGTTCTACGAAATGAGTTCGTAGATCTACGAAATGAGCTCGTAGATCTACGAAATGAGTTCGTAGATCAACGAAATGAGTTTGCAAATCTACGAAATGAGTTCATAGATCTACGAAATGAGCTCTTAGATCTACGAAGTGAGTTCGTAGTTCTACGAAATGAGCTCGTAGATCTACGAAATGAGTTCGTAATTCTACGAAATGAGTTCGTAGTTCTACGAAATGAGTTCGTAGATCTACGAAATGAGTTCGTAGTTCTACGAATTGAGTTCGTAGATCTACGAAACGAGTTCGTAGTTCTACGAAATGACTTCGTAGATCTACGAAACGAGTTCATAGATCAACGAAATGAGTTTGCAAATCTACGAAATGAGTTCGTAGATCTACGAAATGAGTTCGTAGTTCTACGAATTGAGTTCGTAAATCTACGAAACGAGTTCGTAGTTCTACAAAATGAGTTCGTAGTTCTACGAAACGAGTTCATAGATCTACGAAATGAGTTCGTAGTTCTACGAATGAGTTTGCGAATCTACGAAATGAATTCGTAGATCTACGAAATGAGTTCGTAGTTCTACGAATTGAGTTCGTAGATCTACGAAACGAGTTCGTAGTTCTACGAAATGAGTTCGTAGATCTACGAAACGAGTTCATATATCTACGAAATGAGTTCATAGATCTACGAAATGAGTTCATAGATCTATTCATAGATCTGAGAGTCTTGCCTGTGTTGTCCTGAGTTTGTCCTGAGAGTTTATCCTGAGAGTTTATCCTGAGAGTTTATCCTGAGAGTTTTTTTCTGAAAGTTTATCATGATACTCTGTCCTGAGAGTCTATCCTGTGTTGTCCTGTGTTTGTCCTGAGAGTTTATTCTGAGAGTTATTCCTGAGTTGTCCTGAGACTTTATCCTGAGAGTTTCTCCTGAGAGTTTATCCTGAGACTTTAGCTTAAGAGTTTTGCCTGAGAGTTTATCCTGAGAGTTTATCCTGAGACTTTATCTCAAGAGTTTTGCCTATGAGCTTATCCTGAGAGTTTATCCTGAGAGTCTATCCTGAGAGTTTTTCCTGAGAGTCTATCCTGAGAGTTATTCCTGCGTTGTCCTGAGACTTTATCCTGAGAGTTTATCCGGAGACTTTATCCTGAGAGTCTATCCTGAGAGTTTATCCTGAGAGTCTATCATGTGTTTTCCTGAGTTTGTCCTGAGAGTCTATCCTGTGTTGTCCTGTGTTTGTCCTGAGAGTTTGTCCTGAGAGTTATTCCTGGGTTGTCCTGAGACTTTATCCTGTGAGTTTATCCTGAGAGTTTATCCTGAGAGTTTATCCTGAGAGTTTATCCTGAGAGTTTATCCTGAGAGTTTGTCCTGAGACTTTATCTTAAGAGTTTTGCCTAAGAGTTTATCCGGAGACTTTATCTTGAGAGTCTATCCTGAGAGTTTATCCTGAGAGTCTAGCCTGTGTTGTCCTGAGTTTGTCCTGAGAGTTTATCCTGAGAGTTTATCCTGAGAGTTTTTTCTGAAAGTTTATCCTGATACTCTATCCTGAAAGTCTATCTTGTGTTGTCCTGTGTTTGTCCTGAGAGTTTATCCTGAGAGTTATTCCTGGGTTGTCCTGAGACTTTATCCTGAGAGTTTATCCTGAGAGTTTATCCTAATCTACACATTCTACACAATAGTTTTAGAATCTACACATTCTACACAATTGTTTTAGAATCTACACATTCTACACAAATGTTTAAGATGCTACACATTCTACACAATTGTTTAAGAATCTACACACTCTACACAACTGTTTAAGAATTTACACATTCTACACAATTGTTTTAGATTCTACAAAATCTGCACAACTGTTTTAGAATCTACACATTCTACACAATTGTTTAGAATCTACACATTCTACACAACTGTTTAGGAATCTACACATTCTACACAATTGTTTTAGAATCTACACATTTTACACAATTGTTTAAGAATATACACATTCTACACAAATGAGAGTTTATCCTGAGAGTTAAACCAGTTCGTAGTTCTACGAAATGAGTTCGTAGATCTACGAAACGAGTTCATAGATCTACGAAATGAGTTCGTAGATCTACGAAATGAGTTCGTAGTTCCACGAATTGAGTTCGTAGATCTACGAAACGAGTTCGTAGTTCTACGAAATGAGTTCGTAGATCTACGAAACGAGTTCATAGATCTACGAAATGAGTTCGTAGTTCTACGAAATGAGTTCGTAGTTCTACTAAATGAGTTCGTAGTTCTACGAAATGAGTTTGCAAATCTACGAAATGAGTTCGTAAATCTACGAAATGAGTTCGTAGTTCTACGAATTGAGTTCGTAGATCTACGAAACCAGTTCGTAGTTCTACGAAATGAGTTCGTAGATCTACGAAACGAGTTCATAGATCTACGAAATGAGCTCGTAGATCTACGAAATGAGTTCGTAGATCAACGAAATGAGTTTGCAAATCTACGAAATGAGCTCGTAGATCTACAAAATGAGTTCGTAGTTCTACGAAATGAGTTCGTAGTTCTACTAAATGAGTTCGTAGTTCTACGAAATGAGTTTGCAAATCTACGAAATGAGTTCGTAGATCTACGAAATGAGTTCGTAGTTCTACGAATTGAGTTCGTAGATCTACGAAACCAGTTCGTAGTTCTACGAAATGAGTTCGTAGATCTACGAAACGAGTTCATAGATCTACGAAATGAGTTCGTAGATCTACGAAATGAGTTCGTAGTTCAACGAATTGAGTTCGTAGATCTACGAAACGAGTTCGTAGTTCTACGAAATGAGTTCGTAGATCTACGATACGAGTTCATAGATCTACGAAATGAGTTCGTAGTTCTACGAATTGAGTTCGTAGATCTACGAAACGAGTTCGTAGTTCTACGAAATGAGTTCGTAGATCTACGAAATGAGTTCATAGATCCACGAAATGAGTTCGTAGATCTACGAAATGAGTTCGTAGATCAACGAAATGAGTTTGCAAATCTACGAAATGAGCTCGTAGATCTACAAAATGAGTTCGTAGTTCTACGAAATGAGTTCGTAGTTCTACTAAATGAGTTCGTAGTTCTACGAAATGAGTTTGCAAATCTACGAAATGAGTTCGTAGATCTACGAAATGAGTTCGTAGTTCTACGAATTGAGTTCGTAGATCTACGAAACCAGTTCGTAGTTCTACGAAATGAGTTCGTAGATCTACGAAACGAGTTCATAGATCTACGAAATGAGTTCGTAGATCAACGAAATGAGTTCGTAGATCAACGAAATGAGTTCGTAGTTCAACTAATTGAGTTCGTAGATCTACGAAACGAGTTCGTAGTTCTACGAAATGAGTTCGTAGATCTACGAAACGAGTTCATAGATCTACGAAATGAGTTCATAGATCTACGAAACGAGTTCGTAGTTCTACGAAATGAGTTCGTAGATCTACGAAACGAGTTCATAGATCTACGAAATGAGTTCATAGATCTACGAAATGAGTTCATAGATCCACGAAATGAGTTCATAGATCAACGAAATGAGTTCGTAGATCTACGAAATGAGCTCGTAGATCTACGAAGTTCGTAGTTCTGTGAAATGAGTTCGTATATCTACGAAATGAATTCGTAGATCTACGAAATGAGTTCGTAGATCTACGAAATGAGCTCGTAGATCTACGAAATGAGTTCGTAGACCAACGAAGAGAGTTTGCCAAACTACGAAATGAGTTCATAGATCTACGAAATGAGCTCGTAGATCTACGAAATGAGTTCGTAGTTCTACGAAATGAGCTCGTAGATCTACGAAATGAGTTCGTAATTCTACGAAATGAGTTCGTAGTTCTACGAAATGAGTTCGTAGATCTACGAAATGAGTTCGTAGTTCTACGAATTGAGTTCGTAGATCTACGAAACGAGTTCGTAGTTCTACGAAATGACTTCGTAGATCTACAAAACGAGTTCATAGATCAACGAAATGAGTTTGCAAATCTACGAAATGAGTTCATAGATCTACGAAATGAGCTCGTAGATCTACGAAATGAGTTCGTAGATCTACGAAATGAGTTCGTAGATCAACGAAATGAGTTTGCAAATCTACAAAATGAGCTCGTAGATCTACAAAATGAGTTCGTAGTTCTACGAAATGAGTTCGTAGTTCTACTAAATGAGTTCGTAGTTCTACGAAATGAGTTTGCAAATCTACGAAATGAGTTCGTAGATCTACGAAATGAGTTCGTAGTTCTACGAATTGAGTTCGTAGATCTACGAAACCAGTTCGTAGTTCTACGAAATGAGTTCGTAGATCTACGAAACGAGTTCATAGATCTACGAAATGAGCTCGTAGATCTACGAAATGAGTTCGTAGATCAACGAAATGAGTTCGTAGTTCAACTAATTGAGTTCGTAGATCTACGAAACGAGTTCGTAGTTCTACGAAATGAGTTCGTAGATCTACGAAACGAGTTCATAGATCTACGAAATGAGTTCATAGATCTACGAAACGAGTTCGTAGTTCTACGAAATGAGTTCGTAGATCTACGAAACGAGTTCATAGATCTACGAAATGAGTTCATAGATCTACGAAATGAGTTCATAGATCCACGAAATGAGTTCATAGATCAACGAAATGAGTTCGTAGATCTACGAAATGAGCTCGTAGATCTACGAAGTTCGTAGTTCTGTGAAATGAGTTCGTAGATCTACGAAATGAATTCGTAGATCTACGAAATGAGTTCGTAGATCTACGAAATGAGCTCGTAGATCTACGAAATGAGTTCGTAGACCAACGAAATGAGTTTGCCAATTTACGAAATGAGTTCATAGATCTACGAAATGAGCTCGTAGATCTACGAAATGAGTTCGTAGTTCTACGAAATGAGCTCGTAGATCTACGAAATGAGTTCGTAATTCTACGAAATGAGTTCGTAGTTCTACGAAATGAGTTCGTAGATCTACGAAATGAGTTCGTAGTTCTACGAATTGAGTTCGTAGATCTACGAAACGAGTTCGTAGTTCTACGAAATGACTTCGTAGATCTACAAAACGAGTTCATAGATCAACGAAATGAGTTTGCAAATCTACGAAATGAGTTCATAGATCTACGAAATGAGCTCGTAGATCTACGAAATGAGCTCGTAGATCTACGAAATGCATTCGTAGTTCTACGAAATGAGCTCGTAGATCTACGAAATGAGTTCGTAGTTCTACGATATGAGTTCGTAGATCTACGAAATGAGTTTGCAAATCTACGAAATGAGTTCGTAGATCTACGAAATGAGTTCGTAGTTCTACGAATTGAGTTCGTAGATCTACGAAACGAGTTCGTAGTTTTACGAAATGAGTTCGTAGATCTACGAAACAAGTTCATAGATCAACGAAATGAGTTTGCAAATCTACGAAATGAGTTCATAGATCTACGAAATGAGTTCGTAGATCTACGAAACCAGTTCGTAGTTCTACGAAATGAGTTCGTAGATCTACGAAACGAGTTCATAGATCTACGAAATAAGCTCGTAGATCTACGAAATGAGTTCGTAGATCAACGAAATGAGTTCGTAGTTCAACGAAATGAGTTCATAGATCCACGAAATGAGTTCATAGATCAACGAAATGAGTTCGTAGATCTACGAAATGAGCTCGTAGATCTACGAAGTTCGTAGTTCTGTGATATGAGTTCGTAGATCTACGAAATGAATTCGTAGATCTACGAAATGAGTTCGTAGATCTACGAAATGAGCTCGTAGATCTACGAAATGAGTTCGTAGACCAACGAAATGAGTTTGCCAATCTACGAAATGAGTTCATAGATCTACGAAATGAGCTCGTAGATCTACGAAATGAGTTCGTAGTTCTACGAAATGAGCTCGTAGATCTACGAAATGAGTTCGTAATAGTACGAAATGAGTTCGTAGTTCTACGAAATGAGTTCGTAGATCTACGAAATGAGTTCGTAGTTCTACGAATTGAGTTCGTAGATCTACGAAACGAGTTCGTAGTTCTACGAAATGACTTCGTAGATCTACGAAATGCATTCGTAGTTCTACGAAATGAGCTCGTAGATCTACGAAATAAGTTCGTAGTTCTACGATATGAGTTCGTAGATCTACGAAATGAGTTTGCAAATCTACGAAATGAGTTCGTAGATCTACGAAATGAGTTCGTAGATCTACGAAATGAGTTCGTAGTTCTACGAATTGAGTTCGTAGATCTACGAAACGAGTTCGTAGTTCTACGAAATGACTTCGTAGATCTACGAAACGAGTTCATAGATCAACGAAATGAGTTTGCAAATCTACGAAATGAGTTCGTAGAGTTACGAACTCACTTCGTAGAACTACGAACTCATTTCGTAGATCTACGAACTCATTTCGTAGATTTGCAAACTCATTTCGTTGATCTATGAACTCGTTTCGTAGATCTACGAAGTCATTTCGTAGAACTACGAACTCGTTTCGTAGATCTACGAACTCAATTCGTAGAACTACGAACTCATTTCGTAGATCTACGAACTCATTTCGTAGATCTACGAACTCATTTCGTAGATCTACGAACTCATTTCGTAGATTTGCAAACTCATTTCTTAGATCTACGAACTCATATCGTAGAACTTCGTAGTTCTACGAATTGAGTTCGTAGTTCTACGAATTGAGTTCGTAGATCTACGAATTGAGTTCGTAGATCTACGAAACGAGTTCGTAGTTCTACGAAATGACTTCGTAGATCTACAAAACGAGTTCATAGATCAACGAAATGAGTTTGCAAATCTACGAAATGAGTTCATAGATCTACGAAATGAGCTCGTAGATCTACGAAATGAGTTCGTAGATCTACGAAATGAGTTCGTAGATCAACGAAATGAGTTTGCAAATCTACAAAATGAGCTCGTAGATCTACAAAATGAGTTCGTAGTTCTACGAACGAAAAGTAGTTCTACGAACGAAAAATTGAGTTCGTAGATCTACGAAACGAGTTCGTAGTTTTACGAAATGACTTCGTAGATCTACGAAACGAGTTCATAGATAAACGAAATGAGTTCGTAGTTCAACTAATTGAGTTCGTAGATCTACGAAACGAGTTCGTAGTTCTACGAAATGAGTTCGTAGATCTACGAAACGAGTTCATAGATCTACGAAATGAGTTCATAGATCTACGAAACGAGTTCGTAGTTCTACGAAATGAGTTCGTAGATCTACGAAACGAGTTCATAGATCTACGAAATGAGTTCATAGATCTACGAAATGAGTTCATAGATCCACGAAATGAGTTCATAGATCAACGAAATGAGTTCGTAGATCTACGAAATGAGCTCGTAGATCTACGAAGTTCGTAGTTCTGTGAAATGAGTTCGTAGATCTACGAAATGAATTCGTAGATCTACGAAATGAGTTCGTAGATCTACGAAATGAGCTCGTAGATCTACGAAATGAGTTCGTAGACCAACGAAATGAGTTTGCCAATTTACGAAATGAGTTCATAGATCTACGAAATGAGCTCGTAGATCTACGAAATGAGTTCGTAGTTCTACGAAATGAGCTCGTAGATCTACGAAATGAGTTCGTAATTCTACGAAATGAGTTCGTAGTTCTACGAAATGAGTTCGTAGATCTACGAAATGAGTTCGTAGTTCTACGAATTGAGTTCGTAGATCTACGAAACGAGTTCGTAGTTCTACGAAATGACTTCGTAGATCTACAAAACGAGTTCATAGATCAACGAAATGAGTTTGCAAATCTACGAAATGAGTTCATAGATCTACGAAATGAGCTCGTAGATCTACGAAATGAGCTCGTAGATCTACGAAATGCATTCGTAGTTCTACGAAATGAGCTCGTAGATCTACGAAATGAGTTCGTAGATCTACGATATGAGTTCGTAGATCTACGAAATGAGTTTGCAAATCTACGAAATGAGTTCGTAGATCTACGAAATGAGTTCGTAGTTCTACGAATTGAGTTCGTAGATCTACGAAACGAGTTCGTAGTTTTAAGAAATGAGTTCGTAGATCTACGAAACAAGTTCATAGATCAACGAAATGAGTTTGCAAATCTACGAAATGAGTTCATAGATCTACGAAATGAGTTCGTAGATCTACGAAACCAGTTCGTAGTTCTACGAAATGAGTTCGTAGATCTACGAAACGAGTTCATAGATCTACGAAATAAGCTCGTAGATCTACGAAATGAGTTCGTAGATCAACGAAATGAGTTCGTAGTTCAACGAAATGAGTTCATAGATCCACGAAATGAGTTCATAGATCAACGAAATGAGTTCGTAGATCTACGAAATGAGCTCGTAGATCTACGAAGTTCGTAGTTCTGTGATATGAGTTCGTAGATCTACGAAATGAATTCGTAGATCTACGAAATGAGTTCGTAGATCTACGAAATGAGCTCGTAGATCTACGAAATGAGTTCGTAGACCAACGAAATGAGTTTGCCAATCTACGAAATGAGTTCATAGATCTACGAAATGAGCTCGTAGATCTACGAAATGAGTTCGTAGTTCTACGAAATGAGCTCGTAGATCTACGAAATGAGTTCGTAATAGTACGAAATGAGTTCGTAGTTCTACGAAATGAGTTCGTAGATCTACGAAATGAGTTCGTAGTTCTACGAATTGAGTTCGTAGATCTACGAAACGAGTTCGTAGTTCTACGAAATGACTTCGTAGATCTACGAAATGCATTCGTAGTTCTACGAAATGAGCTCGTAGATCTACGAAATAAGTTCGTAGTTCTACGATATGAGTTCGTAGATCTACGAAATGAGTTTGCAAATCTACGAAATGAGTTCGTAGATCTACGAAATGAGTTCGTAGATCTACGAAATGAGTTCGTAGTTCTACGAATTGAGTTCGTAGATCTACGAAACGAGTTCGTAGTTCTACGAAATGACTTCGTAGATCTACGAAACGAGTTCATAGATCAACGAAATGAGTTTGCAAATCTACGAAATGAGTTCGTAGATCTACGAAATGAGTTCGTAGTTCTACGAACTGAGTTCGTAAATCTACGAAACGAGTTTGTAGTTCTACAAAATGAGTTCGTAGATCTACGAAACGAGTTCATAGATCTACGAAATGAGTTCGTAGTTCTACGATATGAGTTCGTAGATCTAAGAAATGAGTTTGCAAATCTACGAAATGAGTTCGTAGATCTACGAAATGAGTTCGTAGATCTACGAAATGAGTTCGTAGTTCTAAGAATTGAGTTCGTAGATCTACGAAACGAGTTCGTAGTTCTACGAAATGACTTCGTAGATCTACGAAACGAGTTCATAGATCAACGAAATGAGTTTGCAAATCTACGAAATGAGTTCGTAGATCTACGAAATGAGTTCGTAGTTCTACGAAGTGAGTTCGTAACTCTACGAAACGAGTTCGTAGTTCTACAAAATGAGTTCGTAGATCTACGAAACGAGTTCATAGATCTACGAAATGAGTTCGTAGTTCTACGAATGAGTTTGCGAATCTACGAAATGAGTTCGTAGATCTACGAAATGAGTTCGTAGTTCTACGAATTGAGTTCGTAGATCTACGAAACGAGTTCGTAGTTCTACGAAATGAGTTCGTAGATCTACGAAACGAGTTCATATATCTACGAAATGAGTTCATAGATCTACGAAATGAGTTCATAGATCTATTCATAGATCTGAGAGTCTATCCTGTGTTGTCCTGAGTTTGTCCTGAGAGTTTATCCTGAGAGTTTATCCTGAGAGTTTATCCTGAGAGTTTTTTTCTGAAAGTTTATCATGATACTCTATCCTGAGAGTCTATCCTGTGTTGTCCTGTGTTTGTCCTGAGAGTTTATTCTGAGAGTTATTCCTGAGTTGTCCTGAGACTTCATCCTGAGAGTTTCTCCTGAGATTTTATCCTGAGACTTTAGCTTAAGAGTTTTGCTTGAGAGTTTATCCTGAGAGTTTATCCTGAGACTTTATCTCAAGAGTTTTGCCTGAGAGCTTATCCTGAGAGTTTATCCTGAGAGTCTATCCTGAGAGTTTTTCCTGAGAGTCTATCCTGAGAGTTATTCCTGCGTTGTCCTGAGACTTTATCCTGAGAGTTTATCCGGAGACTTTATCCTGAGAGTCTATCCTGAGAGTTTATCCTGAGAGTCTATCATGTGTTTTCCTGAGTTTGTCCTGAGAGTCTATCCTGTGTTGTCCTGTGTTTGTCCTGAGAGTTTATCCTGAGAGTTATTCCTGGGTTGTCCTGAGACTTTATCCTGTGAGTTTATCCTGAGAGTTTATCCTGAGAGTTCATCCTGAGAGTTTATCCTGAGAGTTTATCCTGAGAGTTTGTCCTGAGACTTTATCTTAAGAGTTTTGCCTGAGAGTTTATCCGGAGACTTTATCTTGAGAGTCTATCCTGAGAGTTTATCCTGAGAGTCTAGCCTGTGTTGTCCTGAGTTTGTCCTGAGAGTTTATCCTGAGAGTTTATCCTGAGAGTTTTTTTCTGAAAGTTTATCCTGATACTCTATCCTGAAAGTCTATCTTGTGTTGTTCTGTGTTTGTCCTGAGAGTTTATCCTGAGAGTTATTCCTGGGTTGTCCTGAGACTTTATCCTGAGAGTTTATCCTGAGAGTTTATCCTAATCTACACATTCTACACAATAGTTTTAGAATCTACACATTCTACACATTTGTTTTAGAATCTACACAATCTACACAATTGTTTTAGAATCTACACAATCTACACAATTGTTTTAAAATCTACACATTTTACACAATTGTTTAAGAATCTACACATTCTACACATTTGTTTAAGAATCTTTACAATCTACACAATTGTTTAGGAATCTACACATTCTACACAATTGTTTTAGAATCTACACATTCTACACAATTGTTTAAGATGCTACACATTCTACACAATTGTTTAAGAATCTACACACTCTACACAACTGTTTAAGAATTTACACATTCTACACAAATGTTTTAGATTCTACACAATCTGCACAACTGTTTTAGAATCTACACATTCTACACAATTGTTTAGAATCTACACATTCTACACAACTGTTTAGGAATCTACACATTCTACACAATTGTTTTAGAATCTACACATTTTACACAATTGTTTAAGAATATACACATTCTACACAAATGAGAGTTTATCCTGAGAGTTAAACCAGTTCGTAGTTCTACGAAATGAGTTCGTAGATCTACGAAACGAGTTCATAGATCTACGAAATGAGTTCGTAGATCTACGAAATGAGTTCGTAGTTCAACGAATTGAGTTCGTAGATCTACGAAACGAGTTCGTAGTTCTACGAAATGAGTTCGTAGATCTACGAAACGAGTTCATAGATCTACGAAATGAGTTCGTAGTTCTACTAAATGAGTTCGTAGTTCTACGAAATGAGTTTGCAAATCTACGAAATGAGTTCGTAAATCTACGAAATGAGTTCGTAGTTCTACGAATTGAGTTCGTAGATCTACGAAACCAGTTCGTAGTTCTACGAAATGAGTTCGTAGATCTACGAAACGAGTTCATAGATCTACGAAATGAGCTCGTAGATCTACGAAATGAGTTCGTAGATCAACGAAATGAGTTTGCAAATCTACGAAATGAGCTCGTAGATCTACAAAATGAGTTCGTAGTTCTACGAAATGAGTTCGTAGTTCTACTAAATGAGTTCGTAGTTCTACGAAATGAGTTTTGAGTCTATCCTGAGAGTTTTTCCTGAGAGTCTATCCTGAGAGTTATTCCTGCGTTGTCCTGAGACTTTATCCTGAGAGTTTATCCGGAGACTTTATCCTGAGAGTCTATCCTGAGAGTTTATCCTGAGAGTCTATCATGTGTTTTCCTGAGTTTGTCCTGAGAGTCTATCCTGTGTTGTCCTGTGGTTGTCCTGAGAGTTTATCCTGAGAGTTATTCCTGGGTTGTCCTGAGACTTTATCCTGTGAGTTTATCCTGAGAGTTTATCCTGAGAGTTTATCCTGAGAGTTTATCCTGAGAGTTTGTCCTGAGACTTTATCTTAAGAGTTTTGCCTGAGAGTTTATCCGGAGACTTTATCTTGAGAGTCTATCCTGAGAGTTTATCCTGAGAGTCTAGCCTGTGTTGTCCTGAGTTTGTCCTGAGAGTTTATCCTGAGAGTTTATCCTGAGAATTTTTTTCTGAAAGTTTATCCTGATACTCTATCCTGAAAGTCTATCTTGTGTTGTTCTGTGTTTGTCCTGAGAGTTTATCCTGAGAGTTATTCCTGGGTTGTCCTGAGACTTTATCCTGAGAGTTTATCCTGAGAGTTTATCCTAATCTACACATTCTACACAATAGTTTTAGAATCTACACATTCTACACATTTGTTTTAGAATCTACACAATCTACACAATTGTTTTAGAATCTACACAATCTACACAATTGTTTAAGATGCTACACATTCTACACAATTGTTTAAGAATCTACACACTCTACACAACTGTTTAAGAATTTACACATTCTACACAATTGTTTTAGATTCTACACAATCTGCACAACTGTTTTAGAATCTACACATTCTACACAACTGTTTAGAATCTACACATTCTACACAACTGTTTAGGAATCTACACATTCTACACAATTGTTTTAGAATCTACACATTTTACACAATTGTTTAAGAATATACACATTCTACACATTTGTTTAAGAATCTTTACAATCTACACAATTGTTTAGGAATCTACACATTCTACACAATTGTTTTAGAATCTACACATTCTACACAATTGTTTAAGATGCTACACATTCTACACAATTGTTTAAGAATCTACACACTCTACACAACTGTTTAAGAATTTACACATTCTACACAATTGTTTTAGATTCTACACAATC
Source organism: Rhabditoides inermis (assembly GCA_963966185.1). NCBI lineage: Eukaryota > Metazoa > Nematoda > Chromadorea > Rhabditida > Rhabditidae > Rhabditoides > Rhabditoides inermis. The sequence continues at coordinate 626,889 of CAWZYM010000154.1, forward strand.
TGCACAACTGTTTTAGAATCTACACATTCTACACAACTGTTTAGAATCTACACATTCTACACAACTGTTTAGGAATCTACACATTCTACACAATTGTTTTAGAATCTACACATTTTACACAATTGTTTAAGAATATACACATTCTACACAAATGAGAGTTTATCCTGAGACTTAAACCAGTTCGTAGTTCTACGAAATTAGTTCGTAGATCTACGAAACGAGTTCATAGATCTACGAAATGAGTTCGTAGATCTACGAAATGAGTTCGTAGTTCAACGAATTGAGTTCGTAGATCTACGAAACGAGTTCGTAGTTCTACGAAATGAGTTCGTAGATCTACGAAACGAGTTCATAGATCTACGAAATGAGTTCGTAGTTCTACTAAATGAGTTCGTAGTTCTACGAAATGAGTTTGCAAATCTACGAAATGAGTTCGTAAATCTACGAAATGAGTTCGTAGTTCTACGAATTGAGTTCGTAGATCTACGAAACCAGTTCGTAGTTCTACGAAATGAGTTCGTAGATCTACGAAACGAGTTCATAGATCTACGAAATGAGCTCGTAGATCTACGAAATGAGTTCGTAGATCAACGAAATGAGTTTGCAAATCTACGAAATGAGCTCGTAGATCTACAAAATGAGTTCGTAGTTCTACGAAATGAGTTCGTAGTTCTACTAAATGAGTTCGTAGTTCTACGAAATGAGTTTTGAGTCTATCCTGAGAGTTTTTCCTGAGAGTCTATCCTGAGAGTTATTCCTGCGTTGTCCTGAGACTTTATCCTGAGAGTTTATCCGGAGACTTTATCCTGAGAGTCTATCCTGAGAGTTTATCCTGAGAGTCTATCATGTGTTTTCCTGAGTTTGTCCTGAGAGTCTATCCTGTGTTGTCCTGTGTTTGTCCTGAGAGTTTATCCTGAGAGTTATTCCTGGGTTGTCCTGAGACTTTATCCTGTGAGTTTATCCTGAGAGTTTATCCTGAGAGTTTATCCTGAGAGTTTATCCTGAGAGTTTGTCCTGAGACTTTATCTTAAGAGTTTTGCCTGAGAGTTTATCCGGAGACTTTATCTTGAGAGTCTATCCTGAGAGTTTATCCTGAGAGTCTAGCCTGTGTTGTCCTGAGTTTGTCCTGAGAGTTTATCCTGAGAGTTTATCCTGAGAATTTTTTTCTGAAAGTTTATCCTGATACTCTATCCTGAAAGTCTATCTTGTGTTGTTCTGTGTTTGTCCTGAGAGTTTATCCTGAGAGTTATTCCTGGGTTGTCCTGAGACTTTATCCTGAGAGTTTATCCTGAGAGTTTATCCTAATCTACACATTCTACACAATAGTTTTAGAATCTACACATTCTACACATTTGTTTTAGAATCTACACAATCTACACAATTGTTTTAGAATCTACACAATCTACACAATTGTTTTAAAATCTACACATTTTACACAATTGTTTAAGAATCTACACATTCTACACATTTGTTAAAGAATCTTTACAATCTACACAATTGTTTAGGAATCTACACATTCTACACAATTGTTTTAGAATCTACACATTCTACACAATTGTTTAAGATGCTACACATTCTACACAATTGTTTAAGAATCTACACACTCTACACAACTGTTTAAAGTGGACAAAAATCCCAAATGATTGACTGAATCTTACACAAGTTATGATTCGCAGGCACATTGCTACGGTAGCAAGGTTTCAGCAAAACACCTGACGTAGAGTGGATTCGAACCCGCGACATGAACCAGCCGAACAGATTGCTAGGCGAATCTCTTACCGGTTGCGCCATAGTGGCGATGTGTGCAATTTGCTAGTATTGAGACAATTGAGACATCTAGTTGATTTGCGATCAATCAAAGACGGACTGTGCGAAGGAAAACCCTTCATTTTCAGCTGAAACGTATGTTTTCGAAAACAATTAAATCGTCTTTCTTGCTTGTGTCTCATTATTGTCTACTTTTCTTCACAAAAACCACAAGCGCGCAGTAGATCATCGCTCAATGAAAGGATCATGCCACGTCCTCAATGGCGCAGTCGGTTAGATGTTAACCTAGCAATCTGCGGAGTGCGCTCTGCCGCAGGTTCGATTCCTGCTACCGCTCGTGTTTTACTTTCTTTCAAATTTGACTGTGCTCTTAGTTACCGTACCACCCGTTCGTGGTCTGTTCCCCCATGGGGGAGATGGTGGGTCTTTTCAATTTTTTGCCAATTTTAAGAATTTACACATTCTACACAATTGTTTTAGATTCTACACAATCTGCACAACTGTTTTAGAATCTACACATTCTACACAACTGTTTAGAATCTACACATTCTACACAACTGTTTAGGAATCTACACATTCTACACAATTGTTTTAGAATCTACACATTTTACACAATTGTTTAAGAATATACACATTCTACACAAATGAGAGTTTATCCTGAGAGTTAAACCAGTTCGTAGTTCTACGAAATGAGTTCGTAGATCTACGAAACGAGTTCATAGATCTACGAAATGAGTTCGTAGATCTACGAAATGAGTTCGTAGTTCAACGAATTGAGTTCGTAGATCTACGAAACGAGTTCGTAGTTCTACGAAATGAGTTCGTAGATCTACGAAACGAGTTCATAGATCTACGAAATGAGTTCGTAGTTCTACTAAATGAGTTCGTAGTTCTACGAAATGAGTTTGCAAATCTACGAAATGAGTTCGTAAATCTACGAAATGAGTTCGTAGTTCTACGAATTGAGTTCGTAGATCTACGAAACCAGTTCGTAGTTCTACGAAATGAGTTCGTAGATCTACGAAACGAGTTCATAGATCTACGAAATGAGCTCGTAGATCTACGAAATGAGTTCGTAGATCAACGAAATGAGTTTGCAAATCTACGAAATGAGCTCGTAGATCTACAAAATGAGTTCGTAGTTCTACGAAATGAGTTCGTAGTTCTACTAAATGAGTTCGTAGTTCTACGAAATGAGTTTTGAGTCTATCCTGAGAGTTTTTCCTGAGAGTCTATCCTGAGAGTTATTCCTGCGTTGTCCTGAGACTTTATCCTGAGAGTTTATCCGGAGACTTTATCCTGAGAGTCTATCCTGAGAGTTTATCCTGAGAGTCTATCATGTGTTTTCCTGAGTTTGTCCTGAGAGTCTATCCTGTGTTGTCCTGTGTTTGTCCTGAGAGTTTATCCTGAGAGTTATTCCTGGGTTGTCCTGAGACTTTATCCTGTGAGTTTATCCTGAGAGTTTATCCTGAGAGTTTATCCTGAGAGTTTATCCTGAGAGTTTGTCCTGAGACTTTATCTCAAGAGTTTTGCCTGAGAGTTTATCCGGAGACTTTATCTTGAGAGTCTATCCTGAGAGTTTATCCTGAGAGTCTAGCCTGTGTTGTCCTGAGTTTGTCCTGAGAGTTTATCCTGAGAGTTTATCCTGAGAGTTTTTTTTCTGAAAGTTTATCCTGATACTCTATCCTGAAAGTCTATCTTGTGTTGTTCTGTGTTTGTCCTGAGAGTTTATCCTGAGAGTTATTCCTGGGTTGTCCTGAGACTTTATCCTGAGAGTTTATCCTGAGAGTTTATCCTAATCTACACATTCTACACAATAGTTTTAGAATCTACACATTCTACACATTTGTTTTAGAATCTACACAATCTACACAATTGTTTTAGAATCTACACAATCTACACAATTGTTTTAAAATCTACACATTTTACACAATTGTTTAAGAATCTACACATTCTACACATTTGTTTAAGAATCTTTACAATCTACACAATTGTTTAGGAATCTACACATTCTACACAATTGTTTTAGAATCTACACATTCTACACAATTGTTTAAGATGCTACACATTCTACACAATTGTTTAAGAATCTACACACTCTACACAACTGTTTAAAGTGGACAAAAATCCCAAATGATTGACTGAATCTTACACAAGTTATGATTCGCAGGCACATTGCTACGGTAGCAAGGTTTCAGCAAAACACCTGACGTAGAGTGGATTCGAACCCGCGACATGAACCAGCCGAACAGATTGCTAGGCGAATCTCTTACCGGTTGCGCCATAGTGGCGATGTGTGCAATTTGCTAGTATTGAGACAATTGAGACATCTAGTTGATTTGCGATCAATCAAAGACGGACTGTGCGAAGGAAAACCCTTCATTTTCAGCTGAAACGTATGTTTTCGAAAACAATTAAATCGTCTTTCTTGCTTGTGTCTCATTATTGTCTACTTTTCTTCACAAAAACCACAAGCGCGCAGTAGATCATCGCTCAATGAAAGGATCATGCCACGTCCTCAATGGCGCAGTCGGTTAGATGTTAACCTAGCAATCTGCGGAGTGCGCTCTGCCGCAGGTTCGATTCCTGCTACCGCTCGTGTTTTACTTTCTTTCAAATTTGACTGTGCTCTTAGTTACCGTACCACCCGTTCGTGGTCTGTTCCCCCATGGGGGAGATGGTGGGTCTTTTCAATTTTTTGCCAATTTTAAGAATTTACACATTCTACACAATTGTTTTAGATTCTACACAATCTGCACAACTGTTTTAGAATCTACACATTCTACACAACTGTTTAGAATCTACACATTCTACACAACTGTTTAGGAATCTACACATTCTACACAATTGTTTTAGAATCTACACATTTTACACAATTGTTTAAGAATATACACATTCTACACAAATGAGAGTTTATCCTGAGAGTTAAACCAGTTCGTAGTTCTACGAAATGAGTTCGTAGATCTACGAAACGAGTTCATAGATCTACGAAATGAGTTCGTAGATCTACGAAATGAGTTCGTAGTTCAACGAATTGAGTTCGTAGATCTACGAAACGAGTTCGTAGTTCTACGAAATGAGTTCGTAGATCTACGAAACGAGTTCATAGATCTACGAAATGAGTTCGTAGTTCTACTAAATGAGTTCGTAGTTCTACGAAATGAGTTTGCAAATCTACGAAATGAGTTCGTAAATCTACGAAATGAGTTCGTAGTTCTACGAATTGAGTTCGTAGATCTACGAAACCAGTTCGTAGTTCTACGAAATGAGTTCGTAGATCTACGAAACGAGTTCATAGATCTACGAAATGAGCTCGTAGATCTACGAAATGAGTTCGTAGATCAACGAAATGAGTTTGCAAATCTACGAAATGAGCTCGTAGATCTACAAAATGAGTTCGTAGTTCTACGAAATGAGTTCGTAGTTCTACTAAATGAGTTCGTAGTTCTACGAAATGAGTTTTGAGTCTATCCTGAGAGTTTTTCCTGAGAGTCTATCCTGAGAGTTATTCCTGCGTTGTCCTGAGACTTTATCCTGAGAGTTTATCCGGAGACTTTATCCTGAGAGTCTATCCTGAGAGTTTATCCTGAGAGTCTATCATGTGTTTTCCTGAGTTTGTCCTGAGAGTCTATCCTGTGTTGTCCTGTGTTTGTCCTGAGAGTTTATCCTGAGAGTTATTCCTGGGTTGTCCTGAGACTTTATCCTGTGAGTTTATCCTGAGAGTTTATCCTGAGAGTTTATCCTGAGAGTTTATCCTGAGAGTTTGTCCTGAGACTTTATCTCAAGAGTTTTGCCTGAGAGTTTATCCGGAGACTTTATCTTGAGAGTCTATCCTGAGAGTTTATCCTGAGAGTCTAGCCTGTGTTGTCCTGAGTTTGTCCTGAGAGTTTATCCTGAGAGTTTATCCTGAGAGTTTTTTTTCTGAAAGTTTATCCTGATACTCTATCCTGAAAGTCTATCTTGTGTTGTTCTGTGTTTGTCCTGAGAGTTTATCCTGAGAGTTATTCCTGGGTTGTCCTGAGACTTTATCCTGAGAGTTTATCCTGAGAGTTTATCCTAATCTACACATTCTACACAATAGTTTTAGAATCTACACATTCTACACATTTGTTTTAGAATCTACACAATCTACACAATTGTTTTAGAATCTACACAATCTACACAATTGTTTTAAAATCTACACATTTTACACAATTGTTTAAGAATCTACACATTCTACACATTTGTTTAAGAATCTTTACAATCTACACAATTGTTTAGGAATCTACACATTCTACACAATTGTTTTAGAATCTACACATTCTACACAATTGTTTAAGATGCTACACATTCTACACAATTGTTTAAGAATCTACACACTCTACACAACTGTTTAAGAATTTACACATTCTACACAATTGTTTTAGATTCTACACAATCTGCACAACTGTTTTAGAATCTACACATTCTACACAATTGTTTAGAATCTACACATTCTACACAACTGTTTAGGAATCTACACATTCTACACAATTGTTTTAGAATCTACACATTCTACACAATTGTTTTAAAATCTACACATTTTACACAATTGTTTAAGAATCTACACATTCTACACATTTGTTTAAGAATCTTTACAATCTACACAATTGTTTAGGAATCTACACATTCTACACAATTGTTTTAGAATCTACACATTCTACACAATTGTTTAAGATGCTACACATTCTACACAATTGTTTAAGAATCTACACACTCTACACAACTGTTTAAGAATTTACACATTCTACACAATTGTTTTAGATTCTACACAATCTGCACAACTGTTTTAGAATCTACACATTCTACACAACTGTTTAGAATCTACACATTCTACACAACTGTTTAGGAATCTACACATTCTACACAATTGTTTTAGAATCTACACATTTTACACAATTGTTTAAGAATATACACATTCTACACAAATGAGAGTTTATCCTGAGAGTTAAACCAGTTCGTAGTTCTACGAAATGAGTTCGTAGATCTACGAAACGAGTTCATAGATCTACGAAATGAGTTCGTAGATCTACGAAATGAGTTCGTAGTTCAACGAATTGAGTTCGTAGATCTACGAAACGAGTTCGTAGTTCTACGAAATGAGTTCGTAGATCTACGAAACGAGTTCATAGATCTACGAAATGAGTTCGTAGTTCTACTAAATGAGTTCGTAGTTCTACGAAATGAGTTTGCAAATCTACGAAATGAGTTCGTAAATCTACGAAATGAGTTCGTAGTTCTACGAATTGAGTTCGTAGATCTACGAAACCAGTTCGTAGTTCTACGAAATGAGTTCGTAGATCTACGAAACGAGTTCATAGATCTACGAAATGAGCTCGTAGATCTACGAAATGAGTTCGTAGATCAACGAAATGAGTTTGCAAATCTACGAAATGAGCTCGTAGATCTACAAAATGAGTTCGTAGTTCTACGAAATGAGTTCGTAGTTCTACTAAATGAGTTCGTAGTTCTACGAAATGAGTTTTGAGTCTATCCTGAGAGTTTTTCCTGAGAGTCTATCCTGAGAGTTATTCCTGCGTTGTCCTGAGACTTTATCCTGAGAGTTTATCCGGAGACTTTATCCTGAGAGTCTATCCTGAGAGTTTATCCTGAGAGTCTATCATGTGTTTTCCTGAGTTTGTCCTGAGAGTCTATCCTGTGTTGTCCTGTGTTTGTCCTGAGAGTTTATCCTGAGAGTTATTCCTGGGTTGTCCTGAGACTTTATCCTGTGAGTTTATCCTGAGAGTTTATCCTGAGAGTTTATCCTGAGAGTTTATCCTGAGAGTTTGTCCTGAGACTTTATCTCAAGAGTTTTGCCTGAGAGTTTATCCGGAGACTTTATCTTGAGAGTCTATCCTGAGAGTTTATCCTGAGAGTCTAGCCTGTGTTGTCCTGAGTTTGTCCTGAGAGTTTATCCTGAGAGTTTATCCTGAGAGTTTTTTTCTGAAAGTTTATCCTGATACTCTATCCTGAAAGTCTATCTTGTGTTGTTCTGTGTTTGTCCTGAGAGTTTATCCTGAGAGTTATTCCTGGGTTGTCCTGAGACTTTATCCTGAGAGTTTATCCTGAGAGTTTATCCTAATCTACACATTCTACACAATAGTTTTAGAATCTACACATTCTACACATTTGTTTTAGAATCTACACAATCTACACAATTGTTTTAGAATCTACACAATCTACACAATTGTTTTAAAATCTACACATTTTACACAATTGTTTAAGAATCTACACATTCTACACATTTGTTTAAGAATCTTTACAATCTACACAATTGTTTAGGAATCTACACATTCTACACAATTGTTCTAGAATCTACACATTCTACACAATTGTTTAAGATGCTACACATTCTACACAATTGTTTAAGAATCTACACACTCTACACAACTGTTTAAGAATTTACACATTCTACACAATTGTTTTAGATTCTACACAATCTGCACAACTGTTTTAGAATCTACACATTCTACACAATTGTTTAGAATCTACACATTCTACACAACTGTTTAGGAATCTACACATTCTACACAATTGTTTTAGAATCTACACATTTTACACAATTGTTTAAGAATATACACATTCTACACAAATGAGAGTTTATCCTGAGAGTTAAACCAGTTCGTAGTTCTACGAAATGAGTTCGTAGATCTACGAAACGAGTTCATAGATCTACGAAATGAGTTCGTAGATCTACGAAATGAGTTCGTAGTTCAACGAATTGAGTTCGTAGATCTACGAAACGAGTTCGTAGTTCTACGAAATGAGTTCGTAGATCTACGAAACGAGTTCATAGATCTACGAAATGAGTTCGTAGTTCTACTAAATGAGTTCGTAGTTCTACGAAATGAGTTTGCAAATCTACGAAATGAGTTCGTAAATCTACGAAATGAGTTCGTAGTTCTACGAATTGAGTTCGTAGATCTACGAAACCAGTTCGTAGTTTTACGAAATGAGTTCGTAGATCTACGAAACGAGTTCATAGATCTACGAAATGAGCTCGTAGATCTACGAAATGAGTTCGTAGATCAACGAAATGAGTTTGCAAATCTACGAAATGAGCTCGTAGATCTACAAAATGAGTTCGTAGTTCTACGAAATGAGTTCGTAGTTCTACTAAATGAGTTCGTAGTTCTACGAAATGAGTTTTGAGTCTATCCTGAGAGTTTTTCCTGAGAGTCTATCCTGAGAGTTATTCCTGCGTTGTCCTGAGACTTTATCCTGAGAGTTTATCCGGAGACTTTATCCTGAGAGTCTATCCTGAGAGTTTATCCTGAGAGTCTATCATGTGTTTTCCTGAGTTTGTCCTGAGAGTCTATCCTGTGTTGTCCTGTGTTTGTCCTGAGAGTTTATCCTGAGAGTTATTCCTGGGTTGTCCTGAGACTTTATCCTGTGAGTTTATCCTGAGAGTTTATCCTGAGATTTTATCCTGAGAGTTTATCCTGAGAGTTTGTCCTGAGACTTTATCTTAAGAGTTTTGCCTGAGAGTTTATCCGGAGACTTTATCTTGAGAGTCTATCCTGAGAGTTTATCCTGAGAGTCTAGCCTGTGTTGTCCTGAGTTTGTCCTGAGAGTTTATCCTGAGAGTTTATCCTGAGAGTTTTTTTCTGAAAGTTTATCCTGATACTCTATCCTGAAAGTCTATCTTGTGTTGTTCTGTGTTTGTCCTGAGAGTTTATCCTGAGAGTTATTCCTGGGTTGTCCTGAGACTTTATCCTGAGAGTTTATCCTGAGAGTTTATCCTAATCTACACATTCTACACAATAGTTTTAGAATCTACACATTCTACACATTTGTTTTAGAATCTACACAATCTACACAATTGTTTTAGAATCTACACAAGCTACACAATTGTTTTAAAATCTACACATTTTACACAATTGTTTAAGAATCTACACATTCTACACATTTGTTTAAGAATCTTTACAATCTACACAATTGTTTAGGAATCTACACATTCTACACAATTGTTTTAGAATCTACACATTCTACACAATTGTTTAAGATGCTACACATTCTACACAATTGTTTAAGAATCTACACACTCTACACAACTGTTTAAGAATTTACACATTCTTCACAATTGTTTTAGATTCTACACAATCTGCACAACTGTTTTAGAATCTACACATTCTACACAATTGTTTAGAATCTACACATTCTACACAACTGTTTAGGAATCTACACATTCTACACAATTGTTTTAGAATCTACACATTTTACACAATTGTTTAAGAATATACACATTCTACACAAATGATAGTTTATCCTGAGAGTTAAACCAGTTCGTAGTTCTACGAAATGAGTTCGTAGATCTACGAAACGAGTTCATAGATCTACGAAATGAGTTCGTAGATCTACGAAATGAGTTCGTAGTTCAACGAATTGAGTTCGTAGATCTACGAAACGAGTTCGTAGTTCTACGAAATGAGTTCGTAGATCTACGAAACGAGTTCATAGATCTACGAAATGAGTTCGTAGTTCTACGAAATGAGTTTGCCAAACCAACGAAATGAGTTCGTAAATCTACGAAATGAGTTCGTAGTTCTACGAATTGAGTTCGTAGATCTACGAAACCAGTTCGTAGTTCTACGAAATGAGTTCGTAGATCTACGAAACGAGTTCATAGATCTACGAAATGAGCTCGTAGATCTACGAAATGAGTTCGTAGATCAACGAAATGAGTTTGCAAATCTACGAAATGAGCTCGTAGATCTACAAAATGAGTTCGTAGTTCTACGAAATGAGTTCGTAGTTCTACTAAATGAGTTCGTAGTTCTACGAAATGAGTTTTGAGTCTATCCTGAGAGTTTTTCCTGAGAGTCTATCCTGAGAGTTATTCCTGCGTTGTCCTGAGACTTTATCCTGAGAGTTTATCCGGAGACTTTATCCTGAGAGTCTATCCTGAGAGTTTATCCTGAGAGTCTATCATGTGTTTTCCTGAGTTTGTCCTGAGAGTCTATCCTGCGTTGTCCTGTGTTTGTCCTGAGAGTTTATCCTGAGAGTTATTCCTGGGTTGTCCTGAGACTTTATCCTGTGAGTTTATCCTGAGAGTTTATCCTGAGAGTTTATCCTGAGAGTTTATCCTGAGAGTTTGTCCTGAGACTTTATCTCAAGAGTTTTGTCTGAGAGTTTATCCGGAGACTTTATCTTGAGAGTCTATCCTGAGAGTTTATCCTGAGAGTCTAGCCTGTGTTGTCCTGAGTTTGTCCTGAGAGTTTATCCTGAGAGTTTATCCTGAGAGTTTTTTTCTGAAAGTTTATCCTGATACTCTATCCTGAAAGTCTATCTTGTGTTGTTCTGTGTTTGTCCTGAGAGTTTATCCTGAGAGTTATTCCTGGGTTGTCCTGAGACTTTATCCTGAGAGTTTATCCTGAGAGTTTATCCTAATCTACACATTCTACACAATAGTTTTAGAATCTACACATTCTACACATTTGTTTTAGAATCTACACAATCTACACAATTGTTTTAGAATCTACACAATCTACACAATTGTTTTAAAATCTACACATTTTACACAATTGTTTAAGAATCTACACATTCTACACATTTGTTTAAGAATCTTTACAATCTACACAATTGTTTAGGAATCTACACATTCTACACAATTGTTTTAGAATCTACACATTCTACACAATTGTTTAAGATGCTACACATTCTACACAATTGTTTAAGAATCTACACACTCTACACAACTGTTTAAGAATTTACACATTCTACACAATTGTTTTAGATTCTACACAATCTGCACAACTGTTTTAGAATCTACACATTCTACACAATTGTTTAGAATCTACACATTCTACACAACTGTTTAGGAATCTACACATTCTACACAATTGTTTTAGAATCTACACATTCTACACAATTGTTTTAAAATCTACACATTTTACACAATTGTTTAAGAATCTACACATTCTACACATTTGTTTAAGAATCTTTACAATCTACACAATTGTTTAGGAATCTACACATTCTACACAATTGTTTTAGAATCTACACATTCTACACAATTGTTTAAGATGCTACACATTCTACACAATTGTTTAAGAATCTACACACTCTACACAACTGTTTAAGAATTTACACATTCTACACAATTGTTTTAGATTCTACACAATCTGCACAACTGTTTTAGAATCTACACATTCTACACAACTGTTTAGAATCTACACATTCTACACAACTGTTTAGGAATCTACACATTCTACACAATTGTTTTAGAATCTACACATTTTACACAATTGTTTAAGAATATACACATTCTACACAAATGAGAGTTTATCCTGAGAGTTAAACCAGTTCGTAGTTCTAATGAGTTCGTAGATCTACGAAACGAGTTCATAGATCTACGAAATGAGTTCGTAGATCTACGAAATGAGTTCGTAGTTCAACGAATTGAGTTCGTAGATCTACGAAACGAGTTCGTAGTTCTACGAAATGAGTTCGTAGATCTACGAAACGAGTTCATAGATCTACGAAATGAGTTCGTAGTTCTACTAAATGAGTTCGTAGTTCTACGAAATGAGTTTGCAAATCTACGAAATGAGTTCGTAAATCTACGAAATGAGTTCGTAGTTCTACGAATTGAGTTCGTAGATCTACGAAACCAGTTCGTAGTTCTACGAAATGAGTTCGTAGATCTACGAAACGAGTTCATAGATCTACGAAATGAGCTCGTAGATCTACGAAATGAGTTCGTAGATCAACGAAATGAGTTTGCAAATCTACGAAATGAGCTCGTAGATCTACAAAATGAGTTCGTAGTTCTACGAAATGAGTTCGTAGTTCTACTAAATGAGTTCGTAGTTCTACGAAATGAGTTTTGAGTCTATCCTGAGAGTTTTTCCTGAGAGTCTATCCTGAGAGTTATTCCTGCGTTGTCCTGAGACTTTATCCTGAGAGTTTATCCGGAGACTTTATCCTGAGAGTCTATCCTGAGAGTTTATCCTGAGAGTCTATCATGTGTTTTCCTGAGTTTGTCCTGAGAGTCTATCCTGTGTTGTCCTGTGTTTGTCCTGAGAGTTTATCCTGAGAGTTATTCCTGGGTTGTCCTGAGACTTTATCCTGTGAGTTTATCCTGAGAGTTTATCCTGAGAGTTTATCCTGAGAGTTTATCCTGAGAGTTTGTCCTGAGACTTTATCTCAAGAGTTTTGCCTGAGAGTTTATCCGGAGACTTTATCTTGAGAGTCTATCCTGAGAGTTTATCCTGAGAGTCTAGCCTGTGTTGTCCTGAGTTTGTCCTGAGAGTTTATCCTGAGAGTTTATCCTGAGAGTTTTTTTCTGAAAGTTTATCCTGATACTCTATCCTGAAAGTCTATCTTGTGTTGTTCTGTGTTTGTCCTGAGAGTTTATCCTGAGAGTTATTCCTGGGTTGTCCTGAGACTTTATCCTGAGAGTTTATCCTGAGAGTTTATCCTAATCTACACATTCTACACAATAGTTTTAGAATCTACACATTCTACACATTTGTTTTAGAATCTACACAATCTACACAATTGTTTTAGAATCTACACAATCTACACAATTGTTTTAAAATCTACACATTTTACACAATTGTTTAAGAATCTACACATTCTACACATTTGTTTAAGAATCTTTACAATCTACACAATTGTTTAGGAATCTACACATTCTACACAATTGTTTTAGAATCTACACATTCTACACAATTGTTTAAGATGCTACACATTCTACACAATTGTTTAAGAATCTACACACTCTACACAACTGTTTAAGAATTTACACATTCTACACAATTGTTTTAGATTCTACACAATCTGCACAACTGTTTTAGAATCTACACATTCTACACAATTGTTTAGAATCTACACATTCTACACAACTGTTTAGGAATCTACACATTCTACACAATTGTTTTAGAATCTACACATTTTACACAATTGTTTAAGAATATACACATTCTACACAAATGAGAGTTTATCCTGAGAGTTAAACCAGTTCGTAGTTCTACGAAATGAGTTCGTAGATCTACGAAACGAGTTCATAGATCTACGAAATGAGTTCGTAGATCTACGAAATGAGTTCGTAGTTCAACGAATTGAGTTCGTAGATCTACGAAACGAGTTCGTAGTTCTACGAAATGAGTTCGTAGATCTACGAAACGAGTTCATAGATCTACGAAATGAGTTCGTAGTTCTACTAAATGAGTTCGTAGTTCTACGAAATGAGTTTGCAAATCTACGAAATGAGTTCGTAAATCTACGAAATGAGTTCGTAGTTCTACGAATTGAGTTCGTAGATCTACGAAACCAGTTCGTAGTTTTACGAAATGAGTTCGTAGATCTACGAAACGAGTTCATAGATCTACGAAATGAGCTCGTAGATCTACGAAATGAGTTCGTAGATCAACGAAATGAGTTTGCAAATCTACGAAATGAGCTCGTAGATCTACAAAATGAGTTCGTAGTTCTACGAAATGAGTTCGTAGTTCTACTAAATGAGTTCGTAGTTCTACGAAATGAGTTTTGAGTCTATCCTGAGAGTTTTTCCTGAGAGTCTATCCTGAGAGTTATTCCTGCGTTGTCCTGAGACTTTATCCTGAGAGTTTATCCGGAGACTTTATCCTGAGAGTCTATCCTGAGAGTTTATCCTGAGAGTCTATCATGTGTTTTCCTGAGTTTGTCCTGAGAGTCTATCCTGTGTTGTCCTGTGTTTGTCCTGAGAGTTTATCCTGAGAGTTATTCCTGGGTTGTCCTGAGACTTTATCCTGTGAGTTTATCCTGAGAGTTTATCCTGAGAGTTTATCCTGAGAGTTTATCCTGAGAGTTTGTCCTGAGACTTTATCTTAAGAGTTTTGCCTGAGAGTTTATCCGGAGACTTTATCTTGAGAGTCTATCCTGAGAGTTTATCCTGAGAGTCTAGCCTGTGTTGTCCTGAGTTTGTCCTGAGAGTTTATCCTGAGAGTTTATCCTGAGAGTTTTTTCTGAAAGTTTATCCTGATACTCTATCCTGAAAGTCTATCTTGTGTTGTTCTGTGTTTGTCCTGAGAGTTTATCCTGAGAGTTATTCCTGGGTTGTCCTGAGACTTTATCCTGAGAGTTTATCTTGAGAGTTTATCTACGAAATGAGTTCATAGATCTACGAAATGAGCTCGTAGATCTACGAAATGAGTTCGTAGTTCTACGAAATGAGCTCGTAGATCTACGAAATGAGTTCGTAATAGTACGAAATGAGTTCGTAGTTCTACGAAATGAGTTCGTAGATCTACGAAATGAGTTCGTAGTTCTACGAATTGAGTTCGTAGATCTACGAAACGAGTTCGTAGTTCTACGAAATGACTTCGTAGATCTATGAAATGCATTCGTAGTTCTACGAAATGAGCTCGTAGATCTACGAAATAAGTTCGTAGTTCTACGATATGAGTTCGTAGATCTACGAAATGAGTTTGCAAATCTACGAAATGAGTTCGTAGATCTACGAAATGAGTTCGTAGATCTACGAAATGAGTTCGTAGTTCTACGAATTGAGTTCGTAGATCTACGAAACGAGTTCGTAGTTCTACGAAATGACTTCGTAGATCTACGAAACGAGTTCATAGATCAACGAAATGAGTTTGCAAATCTACGAAATGAGTTCGTAGATCTACGAAATGAGTTCGTAGTTCTACGAACTGAGTGCGTAAATCTACGAAACGAGTTTGTAGTTCTACAAAATGAGTTCGTAGATCTACGAAACGAGTTCATAGATCTACGAAATGAGTTCGTAGTTCTACGATATGAGTTCGTAGATCTAAGAAATGAGTTTGCAAATCTACGAAATGAGTTCGTAGATCTACGAAATGAGTTCGTAGATCTACGAAATGAGTTCGTAGTTCTACGAATTGAGTTCGTAGATCTACGAAACGAGTTCGTAGTTCTACGAAATGACTTCGTAGATCTACGAAACGAGTTCATAGATCAACGAAATGAGTTTGCAAATCTACGAAATGAGTTCGTAGATCTACGAAATGAGTTCGTAGTTCTACGAAGTGAGTTCGTAACTCTACGAAACGAGTTCGTAGTTCTACAAAATGAGTTCGTAGATCTACGAAATGAGTTCGTAGTTCAACGAATTGAGTTCGTAGATCTACGAAACGAGTTCGTAGTTCTACGAAATGAGTTCGTAGATCTACGAAACGAGTTCATAGATCTACGAAATGAGTTCGTAGTTCTACTAAATGAGTTCGTAGTTCTACGAAATGAGTTTGCAAATCTACGAAATGAGTTCGTAAATCTACGAAATGAGTTCGTAGTTCTACGAATTGAGTTCGTAGATCTACGAAACCAGTTCGTAGTTCTACGAAATGAGTTCGTAGATCTACGAAACGAGTTCATAGATCTACGAAATGAGCTCGTAGATCTACGAAATGAGTTCGTAGATCAACGAAATGAGTTTGCAAATCTACGAAATGAGCTCGTAGATCTACAAAATGAGTTCGTAGTTCTACGAAATGAGTTCGTAGTTCTACTAAATGAGTTCGTAGTTCTACGAAATGAGTTTTGAGTCTATCCTGAGAGTTTTTCCTGAGAGTCTATCCTGAGAGTTATTCCTGCGTTGTCCTGAGACTTTATCCTGAGAGTTTATCCGGAGACTTTATCCTGAGAGTCTATCCTGAGAGTTTATCCTGAGAGTCTATCATGTGTTTTCCTGAGTTTGTCCTGAGAGTCTATCCTGCGTTGTCCTGTGTTTGTCCTGAGAGTTTATCCTGAGAGTTATTCCTGGGTTGTCCTGAGACTTTATCCTGTGAGTTTATCCTGAGAGTTTATCCTGAGAGTTTATCCTGAGAGTTTATCCTGAGAGTTTGTCCTGAGACTTTATCTCAAGAGTTTTGCCTGAGAGTTTATCCGGAGACTTTATCTTGAGAGTCTATCCTGAGAGTTTATCCTGAGAGTCTAGCCTGTGTTGTCCTGAGTTTGTCCTGAGAGTTTATCCTGAGAGTTTATCCTGAGAGTTTTTTTTCTGAAAGTTTATCCTGATACTCTATCCTGAAAGTCTATCTTGTGTTGTTCTGTGTTTGTCCTGAGAGTTTATCCTGAGAGTTATTCCTGGGTTGTCCTGAGACTTTATCCTGAGAGTTTATCCTGAGAGTTTATCCTAATCTACACATTCTACACAATAGTTTTAGAATCTACACATTCTACACATTTGTTTTAGAATCTACACAATCTACACAATTGTTTTAGAATCTACACAATCTACACAATTGTTTTAAAATCTACACATTTTACACAATTGTTTAAGAATCTACACATTCTACACATTTGTTTAAGAATCTTTACAATCTACACAATTGTTTAGGAATCTACACATTCTACACAATTGTTTTAGAATCTACACATTCTACACAATTGTTTAAGATGCTACACATTCTACACAATTGTTTAAGAATCTACACACTCTACACAACTGTTTAAGAATTTACACATTCTACACAATTGTTTTAGATTCTACACAATCTGCACAACTGTTTTAGAATCTACACATTCTACACAATTGTTTAGAATCTACACATTCTACACAACTGTTTAGGAATCTACACATTCTACACAATTGTTTTAGAATCTACACATTCTACACAATTGTTTTAAAATCTACACATTTTACACAATTGTTTAAGAATCTAAACATTCTACACATTTGTTTAAGAATCTTTACAATCTACACAATTGTTTAGGAATCTACACATTCTACACAATTGTTTTAGAATCTACACATTCTACACAATTGTTTAAGATGCTACACATTCTACACAATTGTTTAAGAATCTACACACTCTACACAACTGTTTAAGAATTTACACATTCTACACAATTGTTTTAGATTCTACACAATCTGCACAACTGTTTTAGAATCTACACATTCTACACAACTGTTTAGAATCTACACATTCTACACAACTGTTTAGGAATCTACACATTCTACACAATTGTTTTAGAATCTACACATTTTACACAATTGTTTAAGAATATACACATTCTACACAAATGAGAGTTTATCCTGAGAGTTAAACCAGTTCGTAGTTCTACGAAATGAGTTCGTAGATCTACGAAACGAGTTCATAGATCTACGAAATGAGTTCGTAGATCTACGAAATGAGTTCGTAGTTCAACGAATTGAGTTCGTAGATCTACGAAACGAGTTCGTAGTTCTACGAAATGAGTTCGTAGATCTACGAAACGAGTTCATAGATCTACGAAATGAGTTCGTAGTTCTACTAAATGAGTTCGTAGTTCTACGAAATGAGTTTGCAAATCTACGAAATGAGTTCGTAAATCTACGAAATGAGTTCGTAGTTCTACGAATTGAGTTCGTAGATCTACGAAACCAGTTCGTAGTTCTACGAAATGAGTTCGTAGATCTACGAAACGAGTTCATAGATCTACGAAATGAGCTCGTAGATCTACGAAATGAGTTCGTAGATCAACGAAATGAGTTTGCAAATCTACGAAATGAGCTCGTAGATCTACAAAATGAGTTCGTAGTTCTACGAAATGAGTTCGTAGTTCTACTAAATGAGTTCGTAGTTCTACGAAATGAGTTTTGAGTCTATCCTGAGAGTTTTTCCTGAGAGTCTATCCTGAGAGTTATTCCTGCGTTGTCCTGAGACTTTATCCTGAGAGTTTATCCGGAGACTTTATCCTGAGAGTCTATCCTGAGAGTTTATCCTGAGAGTCTATCATGTGTTTTCCTGAGTTTGTCCTGAGAGTCTATCCTGTGTTGTCCTGTGTTTGTCCTGAGAGTTTATCCTGAGAGTTATTCCTGGGTTGTCCTGAGACTTTATCCTGTGAGTTTATCCTGAGAGTTTATCCTGAGAGTTTATCCTGAGAGTTTATCCTGAGAGTTTGTCCTGAGACTTTATCTCAAGAGTTTTGCCTGAGAGTTTATCCGGAGACTTTATCTTGAGAGTCTATCCTGAGAGTTTATCCTGAGAGTCTAGCCTGTGTTGTCCTGAGTTTGTCCTGAGAGTTTATCCTGAGAGTTTATCCTGAGAGTTTTTTTCTGAAAGTTTATCCTGATACTCTATCCTGAAAGTCTATCTTGTGTTGTTCTGTGTTTGTCCTGAGAGTTTATCCTGAGAGTTATTCCTGGGTTGTCCTGAGACTTTATCCTGAGAGTTTATCCTGAGAGTTTATCCTAATCTACACATTCTACACAATAGTTTTAGAATCTACACATTCTACACATTTGTTTTAGAATCTACACAATCTACACAATTGTTTTAGAATCTACACAATCTACACAATTGTTTTAAAATCTACACATTTTACACAATTGTTTAAGAATCTACACATTCTACACATTTGTTTAAGAATCTTTACAATCTACACAATTGTTTAGGAATCTACACATTCTACACAATTGTTTTAGAATCTACACATTCTACACAATTGTTTAAGATGCTACACATTCTACACAATTGTTTAAGAATCTACACACTCTACACAACTGTTTAAGAATTTACACATTCTACACAATTGTTTTAGATTCTACACAATCTGCACAACTGTTTTAGAATCTACACATTCTACACAATTGTTTAGAATCTACACATTCTACACAACTGTTTAGGAATCTACACATTCTACACAATTGTTTTAGAATCTACACATTTTACACAATTGTTTAAGAATATACACATTCTACACAAATGAGAGTTTATCCTGAGAGTTAAACCAGTTCGTAGTTCTACGAAATGAGTTCGTAGATCTACGAAACGAGTTCATAGATCTACGAAATGAGTTCGTAGATCTACGAAATGAGTTCGTAGTTCAACGAATTGAGTTCGTAGATCTACGAAACGAGTTCGTAGTTCTACGAAATGAGTTCGTAGATCTACGAAACGAGTTCATAGATCTACGAAATGAGTTCGTAGTTCTACTAAATGAGTTCGTAGTTCTACGAAATGAGTTTGCAAATCTACGAAATGAGTTCGTAAATCTACGAAATGAGTTCGTAGTTCTACGAATTGAGTTCGTAGATCTACGAAACCAGTTCGTAGTTTTACGAAATGAGTTCGTAGATCTACGAAACGAGTTCATAGATCTACGAAATGAGCTCGTAGATCTACGAAATGAGTTCGTAGATCAACGAAATGAGTTTGCAAATCTACGAAATGAGCTCGTAGATCTACAAAATGAGTTCGTAGTTCTACGAAATGAGTTCGTAGTTCTACTAAATGAGTTCGTAGTTCTACGAAATGAGTTTTGAGTCTATCCTGAGAGTTTTTCCTGAGAGTCTATCCTGAGAGTTATTCCTGCGTTGTCCTGAGACTTTATCCTGAGAGTTTATCCGGAGACTTTATCCTGAGAGTCTATCCTGAGAGTTTATCCTGAGAGTCTATCATGTGTTTTCCTGAGTTTGTCCTGAGAGTCTATCCTGTGTTGTCCTGTGTTTGTCCTGAGAGTTTATCCTGAGAGTTATTCCTGGGTTGTCCTGAGACTTTATCCTGTGAGTTTATCCTGAGAGTTTATCCTGAGAGTTTATCCTGAGAGTTTATCCTGAGAGTTTGTCCTGAGACTTTATCTTAAGAGTTTTGCCTGAGAGTTTATCCGGAGACTTTATCTTGAGAGTCTATCCTGAGAGTTTATCCTGAGAGTCTAGCCTGTGTTGTCCTGAGTTTGTCCTGAGAGTTTATCCTGAGAGTTTATCCTGAGAGTTTTTTTCTGAAAGTTTATCCTGATACTCTATCCTGAAAGTCTATCTTGTGTTGTTCTGTGTTTGTCCTGAGAGTTTATCCTGAGAGTTATTCCTGGGTTGTCCTGAGACTTTATCCTGAGAGTTTATCTTGAGAGTTTATCTACGAAATGAGTTCATAGATCTACGAAATGAGCTCGTAGATCTACGAAATGAGCTCGTAGATCTGAGTTCGTAGATCAACGAAATGAGTTTGCAAATCTACGAAATGAGCTCGTAGATCTACAAAATGAGTTCGTAGTTCTACGAAATGAGTTCGTAGTTCTACTAAATGAGTTCGTAGTTCTACGAAATGAGTTTTGAGTCTATCCTGAGAGTTTTTCCTGAGAGTCTATCCTGAGAGTTATTCCTGCGTTGTCCTGAGACTTTATCCTGAGAGTTTATCCGGAGACTTTATCCTGAGAGTCTATCCTGAGAGTTTATCCTGAGAGTCTATCATGTGTTTTCCTGAGTTTGTCCTGAGAGTCTATCCTGTGTTGTCCTGTGTTTGTCCTGAGAGTTTATCCTGAGAGTTATTCCTGGGTTGTCCTGAGACTTTATCCTGTGAGTTTATCCTGAGAGTTTATCCTGAGAGTTTATCCTGAGAGTTTATCCTGAGAGTTTGTCCTGAGACTTTATCTTAAGAGTTTTGCCTGAGAGTTTATCCGGAGACTTTATCTTGAGAGTCTATCCTGAGAGTTTATCCTGAGAGTCTAGCCTGTGTTGTCCTGAGTTTGTCCTGAGAGTTTATCCTGAGAGTTTATCCTGAGAGTTTTTTTCTGAAAGTTTATCCTGATACTCTATCCTGAAAGTCTATCTTGTGTTGTTCTGTGTTTGTCCTGAGAGTTTATCCTGAGAGTTATTCCTGGGTTGTCCTGAGACTTTATCCTGAGAGTTTATCTTGAGAGTTTATCTACGAAATGAGTTCATAGATCTACGAAATGAGCTCGTAGATCTACGAAATGAGTTCGTAGTTCTACGAAATGAGCTCGTAGATCTACGAAATGAGTTCGTAATAGTACGAAATGAGTTCGTAGTTCTACGAAATGAGTTCGTAGATCTACGAAATGAGTTCGTAGTTCTACGAATTGAGTTCGTAGATCTACGAAACGAGTTCGTAGTTCTACGAAATGACTTCGTAGATCTACGAAATGCATTCGTAGTTCTACGAAATGAGCTCGTAGATCTACGAAATAAGTTCGTAGTTCTACGATATGAGTTCGTAGATCTACGAAATGAGTTTGCAAATCTACGAAATGAGTTCGTAGATCTACGAAATGAGTTCGTAGATCTACGAAATGAGTTCGTAGTTCTACGAATTGAGTTCGTAGATCTACGAAACGAGTTCGTAGTTCTACGAAATGACTTCGTAGATCTACGAAACGAGTTCATAGATCAACGAAATGAGTTTGCAAATCTACGAAATGAGTTCGTAGATCTACGAAATGAGTTCGTAGTTCTACGAACTGAGTTCGTAAATCTACGAAACGAGTTTGTAGTTCTACAAAATGAGTTCGTAGATCTACGAAACGAGTTCATAGATCTACGAAATGAGTTCGTAGTTCTACGATATGAGTTCGTAGATCTAAGAAATGAGTTTGCAAATCTACGAAATGAGTTCGTAGATCTACGAAATGAGTTCGTAGATCTACGAAATGAGTTCGTAGTTCTACGAATTGAGTTCGTAGATCTACGAAACGAGTTCGTAGTTCTACGAAATGACTTCGTAGATCTACGAAACGAGTTCATAGATCAACGAAATGAGTTTGCAAATCTACGAAATGAGTTCGTAGATCTACGAAATGAGTTCGTAGTTCTACGAAGTGAGTTCGTAACTCTACGAAACGAGTTCGTAGTTCTACAAAATGAGTTCGTAGATCTACGAAACGAGTTCATAGATCTACGAAATGAGTTCGTAGTTCTACGAATGAGTTTGCGAATCTACGAAATGAGTTCGTAGATCTACGAAATGAGTTCGTAGTTCTACGAATTGAGTTCGTAGATCTACGAAACGAGTTCGTAGTTCTACGAAATGAGTTCGTAGATCTACGAAACGAGTTCATATATCTACGAAATGAGTTCATAGATCTACGAAATGAGTTCATGGATCTATTCATAGATCTGAGAGTCTATCCTGTGTTGTCCTGAGTTTGTCCTGAGAGTTTATCCTGAGAGTTTATCCTGAGAGTTTATCCTGAGAGTTTTTTTCTGAAAGTTTATCATGATACTCTATCCTGAGAGTCTATCCTGTGTTGTCCTGTGTTTGTCCTGAGAGTTTATTCTGAGAGTTATTCCTGAGTTGTCCTGAGACTTCATCCTGAGAGTTTCTCCTGAGATTTTATCCTGAGACTTTAGCTTAAGAGTTTTGCTTGAGAGTTTATCCTGAGAGTTTATCCTGAGACTTTATCTCAAGAGTTTTGCCTGAGAGCTTATCCTGAGAGTTTATCGTGAGAGTCTATCCTGAGAGTTTTTCCTGAGAGTCTATCCTGAGAGTTATTCCTGCGTTGTCCTGAGACTTTATCCTGAGAGTTTATCCGGAGACTTTATCCTGAGAGTCTATCCTGAGAGTTTATCCTGAGAGTCTATCATGTGTTTTCCTGAGTTTGTCCTGAGAGTCTATCCTGTGTTGTCCTGTGTTTGTCCTGAGAGTTTATCCTGAGAGTTATTCCTGGGTTGTCCTGAGACTTTATCCTGTGAGTTTATCCTGAGAGTTTATCCTGAGAGTTCATCCTGAGAGTTTATCCTGAGAGTTTATCCTGAGAGTTTGTCCTGAGACTTTATCTTAAGAGTTTTGCCTGAGAGTTTATCCGGAGACTTTATCTTGAGAGTCTATCCTGAGAGTTTATCCTGAGAGTCTAGCCTGTGTTGTCCTGAGTTTGTCCTGAGAGTTTATCCTGAGAGTTTATCCTGAGAGTTTTTTTCTGAAAGTTTATCCTGATACTCTATCCTGAAAGTCTATCTTGTGTTGTTCTGTGTTTGTCCTGAGAGTTTATCCTGAGAGTTATTCCTGGGTTGTCCTGAGACTTTATCCTGAGAGTTTATCCTGAGAGTTTATCCTAATCTACACATTCTACACAATAGTTTTAGAATCTACACATTCTACACATTTGTTTTAGAATCTACACAATCTACACAATTGTTTTAGAATCTACACAATCTACACAATTGTTTTAAAATCTACACATTTTACACAATTGTTTAAGAATCTACACATTCTACACATTTGTTTAAGAATCTTTACAATCTACACAATTGTTTAGGAATCTACACATTCTACACAATTGTTTTAGAATCTACACATTCTACACAATTGTTTAAGATGCTACACATTCTACACAATTGTTTAAGAATCTACACACTCTACACAACTGTTTAAGAATTTACACATTCTACACAATTGTTTTAGATTCTACACAATCTGCACAACTGTTTTAGAATCTACACATTCTACACAATTGTTTAGAATCTACACATTCTACACAACTGTTTAGGAATCTACACATTCTACACAATTGTTTTAGAATCTACACATTTTACACAATTGTTTAAGAATATACACATTCTACACAAATGAGAGTTTATCCTGAGAGTTAAACCAGTTCGTAGTTCTACGAAATGAGTTCGTAGATCTACGAAACGAGTTCATAGATCTACGAAATGAGTTCGTAGATCTACGAAATGAGTTCGTAGTTCAACGAATTGAGTTCGTAGATCTACGAAACGAGTTCGTAGTTCTACGAAATGAGTTCGTAGATCTACGAAACGAGTTCATAGATCTACGAAATGAGTTCGTAGTTCTACTAAATGAGTTCGTAGTTCTACGAAATGAGTTTGCAAATCTACGAAATGAGTTCGTAAATCTACGAAATGAGTTCGTAGTTCTACGAATTGAGTTCGTAGATCTACGAAACCAGTTCGTAGTTCTACGAAATGAGTTCGTAGATCTACGAAACGAGTTCATAGATCTACGAAATGAGCTCGTAGATCTACGAAATGAGTTCGTAGATCAACGAAATGAGTTTGCAAATCTACGAAATGAGCTCGTAGATCTACAAAATGAGTTCGTAGTTCTACGAAATGAGTTCGTAGTTCTACTAAATGAGTTCGTAGTTCTACGAAATGAGTTTTGAGTCTATCCTGAGAGTTTTTCCTGAGAGTCTATCCTGAGAGTTATTCCTGCGTTGTCCTGAGACTTTATCCTGAGAGTTTATCCGGAGACTTTATCCTGAGAGTCTATCCTGAGAGTTTATCCTGAGAGTCTATCATGTGTTTTCCTGAGTTTGTCCTGAGAGTCTATCCTGTGTTGTCCTGTGTTTGTCCTGAGAGTTTATCCTGAGAGTTATTCCTGGGTTGTCCTGAGACTTTATCCTGTGAGTTTATCCTGAGAGTTTATCCTGAGAGTTTATCCTGAGAGTTTATCCTGAGAGTTTGTCCTGAGACTTTATCTTAAGAGTTTTGCCTGAGAGTTTATCCGGAGACTTTATCTTGAGAGTCTATCCTGAGAGTATATCCTGAGAGTCTAGCCTGTGTTGTCCTGAGTTTGTCCTGAGAGTTTATCCTGAGAGTTTATCCTGAGAATTTTTTTCTGAAAGTTTATCCTGATACTCTATCCTGAAAGTCTATCTTGTGTTGTTCTGTGTTTGTCCTGAGAGTTTATCCTGAGAGTTATTCCTGGGTTGTCCTGAGACTTTATCCTGAGAGTTTATCCTGAGAGTTTATCCTAATCTACACATTCTACACAATAGTTTTAGAATCTACACATTCTACACATTTGTTTTAGAATCTACACAATCTACACAATTGTTTTAGAATCTACACAATCTACACAATTGTTTTAAAATCTACACATTTTACACAATTGTTTAAGAATCTACACATTCTACACATTTGTTTAAGAATCTTTACAATCTACACAATTGTTTAGGAATCTACACATTCTACACAATTGTTTTAGAATCTACACATTCTACACAATTGTTTAAGATGCTACACATTCTACACAATTGTTTAAGAATCTACACACTCTACACAACTGTTTAAGAATTTACACATTCTACACAATTGTTTTAGATTCTACACAATCTGCACAACTGTTTTAGAATCTACACATTCTACACAACTGTTTAGAATCTACACATTCTACACAACTGTTTAGGAATCTACACATTCTACACAATTGTTTTAGAATCTACACATTTTACACAATTGTTTAAGAATATACACATTCTACACAAATGAGAGTTTATCCTGAGAGTTAAACCAGTTCGTAGTTCTACGAAATGAGTTCGTAGATCTACGAAACGAGTTCATAGATCTACGAAATGAGTTCGTAGATCTACGAAATGAGTTCGTAGTTCAACGAATTGAGTTCGTAGATCTACGAAACGAGTTCGTAGTTCTACGAAATGAGTTCGTAGATCTACGAAACGAGTTCATAGATCTACGAAATGAGTTCGTAGTTCTACTAAATGAGTTCGTAGTTCTACGAAATGAGTTTGCAAATCTACGAAATGAGTTCGTAAATCTACGAAATGAGTTCGTAGTTCTACGAATTGAGTTCGTAGATCTACGAAACCAGTTCGTAGTTCTACGAAATGAGTTCGTAGATCTACGAAACGAGTTCATAGATCTACGAAATGAGCTCGTAGATCTACGAAATGAGTTCGTAGATCAACGAAATGAGTTTGCAAATCTACGAAATGAGCTCGTAGATCTACAAAATGAGTTCGTAGTTCTACGAAATGAGTTCGTAGTTCTACTAAATGAGTTCGTAGTTCTACGAAATGAGTTTTGAGTCTATCCTGAGAGTTTTTCCTGAGAGTCTATCCTGAGAGTTATTCCTGCGTTGTCCTGAGACTTTATCCTGAGAGTTTATCCGGAGACTTTATCCTGAGAGTCTATCCTGAGAGTTTATCCTGAGAG
The DNA here is from genome assembly GCA_963966185.1 of Rhabditoides inermis. NCBI lineage: Eukaryota > Metazoa > Nematoda > Chromadorea > Rhabditida > Rhabditidae > Rhabditoides > Rhabditoides inermis. The sequence goes on from CAWZYM010000154.1 coordinate 653,275, forward strand.
TCTATCATGTGTTTTCCTGAGTTTGTCCTGAGAGTCTATCCTGTGTTGTCCTGTGTTTGTCCTGAGAGTTTATCCTGAGAGTTATTCCTGGGTTGTCCTGAGACTTTATCCTGTGAGTTTATCCTGAGAGTTTATCCTGAGAGTTTATCCTGAGAGTTTATCCTGAGAGTTTGTCCTGAGACTTTATCTCAAGAGTTTTGCCTGAGAGTTTATCCGGAGACTTTATCTTGAGAGTCTATCCTGAGAGTTTATCCTGAGAGTCTAGCCTGTGTTGTCCTGAGTTTGTCCTGAGAGTTTATCCTGAGAGTTTATCCTGAGAGTTTTTTTCTGAAAGTTTATCCTGATACTCTATCCTGAAAGTCTATCTTGTGTTGTTCTGTGTTTGTCCTGAGAGTTTATCCTGAGAGTTATTCCTGGGTTGTCCTGAGACTTTATCCTGAGAGTTTATCCTGAGAGTTTATCCTAATCTACACATTCTACACAATAGTTTTAGAATCTACACATTCTACACATTTGTTTTAGAATCTACACAATCTACACAATTGTTTTAGAATCTACACAATCTACACAATTGTTTTAAAATCTACACATTTTACACAATTGTTTAAGAATCTACACATTCTACACATTTGTTTAAGAATCTTTACAATCTACACAATTGTTTAGGAATCTACACATTCTACACAATTGTTTTAGAATCTACACATTCTACACAATTGTTTAAGATGCTACACATTCTACACAATTGTTTAAGAATCTACACACTCTACACAACTGTTTAAGAATTTACACATTCTACACAATTGTTTTAGATTCTACACAATCTGCACAACTGTTTTAGAATCTACACATTCTACACAATTGTTTAGAATCTACACATTCTACACAACTGTTTAGGAATCTACACATTCTACACAATTGTTTTAGAATCTACACATTCTACACAATTGTTTTAAAATCTACACATTTTACACAATTGTTTAAGAATCTACACATTCTACACATTTGTTTAAGAATCTTTACAATCTACACAATTGTTTAGGAATCTACACATTCTACACAATTGTTTTAGAATCTACACATTCTACACAATTGTTTAAGATGCTACACATTCTACACAATTGTTTAAGAATCTACACACTCTACACAACTGTTTAAGAATTTACACATTCTACACAATTGTTTTAGATTCTACACAATCTGCACAACTGTTTTAGAATCTACACATTCTACACAACTGTTTAGAATCCACACATTCTACACAACTGTTTAGGAATCTACACATTCTACACAATTGTTTTAGAATCTACACATTTTACACAATTGTTTAAGAATATACACATTCTACACAAATGAGAGTTTATCCTGAGAGTTAAACCAGTTCGTAGTTCTACGAAATGAGTTCGTAGATCTACGAAACGAGTTCATAGATCTACGAAATGAGTTCGTAGATCTACGAAATGAGTTCGTAGTTCAACGAATTGAGTTCGTAGATCTACGAAACGAGTTCGTAGTTCTACGAAATGAGTTCGTAGATCTACGAAACGAGTTCATAGATCTACGAAATGAGTTCGTAGTTCTACTAAATGAGTTCGTAGTTCTACGAAATGAGTTTGCAAATCTACGAAATGAGTTCGTAAATCTACGAAATGAGTTCGTAGTTCTACGAATTGAGTTCGTAGATCTACGAAACCAGTTCGTAGTTCTACGAAATGAGTTCGTAGATCTACGAAACGAGTTCATAGATCTACGAAATGAGCTCGTAGATCTACGAAATGAGTTCGTAGATCAACGAAATGAGTTTGCAAATCTACGAAATGAGCTCGTAGATCTACAAAATGAGTTCGTAGTTCTACGAAATGAGTTCGTAGTTCTACTAAATGAGTTCGTAGTTCTACGAAATGAGTTTTGAGTCTATCCTGAGAGTTTTTCCTGAGAGTTTATCCTGAGAGTTATTCCTGCGTTGTCCTGAGACTTTATCCTGAGAGTTTATCCGGAGACTTTATCCTGAGAGTCTATCCTGAGAGTTTATCCTGAGAGTCTATCATGTGTTTTCCTGAGTTTGTCCTGAGAGTCTATCCTGTGTTGTCCTGTGTTTGTCCTGAGAGTTTATCCTGAGAGTTATTCCTGGGTTGTCCTGAGACTTTATCCTGTGAGTTTATCCTGAGAGTTTATCCTGAGAGTTTATCCTGAGAGTTTATCCTGAGAGTTTGTCCTGAGACTTTATCTCAAGAGTTTTGCCTGAGAGTTTATCCGGAGACTTTATCTTGAGAGTCTATCCTGAGAGTTTATCCTGAGAGTCTAGCCTGTGTTGTCCTGAGTTTGTCCTGAGAGTTTATCCTGAGAGTTTATCCTGAGAGTTTTTTTCTGAAAGTTTATCCTGATACTCTATCCTGAAAGTCTATCTTGTGTTGTTCTGTGTTTGTCCTGAGAGTTTATCCTGAGAGTTATTCCTGGGTTGTCCTGAGACTTTATCCTGAGAGTTTATCCTGAGAGTTTATCCTAATCTACACATTCTACACAATAGTTTTAGAATCTACACATTCTACACATTTGTTTTAGAATCTACACAATCTACACAATTGTTTTAGAATCTACACAATCTACACAATTGTTTTAAAATCTACACATTTTACACAATTGTTTAAGAATCTACACATTCTACACATTTGTTTAAGAATCTTTACAATCTACACAATTGTTTAGGAATCTACACATTCTACACAATTGTTTTAGAATCTACACATTCTACACAATTGTTTAAGATGCTACACATTCTACACAATTGTTTAAGAATCTACACACTCTACACAACTGTTTAAGAATTTACACATTCTACACAATTGTTTTAGATTCTACACAATCTGCACAACTGTTTTAGAATCTACACATTCTACACAATTGTTTAGAATCTACACATTCTACACAACTGTTTAGGAATCTACACATTCTACACAATTGTTTTAGAATCTACACATTTTACACAATTGTTTAAGAATATACACATTCTACACAAATGAGAGTTTATCCTGAGAGTTAAACCAGTTCGTAGTTCTACGAAATGAGTTCGTAGATCTACGAAACGAGTTCATAGATCTACGAAATGAGTTCGTAGATCTACGAAATGAGTTCGTAGTTCAACGAATTGAGTTCGTAGATCTACGAAACGAGTTCGTAGTTCTACGAAATGAGTTCGTAGATCTACGAAACGAGTTCATAGATCTACGAAATGAGTTCGTAGTTCTACTAAATGAGTTCGTAGTTCTACGAAATGAGTTTGCAAATCTACGAAATGAGTTCGTAAATCTACGAAATGAGTTCGTAGTTCTACGAATTGAGTTCGTAGATCTACGAAACCAGTTCGTAGTTTTACGAAATGAGTTCGTAGATCTACGAAACGAGTTCATAGATCTACGAAATGAGCTCGTAGATCTACGAAATGAGTTCGTAGATCAACGAAATGAGTTTGCAAATCTACGAAATGAGCTCGTAGATCTACAAAATGAGTTCGTAGTTCTACGAAATGAGTTCGTAGTTCTACTAAATGAGTTCGTAGTTCTACGAAATGAGTTTTGAGTCTATCCTGAGAGTTTTTCCTGAGAGTCTATCCTGAGAGTTATTCCTGCGTTGTCCTGAGACTTTATCCTGAGAGTTTATCCGGAGACTTTATCCTGATAGTCTATCCTGAGAGTTTATCCTGAGAGTCTATCATGTGTTTTCCTGAGTTTGTCCTGAGAGTCTATCCTGTGTTGTCCTGTGTTTGTCCTGAGAGTTTATCCTGAGAGTTATTCCTGGGTTGTCCTGAGACTTTATCCTGTGAGTTTATCCTGAGAGTTTATCCTGAGAGTTTATCCTGAGAGTTTATCCTGAGAGTTTGTCCTGAGACTTTATCTTAAGAGTTTTGCCTGAGAGTTTATCCGGAGACTTTATCTTGAGAGTCTATCCTGAGAGTTTATCCTGAGAGTCTAGCCTGTGTTGTCCTGAGTTTGTCCTGAGAGTTTATCCTGAGAGTTTATCCTGAGAGTTTTTTTCTGAAAGTTTATCCTGATACTCTATCCTGAAAGTCTATCTTGTGTTGTTCTGTGTTTGTCCTGAGAGTTTATCCTGAGAGTTATTCCTGGGTTGTCCTGAGACTTTATCCTGAGAGTTTATCCTGAGAGTTTATCCTAATCTACACATTCTACACAATAGTTTTAGAATCTACACATTCTACACATTTGTTTTAGAATCTACACAATCTACACAATTGTTTTAGAATCTACACAAGCTACACAATTGTTTTAAAATCTACACATTTTACACAATTGTTTAAGAATCTACACATTCTACACATTTGTTTAAGAATCTTTACAATCTACACAATTGTTTAGGAATCTACACATTCTACACAATTGTTTTAGAATCTACACATTCTACACAATTGTTTAAGATGCTACACATTCTACACAATTGTTTAAGAATCTACACACTCTACACAACTGTTTAAGAATTTACACATTCTACACAATTGTTTTAGATTCTACACAATCTGCACAACTGTTTTAGAATCTACACATTCTACACAATTGTTTAGAATCTACACATTCTACACAACTGTTTAGGAATCTACACATTCTACACAATTGTTTTAGAATCTACACATTCTACACAATTGTTTTAAAATCTACACATTTTACACAATTGTTTAAGAATCTACACATTCTACACATTTGTTTAAGAATCTTTACAATCTACACAATTGTTTAGGAATCTACACATTCTACACAATTGTTTTAGAATCTACACATTCTACACAATTGTTTAAGATGCTACACATTCTACACAATTGTTTAAGAATCTACACACTCTACACAACTGTTTAAGAATTTACACATTCTACACAATTGTTTTAGATTCTACACAATCTGCACAACTGTTTTAGAATCTACACATTCTACACAACTGTTTAGAATCCACACATTCTACACAACTGTTTAGGAATCTACACATTCTACACAATTGTTTTAGAATCTACACATTTTACACAATTGTTTAAGAATATACACATTCTACACAAATGAGAGTTTATCCTGAGAGTTAAACCAGTTCGTAGTTCTACGAAATGAGTTCGTAGATCTACGAAACGAGTTCATAGATCTACGAAATGAGTTCGTAGATCTACGAAATGAGTTCGTAGTTCAACGAATTGAGTTCGTAGATCTACGAAACGAGTTCGTAGTTCTACGAAATGAGTTCGTAGATCTACGAAACGAGTTCATAGATCTACGAAATGAGTTCGTAGTTCTACTAAATGAGTTCGTAGTTCTACGAAATGAGTTTGCAAATCTACGAAATGAGTTCGTAAATCTACGAAATGAGTTCGTAGTTCTACGAATTGAGTTCGTAGATCTACGAAACCAGTTCGTAGTTCTACGAAATGAGTTCGTAGATCTACGAAACGAGTTCATAGATCTACGAAATGAGCTCGTAGATCTACGAAATGAGTTCGTAGATCAACGAAATGAGTTTGCAAATCTACGAAATGAGCTCGTAGATCTACAAAATGAGTTCGTAGTTCTACGAAATGAGTTCGTAGTTCTACTAAATGAGTTCGTAGTTCTACGAAATGAGTTTTGAGTCTATCCTGAGAGTTTTTCCTGAGAGTTTATCCTGAGAGTTATTCCTGCGTTGTCCTGAGACTTTATCCTGAGAGTTTATCCGGAGACTTTATCCTGAGAGTCTATCCTGAGAGTTTATCCTGAGAGTCTATCATGTGTTTTCCTGAGTTTGTCCTGAGAGTCTATCCTGTGTTGTCCTGTGTTTGTCCTGAGAGTTTATCCTGAGAGTTATTCCTGGGTTGTCCTGAGACTTTATCCTGTGAGTTTATCCTGAGAGTTTATCCTGAGAGTTTATCCTGAGAGTTTATCCTGAGAGTTTGTCCTGAGACTTTATCTCAAGAGTTTTGCCTGAGAGTTTATCCGGAGACTTTATCTTGAGAGTCTATCCTGAGAGTTTATCCTGAGAGTCTAGCCTGTGTTGTCCTGAGTTTGTCCTGAGAGTTTATCCTGAGAGTTTATCCTGAGAGTTTTTTTCTGAAAGTTTATCCTGATACTCTATCCTGAAAGTCTATCTTGTGTTGTTCTGTGTTTGTCCTGAGAGTTTATCCTGAGAGTTATTCCTGGGTTGTCCTGAGACTTTATCCTGAGAGTTTATCCTGAGAGTTTATCCTAATCTACACATTCTACACAATAGTTTTAGAATCTACACATTCTACACATTTGTTTTAGAATCTACACAATCTACACAATTGTTTTAGAATCTACACAATCTACACAATTGTTTTAAAATCTACACATTTTACACAATTGTTTAAGAATCTACACATTCTACACATTTGTTTAAGAATCTTTACAATCTACACAATTGTTTAGGAATCTACACATTCTACACAATTGTTTTAGAATCTACACATTCTACACAATTGTTTAAGATGCTACACATTCTACACAATTGTTTAAGAATCTACACACTCTACACAACTGTTTAAGAATTTACACATTCTACACAATTGTTTTAGATTCTACACAATCTGCACAACTGTTTTAGAATCTACACATTCTACACAATTGTTTAGAATCTACACATTCTACACAACTGTTTAGGAATCTACACATTCTACACAATTGTTTTAGAATCTACACATTTTACACAATTGTTTAAGAATATACACATTCTACACAAATGAGAGTTTATCCTGAGAGTTAAACCAGTTCGTAGTTCTACGAAATGAGTTCGTAGATCTACGAAACGAGTTCATAGATCTACGAAATGAGTTCGTAGATCTACGAAATGAGTTCGTAGTTCAACGAATTGAGTTCGTAGATCTACGAAACGAGTTCGTAGTTCTACGAAATGAGTTCGTAGATCTACGAAACGAGTTCATAGATCTACGAAATGAGTTCGTAGTTCTACTAAATGAGTTCGTAGTTCTACGAAATGAGTTTGCAAATCTACGAAATGAGTTCGTAAATCTACGAAATGAGTTCGTAGTTCTACGAATTGAGTTCGTAGATCTACGAAACCAGTTCGTAGTTTTACGAAATGAGTTCGTAGATCTACGAAACGAGTTCATAGATCTACGAAATGAGCTCGTAGATCTACGAAATGAGTTCGTAGATCAACGAAATGAGTTTGCAAATCTACGAAATGAGCTCGTAGATCTACAAAATGAGTTCGTAGTTCTACGAAATGAGTTCGTAGTTCTACTAAATGAGTTCGTAGTTCTACGAAATGAGTTTTGAGTCTATCCTGAGAGTTTTTCCTGAGAGTCTATCCTGAGAGTTATTCCTGCGTTGTCCTGAGACTTTATCCTGAGAGTTTATCCGGAGACTTTATCCTGATAGTCTATCCTGAGAGTTTATCCTGAGAGTCTATCATGTGTTTTCCTGAGTTTGTCCTGAGAGTCTATCCTGTGTTGTCCTGTGTTTGTCCTGAGAGTTTATCCTGAGAGTTATTCCTGGGTTGTCCTGAGACTTTATCCTGTGAGTTTATCCTGAGAGTTTATCCTGAGAGTTTATCCTGAGAGTTTATCCTGAGAGTTTGTCCTGAGACTTTATCTTAAGAGTTTTGCCTGAGAGTTTATCCGGAGACTTTATCTTGAGAGTCTATCCTGAGAGTTTATCCTGAGAGTCTAGCCTGTGTTGTCCTGAGTTTGTCCTGAGAGTTTATCCTGAGAGTTTATCCTGAGAGTTTTTTTCTGAAAGTTTATCCTGATACTCTATCCTGAAAGTCTATCTTGTGTTGTTCTGTGTTTGTCCTGAGAGTTTATCCTGAGAGTTATTCCTGGGTTGTCCTGAGACTTTATCCTGAGAGTTTATCCTGAGAGTTTATCCTAATCTACACATTCTACACAATAGTTTTAGAATCTACACATTCTACACATTTGTTTTAGAATCTACACAATCTACACAATTGTTTTAGAATCTACACAAGCTACACAATTGTTTTAAAATCTACACATTTTACACAATTGTTTAAGAATCTACACATTCTACACATTTGTTTAAGAATCTTTACAATCTACACAATTGTTTAGGAATCTACACATTCTACACAATTGTTTTAGAATCTACACATTCTACACAATTGTTTAAGATGCTACACATTCTACACAATTGTTTAAAAATCTACACACTCTACACAACTGTTTAAGAATTTACACATTCTTCTTCACAATTGTTTTAGATTCTACACAATCTGCACAACTGTTTTAGAATCTACACATTCTACACAATTGTTTAGAATCTACACATTCTACACAACTGTTTAGGAATCTACACATTCTACACAATTGTTTTAGAATCTACACATTTTACACAATTGTTTAAGAATATACACATTCTACACAAATGATAGTTTATCCTGAGAGTTAAACCAGTTCGTAGTTCTACGAAATGAGTTCGTAGATCTACGAAACGAGTTCATAGATCTACGAAATGAGTTCGTAGATCTACGAAATGAGTTCGTAGTTCAACGAATTGAGTTCGTAGATCTACGAAACGAGTTCGTAGTTCTACGAAATGAGTTCGTAGATCTACGAAACGAGTTCATAGATCTACGAAATGAGTTCGTAGTTCTACTAAATGAGTTCGTAGTTCTACGAAATGAGTTTGCAAATCTACGAAATGAGTTCGTAAATCTACGAAATGAGTTCGTAGTTCTACGAATTGAGTTCGTAGATCTACGAAACCAGTTCGTAGTTCTACGAAATGAGTTCGTAGATCTACGAAACGAGTTCATAGATCTACGAAATGAGCTCGTAGATCTACGAAATGAGTTCGTAGATCAACGAAATGAGTTTGCAAATCTACGAAATGAGCTCGTAGATCTACAAAATGAGTTCGTAGTTCTACGAAATGAGTTCGTAGTTCTACTAAATGAGTTCGTAGTTCTACGAAATGAGTTTTGAGTCTATCCTGAGAGTTTTTCCTGAGAGTCTATCCTGAGAGTTATTCCTGCGTTGTCCTGAGACTTTATCCTGAGAGTTTATCCGGAGACTTTATCCTGAGAGTCTATCCTGAGAGTTTATCCTGAGAGTCTATCATGTGTTTTCCTGAGTTTGTCCTGAGAGTCTATCCTGTGTTGTCCTGTGTTTGTCCTGAGAGTTTATCCTGAGAGTTATTCCTGGGTTGTCCTGAGACTTTATCCTGTGAGTTTATCCTGAGAGTTTATCCTGAGAGTTTATCCTGAGAGTTTATCCTGAGAGTTTGTCCTGAGACTTTATCTCAAGAGTTTTGCCTGAGAGTTTATCCGGAGACTTTATCTTGAGAGTCTATCCTGAGAGTTTATCCTGAGAGTCTAGCCTGTGTTGTCCTGAGTTTGTCCTGAGAGTTTATCCTGAGAGTTTATCCTGAGAGTTTTTTTCTGAAAGTTTATCCTGATACTCTATCCTGAAAGTCTATCTTGTGTTGTTCTGTGTTTGTCCTGAGAGTTTATCCTGAGAGTTATTCCTGGGTTGTCCTGAGACTTTATCCTGAGAGTTTATCCTGAGAGTTTATCCTAATCTACACATTCTACACAATAGTTTTAGAATCTACACATTCTACACATTTGTTTTAGAATCTACACAATCTACACAATTGTTTTAGAATCTACACAATCTACACAATTGTTTTAAAATCTACACATTTTACACAATTGTTTAAGAATCTACACATTCTACACATTTGTTTAAGAATCTTTACAATCTACACAATTGTTTAGGAATCTACACATTCTACACAATTGTTTTAGAATCTACACATTCTACACAATTGTTTAAGATGCTACACATTCTACACAATTGTTTAAGAATCTACACACTCTACACAACTGTTTAAGAATTTACACATTCTACACAATTGTTTTAGATTCTACACAATCTGCACAACTGTTTTAGAATCTACACATTCTACACAATTGTTTAGAATCTACACATTCTACACAACTGTTTAGGAATCTACACATTCTACACAATTGTTTTAGAATCTACACATTCTACACAATTGTTTTAAAATCTACACATTTTACACAATTGTTTAAGAATCTACACATTCTACACATTTGTTTAAGAATCTTTACAATCTACACAATTGTTTAGGAATCTACACATTCTACACAATTGTTTTAGAATCTACACATTCTACACAATTGTTTAAGATGCTACACATTCTACACAATTGTTTAAGAATCTACACACTCTACACAACTGTTTAAGAATTTACACATTCTACACAATTGTTTTAGATTCTACACAATCTGCACAACTGTTTTAGAATCTACACATTCTACACAACTGTTTAGAATCTACACATTCTACACAACTGTTTAGGAATCTACACATTCTACACAATTGTTTTAGAATCTACACATTTTACACAATTGTTTAAGAATATACACATTCTACACAAATGAGAGTTTATCCTGAGAGTTAAACCAGTTCGTAGTTCTACGAAATGAGTTCGTAGATCTACGAAACGAGTTCATAGATCTACGAAATGAGTTCGTAGATCTACGAAATGAGTTCGTAGTTCAACGAATTGAGTTCGTAGATCTACGAAACGAGTTCGTAGTTCTACGAAATGAGTTCGTAGATCTACGAAACGAGTTCATAGATCTACGAAATGAGTTCGTAGTTCTACTAAATGAGTTCGTAGTTCTACGAAATGAGTTTGCAAATCTACGAAATGAGTTCGTAAATCTACGAAATGAGTTCGTAGTTCTACGAATTGAGTTCGTAGATCTACGAAACCAGTTCGTAGTTCTACGAAATGAGTTCGTAGATCTACGAAACGAGTTCATAGATCTACGAAATGAGCTCGTAGATCTACGAAATGAGTTCGTAGATCAACGAAATGAGTTTGCAAATCTACGAAATGAGCTCGTAGATCTACAAAATGAGTTCGTAGTTCTACGAAATGAGTTCGTAGTTCTACTAAATGAGTTCGTAGTTCTACGAAATGAGTTTTGAGTCTATCCTGAGAGTTTTACCTGAGAGTCTATCCTGAGAGTTATTCCTGCGTTGTCCTGAGACTTTATCCTGAGAGTTTATCCGGAGACTTTATCCTGAGAGTCTATCCTGAGAGTTTATCCTGAGAGTCTATCATGTGTTTTCCTGAGTTTGTCCTGAGAGTCTATCCTGTGTTGTCCTGTGTTTGTCCTGAGAGTTTATCCTGAGAGTTATTCCTGGGTTGTCCTGAGACTTTATCCTGTGAGTTTATCCTGAGAGTTTATCCTGAGAGTTTATCCTGAGAGTTTATCCTGAGAGTTTGTCCTGAGACTTTATCTCAAGAGTTTTGCCTGAGAGTTTATCCGGAGACTTTATCTTGAGAGTCTATCCTGAGAGTTTATCCTGAGAGTCTAGCCTGTGTTGTCCTGAGTTTGTCCTGAGAGTTTATCCTGAGAGTTTATCCTGAGAGTTTTTTTCTGAAAGTTTATCCTGATACTCTATCCTGAAAGTCTATCTTGTGTTGTTCTGTGTTTGTCCTGAGAGTTTATCCTGAGAGTTATTCCTGGGTTGTCCTGAGACTTTATCCTGAGAGTTTATCCTGAGAGTTTATCCTAATCTACACATTCTACACAATAGTTTTAGAATCTACACATTCTACACATTTGTTTTAGAATCTACACAATCTACACAATTGTTTTAGAATCTACACAATCTACACAATTGTTTTAAAATCTACACATTTTACACAATTGTTTAAGAATCTACACATTCTACACATTTGTTTAAGAATCTTTACAATCTACACAATTGTTTAGGAATCTACACATTCTACACAATTGTTTTAGAATCTACACATTCTACACAATTGTTTAAGATGCTACACATTCTACACAATTGTTTAAGAATCTACACACTCTACACAACTGTTTAAGAATTTACACATTCTACACAATTGTTTTAGATTCTACACAATCTGCACAACTGTTTTAGAATCTACACATTCTACACAATTGTTTAGAATCTACACATTCTACACAACTGTTTAGGAATCTACACATTCTACACAATTGTTTTAGAATCTACACATTTTACACAATTGTTTAAGAATATACACATTCTACACAAATGAGAGTTTATCCTGAGAGTTAAACCAGTTCGTAGTTCTACGAAATGAGTTCGTAGATCTACGAAACGAGTTCATAGATCTACGAAATGAGTTCGTAGATCTACGAAATGAGTTCGTAGTTCAACGAATTGAGTTCGTAGATCTACGAAACGAGTTCGTAGTTCTACGAAATGAGTTCGTAGATCTACGAAACGAGTTCATAGATCTACGAAATGAGTTCGTAGTTCTACTAAATGAGTTCGTAGTTCTACGAAATGAGTTTGCAAATCTACGAAATGAGTTCGTAAATCTACGAAATGAGTTCGTAGTTCTACGAATTGAGTTCGTAGATCTACGAAACCAGTTCGTAGTTTTACGAAATGAGTTCGTAGATCTACGAAACGAGTTCATAGATCTACGAAATGAGCTCGTAGATCTACGAAATGAGTTCGTAGATCAACGAAATGAGTTTGCAAATCTACGAAATGAGCTCGTAGATCTACAAAATGAGTTCGTAGTTCTACGAAATGAGTTCGTAGTTCTACTAAATGAGTTCGTAGTTCTACGAAATGAGTTTTGAGTCTATCCTGAGAGTTTTTCCTGAGAGTCTATCCTGAGAGTTATTCCTGCGTTGTCCTGAGACTTTATCCTGAGAGTTTATCCGGAGACTTTATCCTGAGAGTCTATCCTGAGAGTTTATCCTGAGAGTCTATCATGTGTTTTCCTGAGTTTGTCCTGAGAGTCTATCCTGTGTTGTCCTGTGTTTGTCCTGAGAGTTTATCCTGAGAGTTATTCCTGGGTTGTCCTGAGCCTTTATCCTGTGAGTTTATCCTGAGAGTTTATCCTGAGAGTTTATCCTGAGAGTTTATCCTGAGAGTTTGTCCTGAGACTTTATCTTAAGAGTTTTGCCTGAGAGTTTATCCGGAGACTTTATCTTGAGAGTCTATCCTGAGAGTTTATCCTGAGAGTCTAGCCTGTGTTGTCCTGAGTTTGTCCTGAGAGTTTATCCTGAGAGTTTATCCTGAGAGTTTTTTTCTGAAAGTTTATCCTGATACTCTATCCTGAAAGTCTATCTTGTGTTGTTCTGTGTTTGTCCTGAGAGTTTATCCTGAGAGTTATTCCTGGGTTGTCCTGAGACTTTATCCTGAGAGTTTATCTTGAGAGTTTATCCTAATCTACACATTCTACACAATAGTTTTAGAATCTACACATTCTACACATTTGTTTTAGAATCTACACAATCTACACAATTGTTTTAGAATCTACACAAGCTACACAATTGTTTTAAAATCTACACATTTTACACAATTGTTTAAGAATCTACACATTCTACACATTTGTTTAAGAATCTTTACAATCTACACAATTGTTTAGGAATCTACACATTCTACACAATTGTTTTAGAATCTACACATTCTACACAATTGTTTAAGATGCTACACATTCTACACAAGTGTTTAAGAATCTACACACTCTACACAACTGTTTAAGAATTTACACATTCTTCACAATTGTTTTAGATTCTACACAATCTGCACAACTGTTTTAGAATCTACACATTCTACACAATTGTTTAGAATCTACACATTCTACACAACTGTTTAGGAATCTACACATTCTACACAATTGTTTTAGAATCTACACATTTTACACAATTGTTTAAGAATATACACATTCTACACAAATGATAGTTTATCCTGAGAGTTAAACCAGTTCGTAGTTCTACGAAATGAGTTCGTAGATCTACGAAACGAGTTCATAGATCTACGAAATGAGTTCGTAGATCTACGAAATGAGTTCGTAGTTCAACGAATTGAGTTCGTAGATCTACGAAACGAGTTCGTAGTTCTACGAAATGAGTTCGTAGATCTACGAAACGAGTTCATAGATCTACGAAATGAGTTCGTAGTTCTACTAAATGAGTTCGTAGTTCTACGAAATGAGTTTGCAAATCTACGAAATGAGTTCGTAAATCTACGAAATGAGTTCGTAGTTCTACGAATTGAGTTCGTAGATCTACGAAACCAGTTCGTAGTTCTACGAAATGAGTTCGTAGATCTACGAAACGAGTTCATAGATCTACGAAATGAGCTCGTAGATCTACGAAATGAGTTCGTAGATCAACGAAATGAGTTTGCAAATCTACGAAATGAGCTCGTAGATCTACAAAATGAGTTCGTAGTTCTACGAAATGAGTTCGTAGTTCTACTAAATGAGTTCGTAGTTCTACGAAATGAGTTTTGAGTCTATCCTGAGAGTTTTTCCTGAGAGTCTATCCTGAGAGTTATTCCTGCGTTGTCCTGAGACTTTATCCTGAGAGTTTATCCGGAGACTTTATCCTGAGAGTCTATCCTGAGAGTTTATCCTGAGAGTCTATCATGTGTTTTCCTGAGTTTGTCCTGAGAGTCTATCCTGTGTTGTCCTGTGTTTATCCTGAGAGTTTATCCTGAGAGTTTATCCTGAGAGTTTATCCTGAGAGTTTGTCCTGAGACTTTATCTTAAGAGTTTTGCCTGAGAGTTTATCCGGAGACTTTATCTTGAGAGTCTATCCTGAGAGTTTATCCTGAGAGTCTAGCCTGTGTTGTCCTGAGTTTGTCCTGAGAGTTTATCCTGAGAGTTTATCCTGAGAGTTTTTTTCTGAAAGTTTATCCTGATACTCTATCCTGAAAGTCTATCTTGTGTTGTTCTGTGTTTGTCCTGAGAGTTTATCCTGAGAGTTATTCCTGGGTTGTCCTGAGACTTTATCCTGAGAGTTTATCCTGAGAGTTTATCCTAATCTACACATTCTACACAATAGTTTTAGAATCTACACATTCTACACATTTGTTTTAGAATCTACACAATCTACACAATTGTTTTAGAATCTACACAAGCTACACAATTGTTTTAAAATCTACACATTTTACACAATTGTTTAAGAATCTACACATTCTACACATTTGTTTAAGAATCTTTACAATCTACACAATTGTTTAGGAATCTACACATTCTACACAATTGTTTTAGAATCTACACATTCTACACAATTGTTTAAGATGCTACACATTCTACACAATTGTTTAAGAATCTACACACTCTACACAACTGTTTAAGAATTTACACATTCTTCACAATTGTTTTAGATTCTACACAATCTGCACAACTGTTTTAGAATCTACACATTCTACACACTTGTTTAGAATCTACACATTCTACACAACTGTTTAGGAATCTACACATTCTACACAATTGTTTTAGAATCTACACATTTTACACAATTGTTTAAGAATATACACATTCTACACAAATGATAGTTTATCCTGAGAGTTAAACCAGTTCGTAGTTCTACGAAATGAGTTCGTAGATCTACGAAACGAGTTCATAGATCTACGAAATGAGTTCGTAGATCTACGAAATGAGTTCGTAGTTCAACGAATTGAGTTCGTAGATCTACGAAACGAGTTCGTAGTTCTACGAAATGAGTTCGTAGATCTACGAAACGAGTTCATAGATCTACGAAATGAGTTCGTAGTTCTACTAAATGAGTTCGTAGTTCTACGAAATGAGTTTGCAAATCTACGAAATGAGTTCGTAAATCTACGAAATGAGTTCGTAGTTCTACGAATTGAGTTCGTAGATCTACGAAACCAGTTCGTAGTTCTACGAAATGAGTTCGTAGATCTACGAAACGAGTTCATAGATCTACGAAATGAGCTCGTAGATCTACGAAATGAGTTCGTAGATCAACGAAATGAGTTTGCAAATCTACGAAATGAGCTCGTAGATCTACAAAATGAGTTCGTAGTTCTACGAATAGAGTTCGTAGTTCTACTAAATGAGTTCGTAGTTCTACGAAATGAGTTTTGAGTCTATCCTGAGAGTTTTTTCCTGAGAGTCTATCCTGAGAGTTACTCCTGCGTTGTCCTGAGACTTTATCCTGAGAGTTTATCCGGAGACTTTATCCTGAGAGTCTATCCTGAGAGTTTATCCTGAGAGTCTATCATGTGTTTTCCTGAGTTTGTCCTGAGAGTCTATCCTGTGTTGTCCTGTGTTTGTCCTGAGAGTTTATCCTGAGAGTTATTCCTGGGTTGTCCTGAGACTTTATCCTGTGAGTTTATCCTGAGAGTTTATCCTGAGAGTTTATCCTGAGAGTTTATCCTGAGAGTTTATCCTGAGAGTTTGTCCTGAGACTTTATCTTAAGAGTTTTGCCTGAGAGTTTATCCGGAGACTTTATCTTGAGAGTCTATCCTGAGAGTTTATCCTGAGAGTCTAGCCTGTGTTGTCCTGAGTTTGTCCTGAGAGTTTATCCTGAGAGTTTATCCTGAGAGTTTTTTTCTGAAAGTTTATCCTGATACTCTATCCTGAAAGTCTATCTTGTGTTGTTCTGTGTTTGTCCTGAGAGTTTATCCTGAGAGTTATTCCTGGGTTGTCCTGAGACTTTATCCTGAGAGTTTATCCTGAGAGTTTATCCTAATCTACACATTCTACACAATAGTTTTAGAATCTACACATTCTACACATTTGTTTTAGAATCTACACAATCTACACAATTGTTTTAGAATCTACACAATCTACACAATTGTTTTAAAATCTACACATTTTACACAATTGTTTAAGAATCTACACATTCTACACATTTGTTTAAGAATCTTTACAATCTACACAATTGTTTTGGAATCTACACATTCTACACAATTGTTTTAGAATCTACACATTCTACACAATTGTTTAAGATGCTACACATTCTACACAAATGTTTAAGAATCTACACACTCTACACAACTGTTTAAGAATTTACACATTCTACACAATTGTTTTAGATTCTACACAATCTGCACAACTGTTTTAGAATCTACACATTCTACACAATTGTTTAGAATCTACACATTCTACACAACTGTTTAGGAATCTACACATTCTACACAATTGTTTTAGAATCTACACATTTTACACAATTGTTTAAGAATATACACATTCTACACAAATGAGAGTTTTTCCTGAGAGTTAAACCAGTTCGTAGTTCTACGAAATGAGTTCGTAGATCTACGAAACGAGTTCATAGATCTACGAAATGAGTTCGTAGATCTACGAACTCAATTAGTTGAACTACGAACGAAGAAGTTAGGAAGAAGTTAGGAAGAAGTTAGGAAGAAGTTAAGAAGAAGTTAGGAAGAAGTTAGGAAGAAGTTGGGAAGAAGTTAGGAAGAAGTTGGGAAGAAGTTAGGAAGAAGTTAGGAAGAAGTTAGGAAACAATAGTACATCAATAGGAAGTTAGGAAGAAGTTAGCAAGAATTTAGGAAGAAGTTAGGAAGAAGTTAGGAAGAAGTTAGGAAGAAGTTAGGAAGAAGTTAGGGAGAAGTTAGGAAGAAGTTAGGAAGAAGTCAGGAAGAAGTTAGGAAGAAGTTGGGAAGAAGTTAGGAAGAAGTTGGGAAGAAGTTGGGAAGAAGTTAGGAAGAAGTTAGGAAGAAGTTGGAAACAATAGTCCACGAAATGAGTTCATAGATCAACGAAATGAGTTCGTAGATCTACGAAATGAGCTCGTAGATCTACGAAGTTCGTAGTTCAACGAATTGAGTTCGTAGATCTACGAAATGAATTCGTAGATCTACGAAATGAGTTCGTAGATCTACGAAATGAGCTCGTAGATCTACGAAATGAGTTCGTAGACCAACGAAATGAGTTTGCCAATCTACGAAATGAGTTCATAGATCTACGAAATGAGCTCGTAGATCTACGAAATGAGTTCGTAGTTCTACGAAATGAGCTCGTAGATCTACGAAATGAGTTCGTAATAGTACGAAATGAGTTCGTAGTTCTACGAAATGAGTTCGTAGATCTACGAAATGAGTTCGTAGTTCTACGAATTGAGTTCGTAGATCTACGAAACGAGTTCGTAGTTCTACGAAATGACTTCGTAGATCTACGAAATGCATTCGTAGTTCTACGAAATGAGCTCGTAGATCTACGAAATAAGTTCGTAGTTCTACGATATGAGTTCGTAGATCTACGAAATGAGTTTGCAAATCTACGAAATGAGTTCGTAGATCTACGAAATGAGTTCGTAGATCTACGAAATGAGTTCGTAGTTCTACGAATTGAGTTCGTAGATCTACGAAACGAGTTCGTAGTTCTACGAAATGACTTCGTAGATCTACGAAACGAGTTCATAGATCAACGAAATGAGTTTGCAAATCTACGAAATGAGTTCGTAGATCTACGAAATGAGTTCGTAGTTCTACGAACTGAGTTCGTAAATCTACGAAACGAGTTCGTAGTTCTACAAAATGAGTTCGTAGATCTACGAAACGAGTTCATAGATCTACGAAATGAGTTCGTAGTTCTACGATATGAGTTCGTAGATCTAAGAAATGAGTTTGCAAATCTACGAAATGAGTTCGTAGATCTACGAAATGAGTTCGTAGATCTACGAAATGAGTTCGTAGTTCTACGAATTGAGTTCGTAGATCTACGAAACGAGTTCGTAGTTCTACGAAATGACTTCGTAGATCTACGAAACGAGTTCATAGATCAACGAAATGAGTTTGCAAATCTACGAAATGAGTTCGTAGATCTACGAAATGAGTTCGTAGTTCTACGAATTGAGTTCGTAACTCTACGAAACGAGTTCGTAGTTCTACAAAATGAGTTCGTAGATCTACGAAACGAGTTCATAGATCTACGAAATGAGTTCGTAGTTCTACGAATGAGTTTGCGAATCTACGAAATGAGTTCGTAGATCTACGAAATGAGTTCGTAGTTCTACGAATTGAGTTCGTAGATCTACGAAACGAGTTCGTAGTTCTACGAAATGAGTTCGTAGATCTACGAAACGAGTTCATATATCTACGAAATGAGTTCATAGATCTACGAAATGAGTTCATAGATCTATTCATAGATCTGAGAGTCTATCCTGTGTTGTCCTGAGTTTGTCCTGAGAGTTTATCCTGAGAGTTTATCCTGAGAGTTTATCCTGAGAGTTTTTTTCTGAAAGTTTATCATGATACTCTATCCTGAGAGTCTATCCTGTGTTGTCCTGTGTTTGTCCTGAGAGTTTATTCTGAGAGTTATTCCTGAGTTGTCCTGAGACTTTATCCTGAGAGTTTCTCCTGAGATTTTATCCTGAGACTTTAGCTTAAGAGTTTTGCTTGAGAGTTTATCCTGAGAGTTTATCCTGAGACTTTATCTCAAGAGTTTTGCCTGAGAGCTTATCCTGAGAGTTTATCCTGAGAGTCTATCCTGAGAGTTTTTCCTGAGAGTCTATCCTGAGAGTTATTCCTGCGTTGTCCTGAGACTTTATCCTGAGAGTTTATCCGGAGACTTTATCCTGAGAGTCTATCCTGAGAGTTTATCCTGAGAGTCTATCATGTGTTTTCCTGAGTTTGTCCTGAGAGTCTATCCTGTGTTGTCCTGTGTTTGTCCTGAGAGTTTATCCTGAGAGTTATTCCTGGGTTGTCCTGAGACTTTATCCTGTGAGTTTATCCTGAGAGTTTATCCTGAGAGTTTATCCTGAGAGTTTATCCTGAGAGTTTATCCTGAGAGTTTGTCCTGAGACTTTATCTTAAGAGTTTTGCCTGAGAGTTTATCCGGAGACTTTATCTTGAGAGTCTATCCTGAGAGTTTATCCTGAGAGTCTAGCCTGTGTTGTCCTGAGTTTGTCCTGAGAGTTTATCCTGAGAGTTTATCCTGAGAGTTTTTTTCTGAAAGTTTATCCTGATACTCTATCCTGAAAGTCTATCTTGTGTTGTTCTGTGTTTGTCCTGAGAGTTTATCCTGAGAGTTATTCCTGGGTTGTCCTGAGACTTTATCCTGAGAGTTTATCCTAATCTACACATTCTACACAATAGTTTTAGAATCTACACATTCTACACATTTGTTTTAGAATCTACACAATCTACACAATTGTTTTAGAATCTACACAATCTACACAATTGTTTTAAAATCTACACATTTTACACAATTGTTTAAGAATCTACACATTCTACACATTTGTTTAAGAATCTTTACAATCTACACAATTGTTTAGGAATCTACACATTCTACACAATTGTTTTAGAATCTACACATTCTACACAATTGTTTAAGATGCTACACATTCTACACAATTGTTTAAGAATCTACACACTCTACACAACTGTTTAAGAATTTACACATTCTACACAATTGTTTTAGATTCTACACAATCTGCACAACTGTTTTAGAATCTACACATTCTACACAATTGTTTAGAATCTACACATTCTACACAACTGTTTAGGAATCTACACATTCTACACAATTGTTTTAGAATCTACACATTTTACACAATTGTTTAAGAATATACACATTCTACACAAATGAGAGTTTATCCTGAGAGTTAAACCAGTTCGTAGTTCTACGAAATGAGTTCGTAGATCTACGAAACGAGTTCATAGATCTACGAAATGAGTTCGTAGATCTACGAAATGAGTTCGTAGTTCAACGAATTGAGTTCGTAGATCTACGAAACGAGTTCGTAGTTCTACGAAATGAGTTCGTAGATCTACGAAACGAGTTCATAGATCTACGAAATGAGTTCGTAGTTCTACTAAATGAGTTCGTAGTTCTACGAAATGAGTTTGCAAATCTACGAAATGAGTTCGTAAATCTACGAAATGAGTTCGTAGTTCTACGAATTGAGTTCGTAGATCTACGAAACCAGTTCGTAGTTCTACGAAATGAGTTCGTAGATCTACGAAACGAGTTCATAGATCTACGAAATGAGCTCGTAGATCTACGAAATGAGTTCGTAGATCAACGAAATGAGTTTGCAAATCTACGAAATGAGCTCGTAGATCTACAAAATGAGTTCGTAGTTCTACGAAATGAGTTCGTAGTTCTACTAAATGAGTTCGTAGTTCTACGAAATGAGTTTTGAGTCTATCCTGAGAGTTTTTCCTGAGAGTCTATCCTGAGAGTTATTCCTGCGTTGTCCTGAGACTTTATCCTGAGAGTTTATCCGGAGACTTTATCCTGAGAGTCTATCCTGAGAGTTTATCCTGAGAGTCTATCATGTGTTTTCCTGAGTTTGTCCTGAGAGTCTATCCTGTGTTGTCCTGTGTTTGTCCTGAGAGTTTATCCTGAGAGTTATTCCTGGGTTGTCCTGAGACTTTATCCTGTGAGTTTATCCTGAGAGTTTATCCTGAGAGTTTATCCTGAGAGTTTATCCTGAGAGTTTGTCCTGAGACTTTATCTTAAGAGTTTTGCCTGAGAGTTTATCCGGAGACTTTGTCTTGAGAGTCTATCCTGAGAGTTTATCCTGAGAGTTTTTTTCTGAAAGTTTATCCTGATACTCTATCCTGAAAGTCTATCTTGTGTTGTTCTGTGTTTGTCCTGAGAGTTTATCCTGAGAGTTATTCCTGGGTTGTCCTGAGACTTTATCCTGAGAGTTTATCCTGAGAGTTTATCCTAATCTACACATTCTACACAATAGTTTTAGAATCTACACATTCTACACATTTGTTTTAGAATCTACACAATCTACACAATTGTTTTAGAATCTACACAATCTACACAATTGTTTTAAAATCTACACATTTTACACAATTGTTTAAGAATCTACACATTCTACACATTTGTTTAAGAATCTTTACAATCTACACAATTGTTTAGGAATCTACACATTCTACACAATTGTTTTAGAATCTACACATTCTACACAATTGTTTAAGATGCTACACATTCTACACAATTGTTTAAGAATCTACACACTCTACACAACTGTTTAAGAATTTACACATTCTACACAATTGTTTTAGATTCTACACAATCTGCACAACTGTTTTAGAATCCACACATTCTACACAATTGTTTAGAATCTACACATTCTACACAACTGTTTAGGAATCTACACATTCTACACAATTGTTTTAGAATCTACACATTTTACACAATTGTTTAAGAATATACACATTCTACACAAATGAGAGTTTATCCTGAGAGTTAAACCAGTTCGTAGTTCTACGAAATGAGTTCGTAGATCTACGAAACGAGTTCATAGATCTACGAAATGAGTTCGTAGATCTACGAAATGAGTTCGTAGTTCAACGAATTGAGTTCGTAGATCTACGAAACGAGTTCGTAGTTCTACGAAATGAGTTCGTAGATCTACGAAACGAGTTCATAGATCTACGAAATGAGTTCGTAGTTCTACTAAATGAGTTCGTAGTTCTACGAAATGAGTTTGCAAATCTACGAAATGAGTTCGTAAATCTACGAAATGAGTTCGTAGTTCTACGAATTGAGTTCGTAGATCTACGAAACCAGTTCGTAGTTCTACGAAATGAGTTCGTAGATCTACGAAACGAGTTCATAGATCTACGAAATGAGCTCGTAGATCTACGAAATGAGTTCGTAGATCAACGAAATGAGTTTGCAAATCTACGAAATGAGCTCGTAGATCTACAAAATGAGTTCGTAGTTCTACGAAATGAGTTCGTAGTTCTACTAAATGAGTTCGTAGTTCTACGAAATGAGTTTTGAGTCTATCCTGAGAGTTTTGCCTGAGAGTTTATCCGGAGACTTTATCTTGAGAGTCTATCCTGAGAGTTTATCCTGAGAGTCTAGCCTGTGTTGTCCTGAGTTTGTCCTGAGAGTTTATCCTGAGAGTTTATCCTGAGAGTTTTTTTCTGAAAGTTTATCCTGATACTCTATCCTGAAAGTCTATCTTGTGTTGTTCTGTGTTTGTCCTGAGAGTTTATCCTGAGAGTTATTCCTGGGTTGTCCTGAGACTTTATCCTGAGAGTTTATCCTGAGAGTTTATCCTAATCTACACATTCTACACAATAGTTTTAGAATCTACACATTCTACACATTTGTTTTAGAATCTACACAATCTACACAATTGTTTTAGAATCTACACAATCTACACAATTGTTTTAAAATCTACACATTTTACACAATTGTTTAAGAATCTACACATTCTACACATTTGTTTAAGAATCTTTACAATCTACACAATTGTTTAGGAATCTACACATTCTACACAATTGTTTTAGAATCTACACATTCTACACAATTGTTTAAGATGCTACACATTCTACACAATTGTTTAAGAATCTACACACTCTACACAACTGTTTAAGAATTTACACATTCTACACAATTGTTTTAGATTCTACACAATCTGCACAACTGTTTTAGAATCTACACATTCTACACAATTGTTTAGAATCTACACATTCTACACAACTGTTTAGGAATCTACACATTCTACACAATTGTTTTAGAATCTACACATTTTACACAATTGTTTAAGAATATACACATTCTACACAAATGAGAGTTTATCCTGAGAGTTAAACCAGTTCGTAGTTCTACGAAATGAGTTCGTAGATCTACGAAACGAGTTCATAGATCTACGAAATGAGTTCGTAGATCTACGAAATGAGTTCGTAGTTCAACGAATTGAGTTCGTAGATCTACGAAACGAGTTCGTAGTTCTACGAAATGAGTTCGTAGATCTACGAAACGAGTTCATAGATCTACGAAATGAGTTCGTAGTTCTACTAAATGAGTTCGTAGTTCTACGAAATGAGTTTGCAAATCTACGAAATGAGTTCGTAAATCTACGAAATGAGTTCGTAGTTCTACGAATTGAGTTCGTAGATCTACGAAACCAGTTCGTAGTTCTACGAAATGAGTTCGTAGATCTACGAAACGAGTTCATAGATCTACGAAATGAGCTCGTAGATCTACGAAATGAGTTCGTAGATCAACGAAATGAGTTTGCAAATCTACGAAATGAGCTCGTAGATCTACAAAATGAGTTCGTAGTTCTACGAAATGAGTTCGTAGTTCTACTAAATGAGTTCGTAGTTCTACGAAATGAGTTTTGAGTCTATCCTGAGAGTTTTTCCTGAGAGTCTATCCTGAGAGTTATTCCTGCGTTGTCCTGAGACTTTATCCTGAGAGTTTATCCGGAGACTTTATCCTGAGAGTCTATCCTGAGAGTTTATCCTGAGAGTCTATCATGTGTTTTCCTGAGTTTGTCCTGAGAGTCTATCCTGTGTTGTCCTGTGTTTGTCCTGAGAGTTTATCCTGAGAGTTATTCCTGGGTTGTCCTGAGACTTTATCCTGTGAGTTTATCCTGAGAGTTTATCCTGAGAGTTTATCCTGAGAGTTTATCCTGAGAGTTTGTCCTGAGACTTTATCTTAAGAGTTTTGCCTGAGAGTTTATCCGGAGACTTTGTCTTGAGAGTCTATCCTGAGAGTTTATCCTGAGAGTCTAGCCTGTGTTGTCCTGAGTTTGTCCTGAGAGTTTATCCTGAGAGTTTATCCTGAGAGTTTTTTCTGAAAGTTTATCCTGATACTCTATCCTGAAAGTCTATCTTGTGTTGTTCTGTGTTTGTCCTGAGAGTTTATCCTGAGAGTTATTCCTGGGTTGTCCTGAGACTTTATCCTGAGAGTTTATCCTGAGAGTTTATCCTAATCTACACATTCTACACAATAGTTTTAGAATCTACACATTCTACACATTTGTTTTAGAATCTACACAATCTACACAATTGTTTTAGAATCTACACAATCTACACAATTGTTTTAAAATCTACACATTTTACACAATTGTTTAAGAATCTACACATTCTACACATTTGTTTAAGAATCTTTACAATCTACACAATTGTTTAGGAATCTACACATTCTACACAATTGTTTTAGAATCTACACATTCTACACAATTGTTTAAGATGCTACACATTCTACACAATTGTTTAAGAATCTACACACTCTACACAACTGTTTAAGAATTTACACATTCTACACAATTGTTTTAGATTCTACACAATCTGCACAACTGTTTTAGAATCTACACATTCTACACAATTGTTTAGAATCTACACATTCTACACAACTGTTTAGGAATCTACACATTCTACACAATTGTTTTAGAATCTACACATTTTACACAATTGTTTAAGAATATACACATTCTACACAAATGAGAGTTTATCCTGAGAGTTAAACCAGTTCGTAGTTCTACGAAATGAGTTCGTAGATCTACGAAACGAGTTCATAGATCTACGAAATGAGTTCGTAGATCTACGAAATGAGTTCGTAGTTCAACGAATTGAGTTCGTAGATCTACGAAACGAGTTCGTAGTTCTACGAAATGAGTTCGTAGATCTACGAAACGAGTTCATAGATCTACGAAATGAGTTCGTAGTTCTACTAAATGAGTTCGTAGTTCTACGAAATGAGTTTGCAAATCTACGAAATGAGTTCGTAAATCTACGAAATGAGTTCGTAGTTCTACGAATTGAGTTCGTAGATCTACGAAACCAGTTCGTAGTTCTACGAAATGAGTTCGTAGATCTACGAAACGAGTTCATAGATCTACGAAATGAGCTCGTAGATCTACGAAATGAGTTCGTAGATCAACGAAATGAGTTTGCAAATCTACGAAATGAGCTCGTAGATCTACAAAATGAGTTCGTAGTTCTACGAAATGAGTTCGTAGTTCTACTAAATGAGTTCGTAGTTCTACGAAATGAGTTTTGAGTCTATCCTGAGAGTTTTGCCTGAGAGTTTATCCGGAGACTTTATCTTGAGAGTCTATCCTGAGAGTTTATCCTGAGAGTCTAGCCTGTGTTGTCCTGAGTTTGTCCTGAGAGTTTATCCTGAGAGTTTATCCTGAGAGTTTTTTTCTGAAAGTTTATCCTGATACTCTATCCTGAAAGTCTATCTTGTGTTGTTCTGTGTTTGTCCTGAGAGTTTATCCTGAGAGTTATTCCTTGGTTGTCCTGAGACTTTATCCTGAGAGTTTATCCTGAGAGTTTATCCTAATCTACACATTCTACACAATAGTTTTAGAATCTACACATTCTACACATTTGTTTTAGAATCTACACAATCTACACAATTGTTTTAGAATCTACACAATCTACACAATTGTTTTAAAATCTACACATTTTACACAATTGTTTAAGAATCTACACATTCTACACATTTGTTTAAGAATCTTTACAATCTACACAATTGTTTAGGAATCTACACATTCTACACAATTGTTTTAGAATCTACACATTCTACACAATTGTTTAAGATGCTACACATTCTACACAATTGTTTAAGAATCTACACACTCTACACAACTGTTTAAGAATTTACACATTCTACACAATTGTTTTAGATTCTACACAATCTGCACAACTGTTTTAGAATCTACACATTCTACACAATTGTTTAGAATCTACACATTCTACACAACTGTTTAGGAATCTACACAGAGTTTATCCTGAGAGTTTATCCTGAGAGTTTATCCTGAGAGTTTGTCCTGAGACTTTATCTTAAGAGTTTTGCCTGAGAGTTTATCCGGAGACTTTGTCTTGAGAGTCTATCCTGAGAGTTTATCCTGAGAGTCTAGCCTGTGTTGTCCTGAGTTTGTCCTGAGAGTTTATCCTGAGAGTTTATCCTGAGAGTTTTTTCTGAAAGTTTATCCTGATACTCTATCCTGAAAGTCTATCTTGTGTTGTTCTGTGTTTGTCCTGAGAGTTTATCCTGAGAGTTATTCCTGGGTTGTCCTGAGACTTTATCCTGAGAGTTTATCCTGAGAGTTTATCCTAATCTACACATTCTACACAATAGTTTTAGAATCTACACATTCTACACATTTGTTTTAGAATCTACACAATCTACACAATTGTTTTAGAATCTACACAATCTACACAATTGTTTTAAAATCTACACATTTTACACAATTGTTTAAGAATCTACACATTCTACACATTTGTTTAAGAATCTTTACAATCTACACAATTGTTTAGGAATCTACACATTCTACACAATTGTTTTAGAATCTACACATTCTACACAATTGTTTAAGATGCTACACATTCTACACAATTGTTTAAGAATCTACACACTCTACACAACTGTTTAAGAATTTACACATTCTACACAATTGTTTTAGATTCTACACAATCTGCACAACTGTTTTAGAATCTACACATTCTACACAATTGTTTAGAATCTACACATTCTACACAACTGTTTAGGAATCTACACATTCTACACAATTGTTTTAGAATCTACACATTTTACACAATTGTTTAAGAATATACACATTCTACACAAATGAGAGTTTATCCTGAGAGTTAAACCAGTTCGTAGTTCTACGAAATGAGTTCGTAGATCTACGAAACGAGTTCATAGATCTACGAAATGAGTTCGTAGATCTACGAAATGAGTTCGTAGTTCAACGAATTGAGTTCGTAGATCTACGAAACGAGTTCGTAGTTCTACGAAATGAGTTCGTAGATCTACGAAACGAGTTCATAGATCTACGAAATGAGTTCGTAGTTCTACTAAATGAGTTCGTAGTTCTACGAAATGAGTTTGCAAATCTACGAAATGAGTTCGTAAATCTACGAAATGAGTTCGTAGTTCTACGAATTGAGTTCGTAGATCTACGAAACCAGTTCGTAGTTCTACGAAATGAGTTCGTAGATCTACGAAACGAGTTCATAGATCTACGAAATGAGCTCGTAGATCTACGAAATGAGTTCGTAGATCAACGAAATGAGTTTGCAAATCTACGAAATGAGCTCGTAGATCTACAAAATGAGTTCGTAGTTCTACGAAATGAGTTCGTAGTTCTACTAAATGAGTTCGTAGTTCTACGAAATGAGTTTTGAGTCTATCCTGAGAGTTTTGCCTGAGAGTTTATCCGGAGACTTTATCTTGAGAGTCTATCCTGAGAGTTTATCCTGAGAGTCTAGCCTGTGTTGTCCTGAGTTTGTCCTGAGAGTTTATCCTGAGAGTTTATCCTGAGAGTTTTTTTCTGAAAGTTTATCCTGATACTCTATCCTGAAAGTCTATCTTGTGTTGTTCTGTGTTTGTCCTGAGAGTTTATCCTGAGAGTTATTCCTTGGTTGTCCTGAGACTTTATCCTGAGAGTTTATCCTGAGAGTTTATCCTAATCTACACATTCTACACAATAGTTTTAGAATCTACACATTCTACACATTTGTTTTAGAATCTACACAATCTACACAATTGTTTTAGAATCTACACAATCTACACAATTGTTTTAAAATCTACACATTTTACACAATTGTTTAAGAATCTACACATTCTACACATTTGTTTAAGAATCTTTACAATCTACACAATTGTTTAGGAATCTACACATTCTACACAATTGTTTTAGAATCTACACATTCTACACAATTGTTTAAGATGCTACACATTCTACACAATTGTTTAAGAATCTACACACTCTACACAACTGTTTAAGAATTTACACATTCTACACAATTGTTTTAGATTCTACACAATCTGCACAACTGTTTTAGAATCTACACATTCTACACAATTGTTTAGAATCTACACATTCTACACAACTGTTTAGGAATCTACACATTCTACACAATTGTTTTAGAATCTACACATTTTACACAATTGTTTAAGAATATACACATTCTACACAAATGAGAGTTTATCCTGAGAGTTAAACCAGTTCGTAGTTCTACGAAATGAGTTCGTAGATCTACGAAACGAGTTCATAGATCTACGAAATGAGTTCGTAGATCTACGAAATGAGTTCGTAGTTCAACGAATTGAGTTCGTAGATCTACGAAACGAGTTCGTAGTTCTACGAAATGAGTTCGTAGATCTACGAAACGAGTTCATAGATCTACGAAATGAGTTCGTAGTTCTACTAAATGAGTTCGTAGTTCTACGAAATGAGTTTGCAAATCTACGAAATGAGTTCGTAAATCTACGAAATGAGTTCGTAGTTCTACGAATTGAGTTCGTAGATCTACGAAACCAGTTCGTAGTTCTACGAAATGAGTTCGTAGATCTACGAAACGAGTTCATAGATCTACGAAATGAGCTCGTAGATCTACGAAATGAGTTCGTAGATCAACGAAATGAGTTTGCAAATCTACGAAATGAGCTCGTAGATCTACAAAATGAGTTCGTAGTTCTACGAAATGAGTTCGTAGTTCTACTAAATGAGTTCGTAGTTCTACGAAATGAGTTTTGAGTCTATCCTGAGAGTTTTTCCTGAGAGTCTATCCTGAGAGTTATTCCTGCGTTGTCCTGAGACTTTATCCTGAGAGTTTATCCGAAGACTTTATCCTGAGAGTCTATCCTGAGAGTTTATCCTGAGAGTCTATCATGTGTTTTCCTGAGTTTGTCCTGAGAGTCTATCCTGTGTTGTCCTGTGTTTGTCCTGAGAGTTTATCCTGAGAGTTATTCCTGGGTTGTCCTGAGACTTTATCCTGTGAGTTTATCCTGAGAGTTTATCCTGAGAGTTTATCCTGAGAGTTTATCCTGAGAGTTTGTCCTGAGACTTTATCTTAAGAGTTTTGCCTGAGAGTTTATCCGGAGACTTTATCTTGAGAGTCTATCCTGAGAGTTTATCCTGAGAGTCTAGCCTGTGTTGTCCTGAGTTTGTCCTGAGAGTTTATCCTGAGAGTTTATCCTGAGAGTTTTTTTCTGAAAGTTTATCCTGATACTCTATCCTGAAAGTCTATCTTGTGTTGTTCTGTGTTTGTCCTGAGAGTTTATCCTGAGAGTTATTCCTGGGTTGTCCTGAGACTTTATCCTGAGAGTTTATCCTGAGAGTTTATCCTAATCTACACATTCTACACAATAGTTTTAGAATCTACACATTCTACACATTTGTTTTAGAATCTACACAATCTACACAATTGTTTTAGAATCTACACAATCTACACAATTGTTTTAAAATCTACACATTTTACACAATTGTTTAAGAATCTACACATTCTACACATTTGTTTAAGAATCTTTACAATCTACACAATTGTTTAGGAATCTACACATTCTACACAATTGTTTTAGAATCTACACATTTTACACAATTGTTTAAGAATATACACATTCTACACAAATGAGAGTTTATCCTGAGAGTTAAACCAGTTCGTAGTTCTACGAAATGAGTTCGTAGATCTACGAAACGAGTTCATAGATCTACGAAATGAGTTCGTAGATCTACGAAATGAGTTCGTAGTTCAACGAATTGAGTTCGTAGATCTACGAAACGAGTTCGTAGTTCTACGAAATGAGTTCGTAGATCTACGAAACGAGTTCATAGATCTACGAAATGAGTTCGTAGTTCTACTAAATGAGTTCGTAGTTCTACGAAATGAGTTTGCAAATCTACGAAATGAGTTCGTAAATCTACGAAATGAGTTCGTAGTTCTACGAATTGAGTTCGTAGATCTACGAAACCAGTTCGTAGTTCTACGAAATGAGTTCGTAGATCTACGAAACGAGTTCATAGATCTACGAAATGAGCTCGTAGATCTACGAAATGAGTTCGTAGATCAACGAAATGAGTTTGCAAATCTACGAAATGAGCTCGTAGATCTACAAAATGAGTTCGTAGTTCTACGAAATGAGTTCGTAGTTCTACTAAATGAGTTCGTAGTTCTACGAAATGAGTTTTGAGTCTATCCTGAGAGTTTTTCCTGAGAGTCTATCCTGAGAGTTATTCCTGCGTTGTCCTGAGACTTTATCCTGAGAGTTTATCCGGAGACTTTATCCTGAGAGTCTATCCTGAGAGTTTATCCTGAGAGTCTATCATGTGTTTTCCTGAGTTTGTCCTGAGAGTCTATCCTGTGTTGTCCTGTGTTTGTCCTGAGAGTTTATCCTGAGAGTTATTCCTGGGTTGTCCTGAGACTTTATCCTGTGAGTTTATCCTGAGAGTTTATCCTGAGAGTTTATCCTGAGAGTTTATCCTGAGAGTTTGTCCTGAGACTTTATCTTAAGAGTTTTGCCTGAGAGTTTATCCGGAGACTTTATCTTGAGAGTCTATCCTGAGAGTTTATCCTGAGAGTCTAGCCTGTGTTGTCCTGAGTTTGTCCTGAGAGTTTATCCTGAGAGTTTATCCTGAGAGTTTTTTTCTGAAAGTTTATCCTGATACTCTATCCTGAAAGTCTATCTTGTGTTGTTCTGTGTTTGTCCTGAGAGTTTATCCTGAGAGTTATTCCTGGGTTGTCCTGAGACTTTATCCTGAGAGTTTATCCTGAGAGTTTATCCTAATCTACACATTCTACACAATAGTTTTAGAATCTACACATTCTACACATTTGTTTTAGAATCTACACAATCTACACAATTGTTTTAGAATCTACACAATCTACACAATTGTTTTAAAATCTACACATTTTACACAATTGTTTAAGAATCTACACATTCTACACATTTGTTTAAGAATCTTTACAATCTACACAATTGTTTAGGAATCTACACATTCTACACAATTGTTTTAGAATCTACACATTCTACACAATTGTTTAAGATGCTACACATTCTACACAATTGTTTAAGAATCTACACACTCTACACAACTGTTTAAGAATTTACACATTCTACACAATTGTTTTAGATTCTACACAATCTGCACAACTGTTTTAGAATCTACACATTCTACACAATTGTTTAGAATCTACACATTCTACACAACTGTTTAGGAATCTACACATTCTACACAATTGTTTTAGAATCTACACATTTTACACAATTGTTTAAGAATATACACATTCTACACAAATGAGAGTTTATCCTGAGAGTTAAACCAGTTCGTAGTTCTACGAAATGAGTTCGTAGATCTACGAAACGAGTTCATAGATCTACGAAATGAGTTCGTAGATCTACGAAATGAGTTCGTAGTTCAACGAATTGAGTTCGTAGATCTACGAAACGAGTTCGTAGTTCTACGAAATGAGTTCGTAGATCTACGAAACGAGTTCATAGATCTACGAAATGAGTTCGTAGTTCTACTAAATAAGTTCGTAGTTCTACGAAATGAGTTTGCAAATCTACGAAATGAGTTCGTAAATCTACGAAATGAGTTCGTAGTTCTACGAATTGAGTTCGTAGATCTACGAAACCAGTTCGTAGTTCTACGAAATGAGTTCGTAGATCTACGAAACGAGTTCATAGATCTACGAAATGAGCTCGTAGATCTACGAAATGAGTTCGTAGATCAACGAAATGAGTTTGCAAATCTACGAAATGAGCTCGTAGATCTACAAAATGAGTTCGTAGTTCTACGAAATGAGTTCGTAGTTCTACTAAATGAGTTCGTAGTTCTACGAAATGAGTTTTGAGTCTATCCTGAGAGTTTTTCCTGAGAGTCTATCCTGAGAGTTATTCCTGCGTTGTCCTGAGACTTTATCCTGAGAGTTTATCCGGAGACTTTATCCTGAGAGTCTATCCTGAGAGTTTATCCTGAGAGTCTATCATGTGTTTTCCTGAGTTTGTCCTGAGAGTCTATCCTGTGTTGTCCTGTGTTTGTCCTGAGAGTTTATCCTGAGAGTTATTCCTGGGTTGTCCTGAGACTTTATCCTGTGAGTTTATCCTGAGAGTTTATCCTGAGAGTTTATCCTGAGAGTTTATCCTGAGAGTTTGTCCTGAGACTTTATCTTAAGAGTTTTGCCTGAGAGTTTATCCGGAGACTTTATCTTGAGAGTCTATCCTGAGAGTTTATCCTGAGAGTCTAGCCTGTGTTGTCCTGAGTTTGTCCTGAGAGTTTATCCTGAGAGTTTATCCTGAGAATTTTTTTCTGAAAGTTTATCCTGATACTCTATCCTGAAAGTCTATCTTGTGTTGTTCTGTGTTTGTCCTGAGAGTTTATCCTGAGAGTTATTCCTGGGTTGTCCTGAGACTTTATCCTGAGAGTTTATCCTGAGAGTTTATCCTAATCTACACATTCTACACAATAGTTTTAGAATCTACACATTCTACACATTTGTTTTAGAATCTACACAATCTACACAATTGTTTTAGAATCTACACAATCTACACAATTGTTTTAAAATCTACACATTTTACACAATTGTTTAAGAATCTACACATTCTACACATTTGTTTAAGAATCTTTACAATCTACACAATTGTTTAGGAATCTACACATTCTACACAATTGTTTTAGAATCTACACATTCTACACAATTGTTTAAGATGCTACACATTCTACACAATTGTTTAAGAATCTACACACTCTACACAACTGTTTAAGAATTTACACATTCTACACAATTGTTTTAGATTCTACACAATCTGCACAACTGTTTTAGAATCTACACATTCTACACAATTGTTTAGAATCTACACATTCTACACAACTGTTTAGGAATCTACACATTCTACACAATTGTTTTAGAATCTACACATTTTACACAATTGTTTAAGAATATACACATTCTACACAAATGAGAGTTTATCCTGAGAGTTAAACCAGTTCGTAGTTCTACGAAATGAGTTCGTAGATCTACGAAACGAGTTCATAGATCTACGAAATGAGTTCGTAGATCTACGAAATGAGTTCGTAGTTCAACGAATTGAGTTCGTAGATCTACGAAACGAGTTCGTAGTTCTACGAAATGAGTTCGTAGATCTACGAAACGAGTTCATAGATCTACGAAATGAGTTCGTAGTTCTACTAAATAAGTTCGTAGTTCTACGAAATGAGTTTGCAAATCTACGAAATGAGTTCGTAAATCTACGAAATGAGTTCGTAGTTCTACGAATTGAGTTCGTAGATCTACGAAACCAGTTCGTAGTTCTACGAAATGAGTTCGTAGATCTACGAAACGAGTTCATAGATCTACGAAATGAGCTCGTAGATCTACGAAATGAGTTCGTAGATCAACGAAATGAGTTTGCAAATCTACGAAATGAGCTCGTAGATCTACAAAATGAGTTCGTAGTTCTACGAAATGAGTTCGTAGTTCTACTAAATGAGTTCGTAGTTCTACGAAATGAGTTTTGAGTCTATCCTGAGAGTTTTT
Organism: Rhabditoides inermis; assembly: GCA_963966185.1. NCBI lineage: Eukaryota > Metazoa > Nematoda > Chromadorea > Rhabditida > Rhabditidae > Rhabditoides > Rhabditoides inermis. The sequence continues at coordinate 687,111 of CAWZYM010000154.1, forward strand.
CCTGAGAGTCTATCCTGAGAGTTATTCCTGCGTTGTCCTGAGACTTTATCCTGAGAGTTTATCCGGAGACTTTATCCTGAGAGTCTATCCTGAGAGTTTATCCTGAGAGTCTATCATGTGTTTTCCTGAGTTTGTCCTGAGAGTCTATCCTGTGTTGTCCTGTGTTTGTCCTGAGAGTTTATCCTGAGAGTTATTCCTGGGTTGTCCTGAGACTTTATCCTGTGAGTTTATCCTGAGAGTTTATCCTGAGAGTTTATCCTGAGAGTTTATCCTGAGAGTTTGTCCTGAGACTTTATCTTAAGAGTTTTGCCTGAGAGTTTATCCGGAGACTTTATCTTGAGAGTCTATCCTGAGAGTTTATCCTGAGAGTCTAGCCTGTGTTGTCCTGAGTTTGTCCTGAGAGTTTATCCTGAGAGTTTATCCTGAGAATTTTTTTCTGAAAGTTTATCCTGATACTCTATCCTGAAAGTCTAGCTTGTGTTGTTCTGTGTTTGTCCTGAGAGTTTATCCTGAGAGTTATTCCTGGGTTGTCCTGAGACTTTATCCTGAGAGTTTATCCTGAGAGTTTATCCTAATCTACACATTCTACACAATAGTTTTAGAATCTACACATTCTACACATTTGTTTTAGAATCTACACAATCTACACAATTGTTTTAGAATCTACACAATCTACACAATTGTTTTAAAATCTACACATTTTACACAATTGTTTAAGAATCTACACATTCTACACATTTGTTTAAGAATCTTTACAATCTACACAATTGTTTAGGAATCTACACATTCTACACAATTGTTTTAGAATCTACACATTCTACACAATTGTTTAAGATGCTACACATTCTACACAATTGTTTAAGAATCTACACACTCTACACAACTGTTTAAGAATTTACACATTCTACACAATTGTTTTAGATTCTACACAATCTGCACAACTGTTTTAGAATCTACACATTCTACACAACTGTTTAGAATCTACACATTCTACACAACTGTTTAGGAATCTACACATTGTACACAATTGTTTTAGAATCTACACATTTTACACAATTGTTTAAGAATATACACATTCTACACAAATGAGAGTTTATCCTGAGAGTTAAACCAGTTCGTAGTTCTACGAAATGAGTTCGTAGATCTACGAAACGAGTTCATAGATCTACGAAATGAGTTCGTAGATCTACGAAATGAGTTCGTAGTTCAACGAATTGAGTTCGTAGATCTACGAAACGAGTTCGTAGTTCTACGAAATGAGTTCGTAGATCTACGAAACGAGTTCATAGATCTACGAAATGAGTTCGTAGTTCTACTAAATGAGTTCGTAGTTCTACGAAATGAGTTTGCAAATCTACGAAATGAGTTCGTAAATCTACGAAATGAGTTCGTAGTTCTACGAATTGAGTTCGTAGATCTACGAAACCAGTTCGTAGTTCTACGAAATGAGTTCGTAGATCTACGAAACGAGTTCATAGATCTACGAAATGAGCTCGTAGATCTACGAAATGAGTTCGTAGATCAACGAAATGAGTTTGCAAATCTACGAAATGAGCTCGTAGATCTACAAAATGAGTTCGTAGTTCTACGAAATGAGTTCGTAGTTCTACTAAATGAGTTCGTAGTTCTACGAAATGAGTTTTGAGTCTATCCTGAGAGTTTTTCCTGAGAGTCTATCCTGAGAGTTATTCCTGCGTTGTCCTGAGACTTTATCCTGAGAGTTTATCCGGAGACTTTATCCTGAGAGTCTATCCTGAGAGTTTATCCTGAGAGTCTATCATGTGTTTTCCTGAGTTTGTCCTGAGAGTCTATCCTGTGTTGTCCTGTGTTTGTCCTGAGAGTTTATCCTGAGAGTTATTCCTGGGTTGTCCTGAGACTTTATCCTGTGAGTTTATCCTGAGAGTTTATCCTGAGAGTTTATCCTGAGAGTTTATCCTGAGAGTTTGTCCTGAGACTTTATCTTAAGAGTTTTGCCTGAGAGTTTATCCGGAGACTTTATCTTGAGAGTCTATCCTGAGAGTTTATCCTGAGAGTCTAGCCTGTGTTGTCCTGAGTTTGTCCTGAGAGTTTATCCTGAGAGTTTATCCTGAGAGTTTTTTTCTGAAAGTTTATCCTGATACTCTATCCTGAAAGTCTATCTTGTGTTGTTCTGTGTTGGAAGTTAGGAAGAAGTTAGCAAGAATTTAGGAAGAAGTTAGGAAGAAGTTAGGAAGAAGTTAGGAAGAAGTTAGGAAGAAGTTAGGGAGAAGTTAGGAAGAAGTTAGGAAGAAGTCAGGAAGAAGTTAGGAAGAAGTTGGGAAGAAGTTAGGAAGAAGTTGGGAAGAAGTTGGGAAGAAGTTAGGAAGAAGTTAGGAAGAAGTTGGAAACAATAGTCCACGAAATGAGTTCATAGATCAACGAAATGAGTTCGTAGATCTACGAAATGAGCTCGTAGATCTACGAAGTTCGTAGTTCAACGAATTGAGTTCGTAGATCTACGAAATGAATTCGTAGATCTACGAAATGAGTTCGTAGATCTACGAAATGAGCTCGTAGATCTACGAAATGAGTTCGTAGACCAACGAAATGAGTTTGCCAATCTACGAAATGAGTTCATAGATCTACGAAATGAGCTCGTAGATCTACGAAATGAGTTCGTAGTTCTACGAAATGAGCTCGTAGATCTACGAAATGAGTTCGTAATAGTACGAAATGAGTTCGTAGTTCTACGAAATGAGTTCGTAGATCTACGAAATGAGTTCGTAGTTCTACGAATTGAGTTCGTAGATCTACGAAACGAGTTCGTAGTTCTACGAAATGACTTCGTAGATCTACGAAATGCATTCGTAGTTCTACGAAATGAGCTCGTAGATCTACGAAATAAGTTCGTAGTTCTACGATATGAGTTCGTAGATCTACGAAATGAGTTTGCAAATCTACGAAATGAGTTCGTAGATCTACGAAATGAGTTCGTAGATCTACGAAATGAGTTCGTAGTTCTACGAATTGAGTTCGTAGATCTACGAAACGAGTTCGTAGTTCTACGAAATGACTTCGTAGATCTACGAAACGAGTTCATAGATCAACGAAATGAGTTTGCAAATCTACGAAATGAGTTCGTAGATCTACGAAATGAGTTCGTAGTTCTACGAACTGAGTTCGTAAATCTACGAAACGAGTTCGTAGTTCTACAAAATGAGTTCGTAGATCTACGAAACGAGTTCATAGATCTACGAAATGAGTTCGTAGTTCTACGATATGAGTTCGTAGATCTAAGAAATGAGTTTGCAAATCTACGAAATGAGTTCGTAGATCTACGAAATGAGTTCGTAGATCTACGAAATGAGTTCGTAGTTCTACGAATTGAGTTCGTAGATCTACGAAACGAGTTCGTAGTTCTACGAAATGACTTCGTAGATCTACGAAACGAGTTCATAGATCAACGAAATGAGTTTGCAAATCTACGAAATGAGTTCGTAGATCTACGAAATGAGTTCGTAGTTCTACGAATTGAGTTCGTAACTCTACGAAACGAGTTCGTAGTTCTACAAAATGAGTTCGTAGATCTACGAAACGAGTTCATAGATCTACGAAATGAGTTCGTAGTTCTACGAATGAGTTTGCGAATCTACGAAATGAGTTCGTAGATCTACGAAATGAGTTCGTAGTTCTACGAATTGAGTTCGTAGATCTACGAAACGAGTTCGTAGTTCTACGAAATGAGTTCGTAGATCTACGAAACGAGTTCATATATCTACGAAATGAGTTCATAGATCTACGAAATGAGTTCATAGATCTATTCATAGATCTGAGAGTCTATCCTGTGTTGTCCTGAGTTTGTCCTGAGAGTTTATCCTGAGAGTTTATCCTGAGAGTTTATCCTGAGAGTTTTTTTCTGAAAGTTTATCATGATACTCTATCCTGAGAGTCTATCCTGTGTTGTCCTGTGTTTGTCCTGAGAGTTTATTCTGAGAGTTATTCCTGAGTTGTCCTGAGACTTTATCCTGAGAGTTTCTCCTGAGATTTTATCCTGAGACTTTAGCTTAAGAGTTTTGCTTGAGAGTTTATCCTGAGAGTTTATCCTGAGACTTTATCTCAAGAGTTTTGCCTGAGAGCTTATCCTGAGAGTTTATCCTGAGAGTCTATCCTGAGAGTTTTTCCTGAGAGTCTATCCTGAGAGTTATTCCTGCGTTGTCCTGAGACTTTATCCTGAGAGTTTATCCGGAGACTTTATCCTGAGAGTCTATCCTGAGAGTTTATCCTGAGAGTCTATCATGTGTTTTCCTGAGTTTGTCCTGAGAGTCTATCCTGTGTTGTCCTGTGTTTGTCCTGAGAGTTTATCCTGAGAGTTATTCCTGGGTTGTCCTGAGACTTTATCCTGTGAGTTTATCCTGAGAGTTTATCCTGAGAGTTTATCCTGAGAGTTTATCCTGAGAGTTTATCCTGAGAGTTTGTCCTGAGACTTTATCTTAAGAGTTTTGCCTGAGAGTTTATCCGGAGACTTCATCTTGAGAGTCTATCCTGAGAGTTTATCCTGAGAGTCTAGCCTGTGTTGTCCTGAGTTTGTCCTGAGAGTTTATCCTGAGAGTTTATCCTGAGAGTTTTTTTCTGAAAGTTTATCCTGATACTCTATCCTGAAAGTCTATCTTGTGTTGTTCTGTGTTTGTCCTGAGAGTTTATCCTGAGAGTTATTCCTGGGTTGTCCTGAGACTTTATCCTGAGAGTTTATCCTAATCTACACATTCTACACAATAGTTTTAGAATCTACACATTCTACACATTTGTTTTAGAATCTACACAATCTACACAATTGTTTTAGAATCTACACAATCTACACAATTGTTTTAAAATCTACACATTTTACACAATTGTTTAAGAATCTACACATTCTACACATTTGTTTAAGAATCTTTACAATCTACACAATTGTTTAGGAATCTACACATTCTACACAATTGTTTTAGAATCTACACATTCTACACAATTGTTTAAGATGCTACACATTCTACACAATTGTTTAAGAATCTACACACTCTACACAACTGTTTAAGAATTTACACATTCTACACAATTGTTTTAGATTCTACACAATCTGCACAACTGTTTTAGAATCTACACATTCTACACAATTGTTTAGAATCTACACATTCTACACAACTGTTTAGGAATCTACACATTCTACACAATTGTTTTAGAATCTACACATTTTACACAATTGTTTAAGAATATACACATTCTACACAAATGAGAGTTTATCCTGAGAGTTAAACCAGTTCGTAGTTCTACGAAATGAGTTCGTAGATCTACGAAACGAGTTCATAGATCTACGAAATGAGTTCGTAGATCTACGAAATGAGTTCGTAGTTCAACGAATTGAGTTCGTAGATCTACGAAACGAGTTCGTAGTTCTACGAAATGAGTTCGTAGATCTACGAAACGAGTTCATAGATCTACGAAATGAGTTCGTAGTTCTACTAAATGAGTTCGTAGTTCTACGAAATGAGTTTGCAAATCTACGAAATGAGTTCGTAAATCTACGAAATGAGTTCGTAGTTCTACGAATTGAGTTCGTAGATCTACGAAACCAGTTCGTAGTTCTACGAAATGAGTTCGTAGATCTACGAAACGAGTTCATAGATCTACGAAATGAGCTCGTAGATCTACGAAATGAGTTCGTAGATCAACGAAATGAGTTTGCAAATCTACGAAATGAGATCGTAGATCTACAAAATGAGTTCGTAGTTCTACGAAATGAGTTCGTAGTTCTACTAAATGAGTTCGTAGTTCTACGAAATGAGTTTTGAGTCTATCCTGAGAGTTTTTCCTGAGAGTCTATCCTGAGAGTTATTCCTGCGTTGTCCTGAGACTTTATCCTGAGAGTTTATCCGGAGACTTTATCCTGAGAGTCTATCCTGAGAGTTTATCCTGAGAGTCTATCATGTGTTTTCCTGAGTTTGTCCTGAGAGTCTATCCTGTGTTGTCCTGTGTTTGTCCTGAGAGTTTATCCTGAGAGTTATTCCTGGGTTGTCCTGAGACTTTATCCTGTGAGTTTATCCTGAGAGTTTATCCTGAGAGTTTATCCTGAGAGTTTATCCTGAGAGTTTGTCCTGAGACTTTATCTTAAGAGTTTTGCCTGAGAGTTTATCCGGAGACTTTGTCTTGAGAGTCTATCCTGAGAGTTTATCCTGAGAGTCTAGCCTGTGTTGTCCTGAGTTTGTCCTGAGAGTTTATCCTGAGAGTTTATCCTGAGAGTTTTTTTCTGAAAGTTTATCCTGATACTCTATCCTGAAAGTCTATCTTGTGTTGTTCTGTGTTTGTCCTGAGAGTTTATCCTGAGAGTTATTCCTGGGTTGTCCTGAGACTTTATCCTGAGAGTTTATCCTGAGAGTTTATCCTAATCTACACATTCTACACAATAGTTTTAGAATCTACACATTCTACACATTTGTTTTAGAATCTACACAATCTACACAATTGTTTCAGAATCTACACAATCTACACAATTGTTTTAAAATCTACACATTTTACACAATTGTTTAAGAATCTACACATTCTACACATTTGTTTAAGAATCTTTACAATCTACACAATTGTTTAGGAATCTACACATTCTACACAATTGTTTTAGAATCTACACATTCTACACAATTGTTTAAGATGCTACACATTCTACACAATTGTTTAAGAATCTACACACTCTACACAACTGTTTAAGAATTTACACATTCTACACAATTGTTTTAGATTCTACACAATCTGCACAACTGTTTTAGAATCCACACATTCTACACAATTGTTTAGAATCTACACATTCTACACAACTGTTTAGGAATCTACACATTCTACACAATTGTTTTAGAATCTACACATTTTACACAATTGTTTAAGAATATACACATTCTACACAAATGAGAGTTTATCCTGAGAGTTAAACCAGTTCGTAGTTCTACGAAATGAGTTCGTAGATCTACGAAACGAGTTCATAGATCTACGAAATGAGTTCGTAGATCTACGAAATGAGTTCGTAGTTCAACGAATTGAGTTCGTAGATCTACGAAACGAGTTCGTAGTTCTACGAAATGAGTTCGTAGATCTACGAAACGAGTTCATAGATCTACGAAATGAGTTCGTAGTTCTACTAAATGAGTTCGTAGTTCTACGAAATGAGTTTGCAAATCTACGAAATGAGTTCGTAAATCTACGAAATGAGTTCGTAGTTCTACGAATTGAGTTCGTAGATCTACGAAACCAGTTCGTAGTTCTACGAAATGAGTTCGTAGATCTACGAAACGAGTTCATAGATCTACGAAATGAGCTCGTAGATCTACGAAATGAGTTCGTAGATCAACGAAATGAGTTTGCAAATCTACGAAATGAGCTCGTAGATCTACAAAATGAGTTCGTAGTTCTACGAAATGAGTTCGTAGTTCTACTAAATGAGTTCGTAGTTCTACGAAATGAGTTTTGAGTCTATCCTGAGAGTTTTGCCTGAGAGTTTATCCGGAGACTTTATCTTGAGAGTCTATCCTGAGAGTTTATCCTGAGAGTCTAGCCTGTGTTGTCCTGAGTTTGTCCTGAGAGTTTATCCTGAGAGTTTATCCTGAGAGTTTTTTTCTGAAAGTTTATCCTGATACTCTATCCTGAAAGTCTATCTTGTGTTGTTCTGTGTTTGTCCTGAGAGTTTATCCTGAGAGTTATTCCTGGGTTGTCCTGAGACTTTATCCTGAGAGTTTATCCTGAGAGTTTATCCTAATCTACACATTCTACACAATAGTTTTAGAATCTACACATTCTACACATTTGTTTTAGAATCTACACAATCTACACAATTGTTTTAGAATCTACACAATCTACACAATTGTTTTAAAATCTACACATTTTACACAATTGTTTAAGAATCTACACATTCTACACATTTGTTTAAGAATCTTTACAATCTACACAATTGTTTAGGAATCTACACATTCTACACAATTGTTTTAGAATCTACACATTCTACACAATTGTTTAAGATGCTACACATTCTACACAATTGTTTAAGAATCTACACACTCTACACAACTGTTTAAGAATTTACACATTCTACACAATTGTTTTAGATTCTACACAATCTGCACAACTGTTTTAGAATCTACACATTCTACACAATTGTTTAGAATCTACACATTCTACACAACTGTTTAGGAATCTACACATTCTACACAATTGTTTTAGAATCTACACATTTTACACAATTGTTTAAGAATATACACATTCTACACAAATGAGAGTTTATCCTGAGAGTTAAACCAGTTCGTAGTTCTACGAAATGAGTTCGTAGATCTACGAAACGAGTTCATAGATCTACGAAATGAGTTCGTAGATCTACGAAATGAGTTCGTAGTTCAACGAATTGAGTTCGTAGATCTACGAAACGAGTTCGTAGTTCTACGAAATGAGTTCGTAGATCTACGAAACGAGTTCATAGATCTACGAAATGAGTTCGTAGTTCTACTAAATGAGTTCGTAGTTCTACGAAATGAGTTTGCAAATCTACGAAATGAGTTCGTAAATCTACGAAATGAGTTCGTAGTTCTACGAATTGAGTTCGTAGATCTACGAAACCAGTTCGTAGTTCTACGAAATGAGTTCGTAGATCTACGAAACGAGTTCATAGATCTACGAAATGAGCTCGTAGATCTACGAAATGAGTTCGTAGATCAACGAAATGAGTTTGCAAATCTACGAAATGAGCTCGTAGATCTACAAAATGAGTTCGTAGTTCTACGAAATGAGTTCGTAGTTCTACTAAATGAGTTCGTAGTTCTACGAAATGAGTTTTGAGTCTATCCTGAGAGTTTTTCCTGAGAGTCTATCCTGAGAGTTATTCCTGCGTTGTCCTGAGACTTTATCCTGAGAGTTTATCCGGAGACTTTATCCTGAGAGTCTATCCTGAGAGTTTATCCTGAGAGTCTATCATGTGTTTTCCTGAGTTTGTCCTGAGAGTCTATCCTGTGTTGTCCTGTGTTTGTCCTGAGAGTTTATCCTGAGAGTTATTCCTGGGTTGTCCTGAGACTTTATCCTGTGAGTTTATCCTGAGAGTTTATCCTGAGAGTTTATCCTGAGAGTTTATCCTGAGAGTTTGTCCTGAGACTTTATCTTAAGAGTTTTGCCTGAGAGTTTATCCGGAGACTTTGTCTTGAGAGTCTATCCTGAGAGTTTATCCTGAGAGTCTAGCCTGTGTTGTCCTGAGTTTGTCCTGAGAGTTTATCCTGAGAGTTTATCCTGAGAGTTTTTTTCTGAAAGTTTATCCTGATACTCTATCCTGAAAGTCTATCTTGTGTTGTTCTGTGTTTGTCCTGAGAGTTTATCCTGAGAGTTATTCCTGGGTTGTCCTGAGACTTTATCCTGAGAGTTTATCCTGAGAGTTTATCCTAATCTACACATTCTACACAATAGTTTTAGAATCTACACATTCTACACATTTGTTTTAGAATCTACACAATCTACACAATTGTTTTAGAATCTACACAATCTACACAATTGTTTTAAAATCTACACATTTTACACAATTGTTTAAGAATCTACACATTCTACACATTTGTTTAAGAATCTTTACAATCTACACAATTGTTTAGGAATCTACACATTCTACACAATTGTTTTAGAATCTACACATTCTACACAATTGTTTAAGATGCTACACATTCTACACAATTGTTTAAGAATCTACACACTCTACACAACTGTTTAAGAATTTACACATTCTACACAATTGTTTTAGATTCTACACAATCTGCACAACTGTTTTAGAATCTACACATTCTACACAATTGTTTAGAATCTACACATTCTACACAACTGTTTAGGAATCTACACATTCTACACAATTGTTTTAGAATCTACACATTTTACACAATTGTTTAAGAATATACACATTCTACACAAATGAGAGTTTATCCTGAGAGTTAAACCAGTTCGTAGTTCTACGAAATGAGTTCGTAGATCTACGAAACGAGTTCATAGATCTACGAAATGAGTTCGTAGATCTACGAAATGAGTTCGTAGTTCAACGAATTGAGTTCGTAGATCTACGAAACGAGTTCGTAGTTCTACGAAATGAGTTCGTAGATCTACGAAACGAGTTCATAGATCTACGAAATGAGTTCGTAGTTCTACTAAATGAGTTCGTAGTTCTACGAAATGAGTTTGCAAATCTACGAAATGAGTTCGTAAATCTACGAAATGAGTTCGTAGTTCTACGAATTGAGTTCGTAGATCTACGAAACCAGTTCGTAGTTCTACGAAATGAGTTCGTAGATCTACGAAACGAGTTCATAGATCTACGAAATGAGCTCGTAGATCTACGAAATGAGTTCGTAGATCAACGAAATGAGTTTGCAAATCTACGAAATGAGCTCGTAGATCTACAAAATGAGTTCGTAGTTCTACGAAATGAGTTCGTAGTTCTACTAAATGAGTTCGTAGTTCTACGAAATGAGTTTTGAGTCTATCCTGAGAGTTTTGCCTGAGAGTTTATCCGGAGACTTTATCTTGAGAGTCTATCCTGAGAGTTTATCCTGAGAGTCTAGCCTGTGTTGTCCTGAGTTTGTCCTGAGAGTTTATCCTGAGAGTTTATCCTGAGAGTTTTTTTCTGAAAGTTTATCCTGATACTCTATCCTGAAAGTCTATCTTGTGTTGTTCTGTGTTTGTCCTGAGAGTTTATCCTGAGAGTTATTCCTTGGTTGTCCTGAGACTTTATCCTGAGAGTTTATCCTGAGAGTTTATCCTAATCTACACATTCTACACAATAGTTTTAGAATCTACACATTCTACACATTTGTTTTAGAATCTACACAATCTACACAATTGTTTTAGAATCTACACAATCTACACAATTGTTTTAAAATCTACACATTTTACACAATTGTTTAAGAATCTACACATTCTACACATTTGTTTAAGAATCTTTACAATCTACACAATTGTTTAGGAATCTACACATTCTACACAATTGTTTTAGAATCTACACATTCTACACAATTGTTTAAGATGCTACACATTCTACACAATTGTTTAAGAATCTACACACTCTACACAACTGTTTAAGAACTTACACATTCTACACAATTGTTTTAGATTCTACACAATCTGCACAACTGTTTTAGAATCTACACATTCTACACAATTGTTTAGAATCTACACATTCTACACAACTGTTTAGGAATCTACACATTCTACACAATTGTTTTAGAATCTACACATTTTACACAATTGTTTAAGAATATACACATTCTACACAAATGAGAGTTTATCCTGAGAGTTAAACCAGTTCGTAGTTCTACGAAATGAGTTCGTAGATCTACGAAACGAGTTCATAGATCTACGAAATGAGTTCGTAGATCTACGAAATGAGTTCGTAGTTCAACGAATTGAGTTCGTAGATCTACGAAACGAGTTCGTAGTTCTACGAAATGAGTTCGTAGATCTACGAAACGAGTTCATAGATCTACGAAATGAGTTCGTAGTTCTACTAAATGAGTTCGTAGTTCTACGAAATGAGTTTGCAAATCTACGAAATGAGTTCGTAAATCTACGAAATGAGTTCGTAGTTCTACGAATTGAGTTCGTAGATCTACGAAACCAGTTCGTAGTTCTACGAAATGAGTTCGTAGATCTACGAAACGAGTTCATAGATCTACGAAATGAGCTCGTAGATCTACGAAATGAGTTCGTAGATCAACGAAATGAGTTTGCAAATCTACGAAATGAGCTCGTAGATCTACAAAATGAGTTCGTAGTTCTACGAAATGAGTTCGTAGTTCTACTAAATGAGTTCGTAGTTCTACGAAATGAGTTTTGAGTCTATCCTGAGAGTTTTTCCTGAGAGTCTATCCTGAGAGTTATTCCTGCGTTGTCCTGAGACTTTATCCTGAGAGTTTATCCGGAGACTTTATCCTGAGAGTCTATCCTGAGAGTTTATCCTGAGAGTCTATCATGTGTTTTCCTGAGTTTGTCCTGAGAGTCTATCCTGTGTTGTCCTGTGTTTGTCCTGAGAGTTTATCCTGAGAGTTATTCCTGGGTTGTCCTGAGACTTTATCCTGTGAGTTTATCCTGAGAGTTTATCCTGAGAGTTTATCCTGAGAGTTTATCCTGAGAGTTTGTCCTGAGACTTTATCTTAAGAGTTTTGCCTGAGAGTTTATCCGGAGACTTTATCTTGAGAGTCTATCCTGAGAGTTTATCCTGAGAGTCTAGCCTGTGTTGTCCTGAGTTTGTCCTGAGAGTTTATCCTGAGAGTTTATCCTGAGAGTTTTTTTCTGAAAGTTTATCCTGATACTCTATCCTGAAAGTCTATCTTGTGTTGTTCTGTGTTTGTCCTGAGAGTTTATCCTGAGAGTTATTCCTGGGTTGTCCTGAGACTTTATCCTGAGAGTTTATCCTGAGAGTTTATCCTAATCTACACATTCTACACAATAGTTTTAGAATCTACACATTCTACACATTTGTTTTAGAATCTACACAATCTACACAATTGTTTTAGAATCTACACAATCTACACAATTGTTTTAAAATCTACACATTTTACACAATTGTTTAAGAATCTACACATTCTACACATTTGTTTAAGAATCTTTACAATCTACACAATTGTTTAGGAATCTACACATTCTACACAATTGTTTTAGAATCTACACATTTTACACAATTGTTTAAGAATATACACATTCTACACAAATGAGAGTTTATCCTGAGAGTTAAACCAGTTCGTAGTTCTACGAAATGAGTTCGTAGATCTACGAAACGAGTTCATAGATCTACGAAATGAGTTCGTAGATCTACGAAATGAGTTCGTAGTTCAACGAATTGAGTTCGTAGATCTACGAAACGAGTTCGTAGTTCTACGAAATGAGTTCGTAGATCTACGAAACGAGTTCATAGATCTACGAAATGAGTTCGTAGTTCTACTAAATGAGTTCGTAGTTCTACGAAATGAGTTTGCAAATCTACGAAATGAGTTCGTAAATCTACGAAATGAGTTCGTAGTTCTACGAATTGAGTTCGTAGATCTACGAAACCAGTTCGTAGTTCTACGAAATGAGTTCGTAGATCTACGAAACGAGTTCATAGATCTACGAAATGAGCTCGTAGATCTACGAAATGAGTTCGTAGATCAACGAAATGAGTTTGCAAATCTACGAAATGAGCTCGTAGATCTACAAAATGAGTTCGTAGTTCTACGAAATGAGTTCGTAGTTCTACTAAATGAGTTCGTAGTTCTACGAAATGAGTTTTGAGTCTATCCTGAGAGTTTTTCCTGAGAGTCTATCCTGAGAGTTATTCCTGCGTTGTCCTGAGACTTTATCCTGAGAGTTTATCCGGAGACTTTATCCTGAGAGTCTATCCTGAGAGTTTATCCTGAGAGTCTATCATGTGTTTTCCTGAGTTTGTCCTGAGAGTCTATCCTGTGTTGTCCTGTGTTTGTCCTGAGAGTTTATCCTGAGAGTTATTCCTGGGTTGTCCTGAGACTTTATCCTGTGAGTTTATCCTGAGAGTTTATCCTGAGAGTTTATCCTGAGAGTTTATCCTGAGAGTTTGTCCTGAGACTTTATCTTAAGAGTTTTGCCTGAGAGTTTATCCAGAGACTTTATCTTGAGAGTCTATCCTGAGAGTTTATCCTGAGAGTCTAGCCTGTGTTGTCCTGAGTTTGTCCTGAGAGTTTATCCTGAGAGTTTATCCTGAGAGTTTTTTTCTGAAAGTTTATCCTGATACTCTATCCTGAAAGTCTATCTTGTGTTGTTCTGTGTTTGTCCTGAGAGTTTATCCTGAGAGTTATTCCTGGGTTGTCCTGAGACTTTATCCTGAGAGTTTATCCTGAGAGTTTATCCTAATCTACACATTCTACACAATAGTTTTAGAATCTACACATTCTACACATTTGTTTTAGAATCTACACAATCTACACAATTGTTTTAGAATCTACACAATCTACACAATTGTTTTAAAATCTACACATTTTACACAATTGTTTAAGAATCTACACATTCTACACATTTGTTTAAGAATCTTTACAATCTACACAATTGTTTAGGAATCTACACATTCTACACAATTGTTTTAGAATCTACACATTCTACACAATTGTTTAAGATGCTACACATTCTACACAATTGTTTAAGAATCTACACACTCTACACAACTGTTTAAGAATTTACACATTCTACACAATTGTTTTAGATTCTACACAATCTGCACAACTGTTTTAGAATCTACACATTCTACACAATTGTTTAGAATCTACACATTCTACACAACTGTTTAGGAATCTACACATTCTACACAATTGTTTTAGAATCTACACATTTTACATAATTGTTTAAGAATATACACATTCTACACAAATGAGAGTTTATCCTGAGAGTTAAACCAGTTCGTAGTTCTACGAAATGAGTTCGTAGATCTACGAAACGAGTTCATAGATCTACGAAATGAGTTCGTAGATCTACGAAATGAGTTCGTAGTTCAACGAATTGAGTTCGTAGATCTACGAAACGAGTTCGTAGTTCTACGAAATGAGTTCGTAGATCTACGAAACGAGTTCATAGATCTACGAAATGAGTTCGTAGTTCTACTAAATAAGTTCGTAGTTCTACGAAATGAGTTTGCAAATCTACGAAATGAGTTCGTAAATCTACGAAATGAGTTCGTAGTTCTACGAATTGAGTTCGTAGATCTACGAAACCAGTTCGTAGTTCTACGAAATGAGTTCGTAGATCTACGAAACGAGTTCATAGATCTACGAAATGAGCTCGTAGATCTACGAAATGAGTTCGTAGATCAACGAAATGAGTTTGCAAATCTACGAAATGAGCTCGTAGATCTACAAAATGAGTTCGTAGTTCTACGAAATGAGTTCGTAGTTCTACTAAATGAGTTCGTAGTTCTACGAAATGAGTTTTGAGTCTATCCTGAGAGTTTTTCCTGAGAGTCTATCCTGAGAGTTATTCCTGCGTTGTCCTGAGACTTTATCCTGAGAGTTTATCCGGAGACTTTATCCTGAGAGTCTATCCTGAGAGTTTATCCTGAGAGTCTATCATGTGTTTTCCTGAGTTTGTCCTGAGAGTCTATCCTGTGTTGTCCTGTGTTTGTCCTGAGAGTTTATCCTGAGAGTTATTCCTGGGTTGTCCTGAGACTTTATCCTGTGAGTTTATCCTGAGAGTTTATCCTGAGAGTTTATCCTGAGAGTTTATCCTGAGAGTTTGTCCTGAGACTTTATCTTAAGAGTTTTGCCTGAGAGTTTATCCGGAGACTTTATCTTGAGAGTCTATCCTGAGAGTTTATCCTGAGAGTCTAGCCTGTGTTGTCCTGAGTTTGTCCTGAGAGTTTATCCTGAGAGTTTATCCTGAGAATTTTTTTCTGAAAGTTTATCCTGATACTCTATCCTGAAAGTCTATCTTGTGTTGTTCTGTGTTTGTCCTGAGAGTTTATCCTGAGAGTTATTCCTGGGTTGTCCTGAGACTTTATCCTGAGAGTTTATCCTGAGAGTTTATCCTAATCTACACATTCTACACAATAGTTTTAGAATCTACACATTCTACACATTTGTTTTAGAATCTACACAATCTACACAATTGTTTTAGAATCTACACAATCTACACAATTGTTTTAAAATCTACACATTTTACACAATTGTTTAAGAATCTACACATTCTACACATTTGTTTAAGAATCTTTACAATCTACACAATTGTTTAGGAATCTACACATTCTACACAATTGTTTTAGAATCTACACATTCTACACAATTGTTTAAGATGCTACACATTCTACACAATTGTTTAAGAATCTACACACTCTACACAACTGTTTAAGAATTTACACATTCTACACAATTGTTTTAGATTCTACACAATCTGCACAACTGTTTTAGAATCTACACATTCTACACAATTGTTTAGAATCTACACATTCTACACAACTGTTTAGGAATCTACACATTCTACACAATTGTTTTAGAATCTACACATTTTACACAATTGTTTAAGAATATACACATTCTACACAAATGAGAGTTTATCCTGAGAGTTAAACCAGTTCGTAGTTCTACGAAATGAGTTCGTAGATCTACGAAACGAGTTCATAGATCTACGAAATGAGTTCGTAGATCTACGAAATGAGTTCGTAGTTCAACGAATTGAGTTCGTAGATCTACGAAACGAGTTCGTAGTTCTACGAAATGAGTTCGTAGATCTACGAAACGAGTTCATAGATCTACGAAATGAGTTCGTAGTTCTACTAAATAAGTTCGTAGTTCTACGAAATGAGTTTGCAAATCTACGAAATGAGTTCGTAAATCTACGAAATGAGTTCGTAGTTCTACGAATTGAGTTCGTAGATCTACGAAACCAGTTCGTAGTTCTACGAAATGAGTTCGTAGATCTACGAAACGAGTTCATAGATCTACGAAATGAGCTCGTAGATCTACGAAATGAGTTCGTAGATCAACGAAATGAGTTTGCAAATCTACGAAATGAGCTCGTAGATCTACAAAATGAGTTCGTAGTTCTACGAAATGAGTTCGTAGTTCTACTAAATGAGTTCGTAGTTCTACGAAATGAGTTTTGAGTCTATCCTGAGAGTTTTTCCTGAGAGTCTATCCTGAGAGTTATTCCTGCGTTGTCCTGAGACTTTATCCTGAGAGTTTATCCGGAGACTTTATCCTGAGAGTCTATCCTGAGAGTTTATCCTGAGAGTCTATCATGTGTTTTCCTGAGTTTGTCCTGAGAGTCTATCCTGTGTTGTCCTGTGTTTGTCCTGAGAGTTTATCCTGAGAGTTATTCCTGGGTTGTCCTGAGACTTTATCCTGTGAGTTTATCCTGAGAGTTTATCCTGAGAGTTTATCCTGAGAGTTTATCCTGAGAGTTTGTCCTGAGACTTTATCTTAAGAGTTTTGCCTGAGAGTTTATCCGGAGACTTTATCTTGAGAGTCTATCCTGAGAGTTTATCCTGAGAGTCTAGCCTGTGTTGTCCTGAGTTTGTCCTGAGAGTTTATCCTGAGAGTTTATCCTGAGAATTTTTTTCTGAAAGTTTATCCTGATACTCTATCCTGAAAGTCTATCTTGTGTTGTTCTGTGTTTGTCCTGAGAGTTTATCCTGAGAGTTATTCCTGGGTTGTCCTGAGACTTTATCCTGAGAGTTTATCCTGAGAGTTTATCCTAATCTACACATTCTACACAATAGTTTTAGAATCTACACATTCTACACATTTGTTTTAGAATCTACACAATCTACACAATTGTTTTAGAATCTACACAATCTACACAATTGTTTTAAAATCTACACATTTTACACAATTGTTTAAGAATCTACACATTCTACACATTTGTTTAAGAATCTTTACAATCTACACAATTGTTTAGGAATCTACACATTCTACACAATTGTTTTAGAATCTACACATTCTACACAATTGTTTAAGATGCTACACATTCTACACAATTGTTTAAGAATCTACACACTCTACACAACTGTTTAAGAATTTACACATTCTACACAATTGTTTTAGATTCTACACAATCTGCACAACTGTTTTAGAATCTACACATTCTACACAACTGTTTAGAATCTACACATTCTACACAACTGTTTAGGAATCTACACATTGTACACAATTGTTTTAGAATCTACACATTTTACACAATTGTTTAAGAATATACACATTCTACACAAATGAGAGTTTATCCTGAGAGTTAAACCAGTTCGTAGTTCTACGAAATGAGTTCGTAGATCTACGAAACGAGTTCATAGATCTACGAAATGAGTTCGTAGATCTACGAAATGAGTTCGTAGTTCAACGAATTGAGTTCGTAGATCTACGAAACGAGTTCGTAGTTCTACGAAATGAGTTCGTAGATCTACGAAACGAGTTCATAGATCTACGAAATGAGTTCGTAGTTCTACTAAATGAGTTCGTAGTTCTACGAAATGAGTTTGCAAATCTACGAAATGAGTTCGTAAATCTACGAAATGAGTTCGTAGTTCTACGAATTGAGTTCGTAGATCTACGAAACCAGTTCGTAGTTCTACGAAATGAGTTCGTAGATCTACGAAACGAGTTCATAGATCTACGAAATGAGCTCGTAGATCTACGAAATGAGTTCGTAGATCAACGAAATGAGTTTGCAAATCTACGAAATGAGCTCGTAGATCTACAAAATGAGTTCGTAGTTCTACGAAATGAGTTCGTAGTTCTACTAAATGAGTTCGTAGTTCTACGAAATGAGTTTTGAGTCTATCCTGAGAGTTTTTCCTGAGAGTCTATCCTGAGAGTTATTCCTGCGTTGTCCTGAGACTTTATCCTGAGAGTTTATCCGGAGACTTTATCCTGAGAGTCTATCCTGAGAGTTTATCCTGAGAGTCTATCATGTGTTTTCCTGAGTTTGTCCTGAGAGTCTATCCTGTGTTGTCCTGTGTTTGTCCTGAGAGTTTATCCTGAGAGTTATTCCTGGGTTGTCCTGAGACTTTATCCTGTGAGTTTATCCTGAGAGTTTATCCTGAGAGTTTATCCTGAGAGTTTATCCTGAGAGTTTGTCCTGAGACTTTATCTTAAGAGTTTTGCCTGAGAGTTTATCCGGAGACTTTATCTTGAGAGTCTATCCTGAGAGTTTATCCTGAGAGTCTAGCCTGTGTTGTCCTGAGTTTGTCCTGAGAGTTTATCCTGAGAGTTTATCCTGAGAGTTTTTTTCTGAAAGTTTATCCTGATACTCTATCCTGAAAGTCTATCTTGTGTTGTTCTGTGTTTGTCCTGAGAGTTTATCCTGAGAGTTATTCCTGGGTTGTCCTGAGACTTTATCCTGAGAGTTTATCCTGAGAGTTTATCCTAATCTACACATTCTACACAATAGTTTTAGAATCTACACATTCTACACATTTGTTTTAGAATCTACACAATCTACACAATTGTTTTAGAATCTACACAATCTACACAATTGTTTTAAAATCTACACATTTTACACAATTGTTTAAGAATCTACACATTCTACACATTTGTTTAAGAATCTTTACAATCTACACAATTGTTTAGGAATCTACACATTCTACACAATTGTTTTAGAATCTACACATTCTACACAATTGTTTAAGATGCTACACATTCTACACAATTGTTTAAGAATCTACACACTCTACACAACTGTTTAAGAATTTACACATTCTACACAATTGTTTTAGATTCTACACAATCTGCACAACTGTTTTAGAATCTACACATTCTACACAATTGTTTAGAATCTACACATTCTACACAACTGTTTAGGAATCTACACATTCTACACAATTGTTTTAGAATCTACACATTTTACACAATTGTTTAAGAATATACACATTCTACACAAATGAGAGTTTATCCTGAGAGTTAAACCAGTTCGTAGTTCTACGAAATGAGTTCGTAGATCTACGAAACGAGTTCATAGATCTACGAAATGAGTTCGTAGATCTACGAAATGAGTTCGTAGTTCAACGAATTGAGTTCGTAGATCTACGAAACGAGTTCGTAGTTCTACGAAATGAGTTCGTAGATCTACGAAACGAGTTCATAGATCTACGAAATGAGTTCGTAGTTCTACTAAATGAGTTCGTAGTTCTACGAAATGAGTTTGCAAATCTACGAAATGAGTTCGTAAATCTACGAAATGAGTTCGTAGTTCTACGAATTGAGTTCGTAGATCTACGAAACCAGTTCGTAGTTCTACGAAATGAGTTCGTAGATCTACGAAACGAGTTCATAGATCTACGAAATGAGTTCGTAGATCTACGAAATGAGTTCGTAGTTCAACGAATTGAGTTCGTAGATCTACGAAACGAGTTCGTAGTTCTACGAAATGAGTTCGTAGATCTACGAAACGAGTTCATAGATCTACGAAATGAGTTCGTAGTTCTACTAAATGAGTTCGTAGTTCTACGAAATGAGTTTGCAAATCTACGAAATGAGTTCGTAAATCTACGAAATGAGTTCGTAGTTCTACGAATTGAGTTCGTAGATCTACGAAACCAGTTCGTAGTTCTACGAAATGAGTTCGTAGATCTACGAAACGAGTTCATAGATCTACGAAATGAGCTCGTAGATCTACGAAATGAGTTCGTAGATCAACGAAATGAGTTTGCAAATCTACGAAATGAGCTCGTAGATCTACAAAATGAGTTCGTAGTTCTACGAAATGAGTTTTGAGTCTATCCTGAGAGTTTTTCCTGAGAGTCTATCCTGAGAGTTATTCCTGCGTTGTCCTGAGACTTTATCCTGAGAGTTTATCCGGAGACTTTATCCTGAGAGTCTATCCTGAGAGTTTATCCTGAGAGTCTATCATGTGTTTTCCTGAGTTTGTCCTGAGAGTCTATCCTGTGTTGTCCTGTGTTTGTCCTGAGAGTTTATCCTGAGAGTTATTCCTGGGTTGTCCTGAGTCTTTATCCTGTGAGTTTATCCTGAGAGTTTATCCTGAGAGTTTATCCTGAGAGTTTATCCTGAGAGTTTGTCCTGAGACTTTATCTTAAGAGTTTTGCCTGAGAGTTTATCCGGAGACTTTATCTTGAGAGTCTATCCTGAGAGTTTATCCTGAGAGTCTAGCCTGTGTTGTCCTGAGTTTGTCCTGAGAGTTTATCCTGAGAGTTTATCCTGAGAATTTTTTTCTGGAAGTTTATCCTGATACTCTATCCTGAGAGTCTATCATGTGTTTTCCTGAGTTTGTCCTGAGAGTCTATCCTGTGTTGTCCTGTGTTTGTCCTGAGAGTTTATCCTGAGAGTTATTCCTGGGTTGTCCTGAGTCTTTATCCTGTGAGTTTATCCTGAGAGTTTATCCTGAGAGTTTATCCTGAGAGTTTATCCTGAGAGTTTGTCCTGAGACTTTATCTTAAGAGTTTTGCCTGAGAGTTTATCCGGAGACTTTATCTTGAGAGTCTATCCTGAGAGTTTATCCTGAGAGTCTAGCCTGTGTTGTCCCGAGTTTGTCCTGAGAGTTTATCCTGAGAGTTTATCCTGAGAATTTTTTTCTGGAAGTTTATCCTGATACTCTATCCTGAAAGTCTATCTTGTGTTGTTCTGTGTTTGTCCTGAGAGTTTATCCTGAGAGTTATTCCTGGGTTGTCCTGAGACTTTATCCTGAGAGTTTATCCTGAGAGTTTATCCTAATCTACACATTCTACACAATAGTTTTAGAATCTACACATTCTACACATTTGTTTTAGAATCTACACAATCTACACAATTGTTTTAGAATCTACACAATCTACACAATTGTTTTAAAATCTACACATTTTACACAATTGTTTAAGAATCTACACATTCTACACATTTGTTTAAGAATCTTTACAATCTACACAATTGTTTAGGAATCTACACATTCTACACAATTGTTTTAGAATCTACACATTTTACACAATTGTTTAAGATGCTACACATTCTACACAATTGTTTAAGAATCTACACACTCTACACAACTGTTTAAGAATTTACACATTCTACACAATTGTTTTAGATTCTACACAATCTGCACAACTGTTTTAGAATCTACACATTCTACACAACTGTTTAGAATCTACACATTCTACACAACTGTTTAGGAATCTACACATTCTACACAATTGTTTTAGAATCTACACATTTTACACAATTGTTTAAGAATATACACATTCTACACAAATGAGAGTTTATCCTGAGAGTTAAACCAGTTCGTAGTTCTACGAAATGAGTTCGTAGATCTACGAAACGAGTTCATAGATCTACGAAATGAGTTCGTAGATCTACGAAATGAGTTCGTAGTTCAACGAATTGAGTTCGTAGATCTACGAAACGAGTTCGTAGTTCTACGAAATGAGTTCGTAGATCTACGAAACGAGTTCATAGATCTACGAAATGAGTTCGTAGTTCTACTAAATGAGTTCGTAGTTCTACGAAATGAGTTTGCAAATCTACGAAATGAGTTCGTTAATCTACGAAATGAGTTCGTAGTTCTACGAATTGAGTTCGTAGATCTACGAAACCAGTTCGTAGTTCTACGAAATGAGTTCGTAGATCTACGAAACGAGTTCATAGATCTACGAAATGAGCTCGTAGATCTACGAAATGAGTTCGTAGATCAACGAAATGAGTTTGCAAATCTACGAAATGAGCTCGTAGATCTACAAAATGAGTTCGTAGTTCTACGAAATGAGTTCGTAGTTCTACTAAATGAGTTCGTAGTTCTACGAAATGAGTTTTGAGTCTATCCTGAGAGTTTTTCCTGAGAGTCTATCCTGAGAGTTATTCCTGCGTTGTCCTGAGACTTTATCCTGAGAGTTTATCCGGAGACTTTATCCTGAGAGTCTATCCTGAGAGTTTATCCTGAGAGTCTATCATGTGTTTTCCTGAGTTTGTCCTGAGAGTCTATCCTGTGTTGTCCTGTGTTTGTCCTGAGAGTTTATCCTGAGAGTTATTCCTGGGTTGTCCTGAGACTTTATCCTGTGAGTTTATCCTGAGAGTTTATCCTGAGAGTTTATCCTGAGAGTTTATCCTGAGAGTTTGTCCTGAGACTTTATCTTAAGAGTTTTGCCTGAGAGTTTATCCGGAGACTTTATCTTGAGAGTCTATCCTGAGAGTTTATCCTGAGAGTCTAGCCTGTGTTGTCCTGAGTTTGTCCTGAGAGTTTATCCTGAGAGTTTATCCTGAGAGTTTTTTTCTGAAAGTTTATCCTGATACTCTATCCTGAAAGTCTATCTTGTGTTGTTTTGTGTTTGTCCTGAGAGTTTATCCTGAGAGTTATTCCTGGGTTGTCCTGAGACTTTATCCTGAGAGTTTATCCTGAGAGTTTATCCTAATCTACACATTCTACACAATAGTTTTAGAATCTACACATTCTACACATTTGTTTTAGAATCTACACAATCTACACAATTGTTTTAGAATCTACACAAGCTACACAATTGTTTTAAAATCTACACATTTTACACAATTGTTTAAGAATCTACACATTCTACACATTTGTTTAAGAATCTTTACAATCTACACAATTGTTTAGGAATCTACACATTCTACGCAATTGTTTTAGAATCTACACATTCTACACAATTGTTTAAGATGCTACACATTCTACACAATTGTTTAAGAATCTACACACTCTACACAACTGTTTAAGAATTTACACATTCTTCACAATTGTTTTAGATTCTACACAATCTGCACAACTGTTTTAGAATCTACACATTCTACACAATTGTTTAGAATCTACACATTCTACACAACTGTTTAGGAATCTACACATTCTACACAATTGTTTTAGAATCTACACATTTTACACAATTGTTTAAGAATATACACATTCTACACAAATGATAGTTTATCCTGAGAGTTAAACCAGTTCGTAGTTCTACGAAATGAGTTCGTAGATCTACGAAACGAGTTCATAGATCTACGAAATGAGTTCGTAGATCTACGAAATGAGTTCGTAGTTCAACGAATTGAGTTCGTAGATCTACGAAACGAGTTCGTAGTTCTACGAAATGAGTTCGTAGATCTACGAAACGAGTTCATAGATCTACGAAATGAGTTCGTAGTTCTACTAAATGAGTTCGTAGTTCTACGAAATGAGTTTGCAAATCTACGAAATGAGTTCGTAAATCTACGAAATGAGTTCGTAGTTCTACGAATTGAGTTCGTAGATCTACGAAACCAGTTCGTAGTTCTACGAAATGAGTTCGTAGATCTACGAAACGAGTTCATAGATCTACGAAATGAGCTCGTAGATCTACGAAATGAGTTCGTAGATCAACGAAATGAGTTTGCAAATCTACGAAATGAGCTCGTAGATCTACAAAATGAGTTCGTAGTTCTACGAAATGAGTTCGTAGTTCTACTAAATGAGTTCGTAGTTCTACGAAATGAGTTTTGAGTCTATCCTGAGAGTTTTTCCTGAGAGTCTATCCTGAGAGTTATTCCTGCGTTGTCCTGAGACTTTATCCTGAGAGTTTATCCGGAGACTTTATCCTGAGAGTCTATCCTGAGAGTTTATCCTGAGAGTCTATCATGTGTTTTCCTGAGTTTGTCCTGAGAGTCTATCGTGTGTTGTCCTGTGTTTGTCCTGAGAGTTTATCCTGAGAGTTATTCCTGGGTTGTCCTGAGACTTTATCCTGTGAGTTTATCCTGAGAGTTTATCCTGAGAGTTTATCCTGAGAGTTTATCCTGAGAGTTTATCCTGAGAGTTTGTCCTGAGACTTTATCTTAAGAGTTTTGCCTGAGAGTTTATCCGGAGACTTTATCTTGAGAGTCTATCCTGAGAGTTTATCCTGAGAGTCTAGCCTGTGTTGTCCTGAGTTTGTCCTGAGAGTTTATCCTGAGAGTTTATCCTGAGATTTTTTTTCTGAAAGTTTATCCTGATACTCTATCCTGAAAGTCTATCTTGTGTTGTTCTGTGTTTGTCCTGAGAGTTTATCCTGAGAGTTATTCCTGGGTTGTCCTGAGACTTTATCCTGAGAGTTTATCCTGAGAGTTTATCCTAATCTACACATTCTACACAATAGTTTTAGAATCTACACATTCTACACATTTGTTTTAGAATCTACACAATCTACACAATTGTTTTAGAATCTACACAATCTACACAATTGTTTTAAAATCTACACATTTTACACAATTGTTTAAGAATCTACACATTCTACACATTTGTTTAAGAATCTTTACAATCTACACAATTGTTTTGGAATCTACACATTCTACACAATTGTTTTAGAATCTACACATTCTACACAATTGTTTAAGATGCTACACATTCTACACAATTGTTTAAGAATCTACACACTCTACACAACTGTTTAAGAATTTACACATTCTACACAATTGTTTTAGATTCTACACAATCTGCACAACTGTTTTAGAATCTACACATTCTACACAATTGTTTAGAATCTACACATTCTACACAACTGTTTAGGAATCTACACATTCTACACAATTGTTTTAGAATCTACACATTTTACACAATTGTTTAAGAATATACACATTCTACACAAATGAGAGTTTATCCTGAGAGTTAAACCAGTTCGTAGTTCTACGAAATGAGTTCGTAGATCTACGAAACGAGTTCATAGATCTACGAAATGAGTTCATAGATCTACGAAATGAGTTCATAGATCCACGAAATGAGTTCATAGATCAACGAAATGAGTTCGTAGATCTACGAAATGAGCTCGTAGATCTACGAAGTTCGTAGTTCTGTGATATGAGTTCGTAGATCTACGAAATGAATTCGTAGATCTACGAAATGAGTTCGTAGATCTACGAAATGAGCTCGTAGATCTACGAAATGAGTTCGTAGACCAACGAAATGAGTTTGCCAATCTACGAAATGAGTTCATAGATCTACGAAATGAGCTCGTAGATCTACGAAATGAGTTCGTAGTTCTTCGAAATGAGCTCGTAGATCTACGAAATGAGTTCGTAATAGTACGAAATGAGTTCGTAGTTCTACGAAATGAGTTCGTAGATCTACGAAATGAGTTCGTAGTTCTACGAATTGAGTTCGTAGATCTACGAAACGAGTTCGTAGTTCTACGAAATGACTTCGTAGATCTACGAAATGCATTCGTAGTTCTACGAAATGAGCTCGTAGATCTACGAAATGAGTTCGTAGTTCTACGATATGAGTTCGTAGATCTACGAAATGAGTTTGCAAATCTACGAAATGAGTTCGTAGATCTACGAAATGAGTTCGTAGTTCTACGAATTGAGTTCGTAGATCTACGAAACGAGTTCGTAGTTTTACGAAATGAGTTCGTAGATCTACGAAACAAGTTCATAGATCAACGAAATGAGTTTGCAAATCTACGAAATGAGTTCATAGATCTACGAAATGAGTTCGTAGATCTACGAAACCAGTTCGTAGTTCTACGAAATGAGTTCGTAGATCTACGAAACGAGTTCATAGATCTACGAAATAAGCTCGTAGATCTACGAAATGAGTTCGTAGATCAACGAAATGAGTTCGTAGTTCAACGAATTGAGTTCGTAGATCTACGAAACGAGTTCGTAGTTCTACGAAATGAGTTCGTAGATCTACGAAACGAGTTCATAGATCTACGAAATGAGTTCATAGATCTACGAAATGAGTTCATAGATCCACGAAATGAGTTCATAGATCAACGAAATGAGTTCGTAGATCTACGAAATGAGCTCGTAGATCTACGAAGTTCGTAGTTCTGTGATATGAGTTCGTAGATCTACGAAATGAATTCGTAGATCTACGAAATGAGTTCGTAGATCTACGAAATGAGCTCGTAGATCTACGAAATGAGTTCGTAGACCAACGAAATGAGTTTGCCAATCTACGAAATGAGTTCATAGATCTACGAAATGAGCTCGTAGATCTACGAAATGAGTTCGTAGTTCTTCGAAATGAGCTCGTAGATCTACGAAATGAGTTCGTAATAGTACGAAATGAGTTCGTAGTTCTACGAAATGAGTTCGTAGATCTACGAAATGAGTTCGTAGTTCTACGAATTGAGTTCGTAGATCTACGAAACGAGTTCGTAGTTCTACGAAATGACTTCGTAGATCTACGAAATGCATTCGTAGTTCTACGAAATGAGCTCGTAGATCTACGAAATAAGTTCGTAGTTCTACGATATGAGTTCGTAGATCTACGAAATGAGTTTGCAAATCTACGAAATGAGTTCGTAGATCTACGAAATGAGTTCGTAGATCTACGAAATGAGTTCGTAGTTCTACGAATTGAGTTCGTAGATCTACGAAACGAGTTCGTAGTTCTACGAAATGACTTCGTAGATCTACGAAACGAATTCATAGATCAACGAAATGAGTTTGCAAATCTACGAAATGAGTTCGTAGATCTACGAAATGAGTTCGTAGTTCTACGAACTGAGTTCGTAAATCTACGAAACGAGTTCGTAGTTCTACAAAATGAGTTCGTAGATCTACGAAACGAGTTCATAGATCTACGAAATGAGTTCGTAGTTCTACGATATGAGTTCGTAGATCTAAGAAATGAGTTTGCAAATCTACGAAATGAGTTCGTAGATCTACGAAATGAGTTCGTAGATCTACGAAATGAGTTCGTAGTTCTACGAATTGAGTTCGTAGATCTACGAAACGAGTTCGTAGTTCTACGAAATGACTTCGTAGATCTACGAAACGAGTTCATAGATCAACGAAATGAGTTTGCAAATCTACGAAATGAGTTCGTAGATCTACGAAATGAGTTCGTAGTTCTACGAATTGAGTTCGTAACTCTACGAAACGAGTTCGTAGTTCTACAAAATGAGTTCGTAGATCTACGAAACGAGTTCATAGATCTACGAAATGAGTTCGTAGTTCTACGAATGAGTTTGCGAATCTACGAAATGAGTTCGTAGATCTACGAAATGAGTTCGTAGTTCTACGAATTGAGTTCGTAGATCTACGAAACGAGTTCGTAGTTCTACGAAATGAGTTCGTAGATCTACGAAACGAGTTCATATATCTACGAAATGAGTTCATAGATCTACGAAATGAGTTCATAGATCTATTCATAGATCTGAGAGTCTATCCTGTGTTGTCCTGAGTTTGTCCTGAGAGTTTATCCTGAGAGTTTATCCTGAGAGTTTATCCTGAGAGTTTTTTTCTGAAAGTTTATCATGATACTCTATCCTGAGAGTCTATCCTGTGTTGTCCTGTGTTTGTCCTGAGAGTTTATTCTGAGAGTTATTCCTGAGTTGTCCTGAGACTTTATCCTGAGAGTTTCTCCTGAGATTTTATCCTGAGACTTTAGCTTAAGAGTTTTGCTTGAGAGTTTATCCTGAGAGTTTATCCTGAGACTTTATCTCAAGAGTTTTGCCTGAGAGCTTATCCTGAGAGTTTATCCTGAGAGTCTATCCTGAGAGTTTTTCCTGAGAGTCTATCCTGAGAGTTATTCCTGCGTTGTCCTGAGACTTTATCCTGAGAGTTTATCCGGAGACTTTATCCTGAGAGTCTATCGTGAGAGTTTATCCTGAGAGTCTATCATGTGTTTTCCTGAGTTTGT
This sequence comes from Rhabditoides inermis, assembly GCA_963966185.1. Lineage (NCBI taxonomy): Eukaryota > Metazoa > Nematoda > Chromadorea > Rhabditida > Rhabditidae > Rhabditoides > Rhabditoides inermis. The sequence goes on from CAWZYM010000154.1 coordinate 715,104, forward strand.
CCTGAGAGTCTATCCTGTGTTGTCCTGTGTTTGTCCTGAGAGTTTATCCTGAGAGTTATTCCTGGGTTGTCCTGAGACTTTATCCTGTGAGTTTATCCTGAGAGTTTATCCTGAGATTTTATCCTGAGAGTTTATCCTGAGAGTTTATCCTGAGAGTTTGTCCTGAGACTTTATCTTAAGAGTTTTGCCTGAGAGTTTATCCGGAGACTTTATCTTGAGAGTCTATCCTGAGAGTTTATCCTGAGAGTCTAGCCTGTGTTGTCCTGAGTTTGTCCTGAGAGTTTATCCTGAGAGTTTATCCTGAGAGTTTTTTTCTGAAAGTTTATCCTGATACTCTATCCTGAAAGTCTATCTTGTGTTGTTCTGTGTTTGTCCTGAGAGTTTATCCTGAGAGTTATTCCTGGGTTGTCCTGAGACTTTATCCTGAGAGTTTATCCTGAGAGTTTATCCTAATCTACACATTCTACACAATAGTTTTAGAATCTACACATTCTACACATTTGTTTTAGAATCTACACAATCTACACAATTGTTTTAGAATCTACACAATCTACACAATTGTTTTAAAATCTACACATTTTACACAATTGTTTAAGAATCTACACATTCTACACATTTGTTTAAGAATCTTTACAATCTACACAATTGTTTAGGAATCTACACATTCTACACAATTGTTTTAGAATCTACACATTCTACACAATTGTTTAAGATGCTACACATTCTACACAATTGTTTAAGAATCTACACACTCTACACAACTGTTTAAGAATTTACACATTCTACACAATTGTTTTAGATTCTACACAATCTGCACAACTGTTTTAGAATCTACACATTCTACACAATTGTTTAGAATCTACACATTCTACACAACTGTTTAGGAATCTACACATTCTACACAATTGTTTTAGAATCTACACATTTTACACAATTGTTTAAGAATATACACATTCTACACAAATGAGAGTTTATCCTGAGAGTTAAACCAGTTCGTAGTTCTACGAAATGAGTTCGTAGATCTACGAAACGAGTTCATAGATCTACGAAATGAGTTCGTAGATCTACGAAATGAGTTCGTAGTTCAACGAATTGAGTTCGTAGATCTACGAAACGAGTTCGTAGTTCTACGAAATGAGTTCGTAGATCTACGAAACGAGTTCATAGATCTACGAAATGAGTTCGTAGTTCTACTAAATGAGTTCGTAGTTCTACGAAATGAGTTTGCAAATCTACGAAATGAGTTCGTAAATCTACGAAATGAGTTCGTAGTTCTACGAATTGAGTTCGTAGATCTACGAAACCAGTTCGTAGTTCTACGAAATGAGTTCGTAGATCTACGAAACGAGTTCATAGATCTACGAAATGAGCTCGTAGATCTACGAAATGAGTTCGTAGATCAACGAAATGAGTTTGCAAATCTACGAAATGAGCTCGTAGATCTACAAAATGAGTTCGTAGTTCTACGAAATGAGTTCGTAGTTCTACGAAATGAGTTCGTAGTTCTACGAAATGAGTTTTGAGTCTATCCTGAGAGTTTTTCCTGAGAGTCTATCCTGAGAGTTATTCCTGCGTTGTCCTGAGACTTTATCCTGAGAGTTTATCCGGAGACTTTATCCTGAGAGTCTATCCTGAGAGTATCCTGAGAGTCTATCATGTGTTTTCCTGAGTTTGTCCTGAGAGTCTATCCTGTGTTGTCCTGTGTTTGTCCTGAGAGTTTATCCTGAGAGTTATTCCTGGGTTGTCCTGAGACTTTATCCTGTGAGTTTATCCTGAGAGTTTATCCTGAGAGTTTATCCTGAGAGTTTATCCTGAGAGTTTGTCCTGAGACTTTATCTTAAGAGTTTTGCCTGAGAGTTTATCCGGAGACTTTGTCTTGAGAGTCTATCCTGAGAGTTTATCCTGAGAGTCTAGCCTGTGTTGTCCTGAGTTTGTCCTGAGAGTTTATCCTGAGAGTTTATACTGAGAGTTTTTTTCTGAAAGTTTATCCTGATACTCTATCCTGAAAGTCTATCTTGTGTTGTTCTGTGTTTGTCCTGAGAGTTTATCCTGTGAGTTATTCCTGGGTTGTCCTGAGACTTTATCCTGAGAGTTTATCCTGAGAGTTTATCCTAATCTACACATTCTACACAATAGTTTTAGAATCTACACATTCTACACATTTGTTTTAGAATCTACACAATCTACACAATTGTTTTAGAATCTACACAATCTACACAATTGTTTTAAAATCTACACATTTTACACAATTGTTTAAGAATCTACACATTCTACACATTTGTTTAAGAATCTTTACAATCTACACAATTGTTTAGGAATCTACACATTCTACACAATTGTTTTAGAATCTACACATTCTACACAATTGTTTAAGATGCTACACATTCTACACAATTGTTTAAGAATCTACACACTCTACACAACTGTTTAAGAATTTACACATTCTACACAATTGTTTTAGATTCTACACAATCTGCACAACTGTTTTAGAATCTACACATTCTACACAATTGTTTAGAATCTACACATTCTACACAACTGTTTAGGAATCTACACATTCTACACAATTGTTTTAGAATCTACACATTTTACACAATTGTTTAAGAATATACACATTCTACACAAATGAGAGTTTATCCTGAGAGTTAAACCAGTTCGTAGTTCTACGAAATGAGTTCGTAGATCTACGAAACGAGTTCATAGATCTACGAAATGAGTTCGTAGATCTACGAAATGAGTTCGTAGTTCAACGAATTGAGTTCGTAGATCTACGAAACGAGTTCGTAGTTCTACGAAATGAGTTCGTAGATCTACGAAACGAGTTCATAGATCTACGAAATGAGTTCGTAGTTCTACTAAATGAGTTCGTAGTTCTACGAAATGAGTTTGCAAATCTACGAAATGAGTTCGTAAATCTACGAAATGAGTTCGTAGTTCTACGAATTGAGTTCGTAGATCTACGAAACCAGTTCGTAGTTCTACGAAATGAGTTCGTAGATCTACGAAACGAGTTCATAGATCTACGAAATGAGCTCGTAGATCTACGAAATGAGTTCGTAGATCAACGAAATGAGTTTGCAAATCTACGAAATGAGCTCGTAGATCTACAAAATGAGTTCGTAGTTCTACGAAATGAGTTCGTAGTTCTACGAAATGAGTTCGTAGTTCTACGAAATGAGTTTTGAGTCTATCCTGAGAGTTTTTCCTGAGAGTCTATCCTGAGAGTTATTCCTGCGTTGTCCTGAGACTTTATCCTGAGAGTTTATCCGGAGACTTTATCCTGAGAGTCTATCCTGAGAGTATCCTGAGAGTCTATCATGTGTTTTCCTGAGTTTGTCCTGAGAGTCTATCCTGTGTTGTCCTGTGTTTGTCCTGAGAGTTTATCCTGAGAGTTATTCCTGGGTTGTCCTGAGACTTTATCCTGTGAGTTTATCCTGAGAGTTTATCCTGAGAGTTTATCCTGAGAGTTTATCCTGAGAGTTTGTCCTGAGACTTTATCTTAAGAGTTTTGCCTGAGAGTTTATCCGGAGACTTTGTCTTGAGAGTCTATCCTGAGAGTTTATCCTGAGAGTCTAGCCTGTGTTGTCCTGAGTTTGTCCTGAGAGTTTATCCTGAGAGTTTATACTGAGAGTTTTTTTCTGAAAGTTTATCCTGATACTCTATCCTGAAAGTCTATCTTGTGTTGTTCTGTGTTTGTCCTGAGAGTTTATCCTGTGAGTTATTCCTGGGTTGTCCTGAGACTTTATCCTGAGAGTTTATCCTGAGAGTTTATCCTAATCTACACATTCTACACAATAGTTTTAGAATCTACACATTCTACACATTTGTTTTAGAATCTACACAATCTACACAATTGTTTTAGAATCTACACAATCTACACAATTGTTTTAAAATCTACACATTTTACACAATTGTTTAAGAATCTACACATTCTACACATTTGTTTAAGAATCTTTACAATCTACACAATTGTTTAGGAATCTACACATTCTACACAATTGTTTTAGAATCTACACATTCTACACAATTGTTTAAGATGCTACACATTCTACACAATTGTTTAAGAATCTACACACTCTACACAACTGTTTAAGAATTTACACATTCTACACAATTGTTTTAGATTCTACACAATCTGCACAACTGTTTTAGAATCTACACATTCTACACAATTGTTTAGAATCTACACATTCTACACAACTGTTTAGGAATCTACACATTCTACACAATTGTTTTAGAATCTACACATTTTACACAATTGTTTAAGAATATACACATTCTACACAAATGAGAGTTTATCCTGAGAGTTAAACCAGTTCGTAGTTCTACGAAATGAGTTCGTAGATCTACGAAACGAGTTCATAGATCTACGAAATGAGTTCGTAGATCTACGAAATGAGTTCGTAGTTCAACGAATTGAGTTCGTAGATCTACGAAACGAGTTCGTAGTTCTACGAAATGAGTTCGTAGATCTACGAAACGAGTTCATAGATCTACGAAATGAGTTCGTAGTTCTACTAAATGAGTTCGTAGTTCTACGAAATGAGTTTGCAAATCTACGAAATGAGTTCGTAAATCTACGAAATGAGTTCGTAGTTCTACGAATTGAGTTCGTAGATCTACGAAACCAGTTCGTAGTTCTACGAAATGAGTTCGTAGATCTACGAAACGAGTTCATAGATCTACGAAATGAGCTCGTAGATCTACGAAATGAGTTCGTAGATCAACGAAATGAGTTTGCAAATCTACGAAATGAGCTCGTAGATCTACAAAATGAGTTCGTAGTTCTACGAAATGAGTTCGTAGTTCTACTAAATGAGTTCGTAGTTCTACGAAATGAGTTTTGAGTCTATCCTGAGAGTTTTGCCTGAGAGTTTATCCGGAGACTTTATCTTGAGAGTCTATCCTGAGAGTTTATCCTGAGAGTCTAGCCTGTGTTGTCCTGAGTTTGTCCTGAGAGTTTATCCTGAGAGTTTATCCTGAGAGTTTTTTTCTGAAAGTTTATCCTGATACTCTATCCTGAAAGTCTATCTTGTGTTGTTCTGTGTTTGTCCTGAGAGTTTATCCTGAGAGTTATTCCTTGGTTGTCCTGAGACTTTATCCTGAGAGTTTATCCTGAGAGTTTATCCTAATCTACACATTCTACACAATAGTTTTAGAATCTACACATTCTACACATTTGTTTTAGAATCTACACAATCTACACAATTGTTTTAGAATCTACACAATCTACACAATTGTTTTAAAATCTACACATTTTACACAATTGTTTAAGAATCTACACATTCTACACATTTGTTTAAGAATCTTTACAATCTACACAATTGTTTAGGAATCTACACATTCTACACAATTGTTTTAGAATCTACACATTCTACACAATTGTTTAAGATGCTACACATTCTACACAATTGTTTAAGAATCTACACACTCTACACAACTGTTTAAGAATTTACACATTCTACACAATTGTTTTAGATTCTACACAATCTGCACAACTGTTTAGGAATCTACACATTCTACACAATTGTTTTAGAATCTACACATTTTACACAATTGTTTAAGAATATACACATTCTACACAAATGAGAGTTTATCCTGAGAGTTAAACCAGTTCGTAGTTCTACGAAATGAGTTCGTAGATCTACGAAACGAGTTCATAGATCTACGAAATGAGTTCGTAGATCTACGAAATGAGTTCGTAGTTCAACGAATTGAGTTCGTAGATCTACGAAACGAGTTCGTAGTTCTACGAAATGAGTTCGTAGATCTACGAAACGAGTTCATAGATCTACGAAATGAGTTCGTAGTTCTACTAAATGAGTTCGTAGTTCTACGAAATGAGTTTGCAAATCTACGAAATGAGTTCGTAAATCTACGAAATGAGTTCGTAGTTCTACGAATTGAGTTCGTAGATCTACGAAACCAGTTCGTAGTTCTACGAAATGAGTTCGTAGATCTACGAAACGAGTTCATAGATCTACGAAATGAGCTCGTAGATCTACGAAATGAGTTCGTAGATCAACGAAATGAGTTTGCAAATCTACGAAATGAGCTCGTAGATCTACAAAATGAGTTCGTAGTTCTACGAAATGAGTTCGTAGTTCTACTAAATGAGTTCGTAGTTCTACGAAATGAGTTTTGAGTCTATCCTGAGAGTTTTTCCTGAGAGTCTATCCTGAGAGTTATTCCTGCGTTGTCCTGAGACTTTATCCTGAGAGTTTATCCGGAGACTTTATCCTGAGAGTCTATCCTGAGAGTTTATCCTGAGAGTCTATCATGTGTTTTCCTGAGTTTGTCCTGAGAGTCTATCCTGTGTTGTCCTGTGTTTGTCCTGAGAGTTTATCCTGAGAGTTATTCCTGGGTTGTCCTGAGACTTTATCCTGTGAGTTTATCCTGAGAGTTTATCCTGAGAGTTTATCCTGAGAGTTTATCCTGAGAAATTGTCCTGAGACTTTATCTTAAGAGTTTTGCCTGAGAGTTTATCCGGAGACTTTATCTTGAGAGTCTATCCTGAGAGTTTATCCTGAGAGTCTAGCCTGTGTTGTCCTGAGTTTGTCCTGAGAGTTTATCCTGAGAGTTTATCCTGAGAGTTTTTTTCTGAAAGTTTATCCTGATACTCTATCCTGAAAGTCTATCTTGTGTTGTTCTGTGTTTGTCCTGAGAGTTTATCCTGAGAGTTGTTCCTGGGTTGTCCTGAGACTTTATCCTGAGAGTTTATCCTGAGAGTTTATCCTAATCTACACATTCTACACAATAGTTTTAGAATCTACACATTCTACACATTTGTTTTAGAATCTACACAATCTACACAATTGTTTTAGAATCTACACAATCTACACAATTGTTTTAAAATCTACACATTTTACACAATTGTTTAAGAATCTACACATTCTACACATTTGTTTAAGAATCTTTACAATCTACACAATTGTTTAGGAATCTACACATTCTACACAATTGTTTTAGAATCTACACAATCTACACAATTGTTTTAGAATCTACACAATCTACACAATTGTTTTAAAATCTACACATTTTACACAATTGTTTAAGAATCTACACATTCTACACATTTGTTTAAGAATCTTTACAATCTACACAATTGTTTAGGAATCTACACATTCTACACAATTGTTTTAGAATCTACACATTCTACACAATTGTTTAAGATGCTACACATTCTACACAATTGTTTAAGAATCTACACACTCTACACAACTGTTTAAGAATTTACACATTCTACACAATTGTTTTAGATTCTACACAATCTGTACAACTGTTTTAGAATCTACACATTCTACACAATTGTTTAGAATCTACACATTCTACACAACTGTTTAGGAATCTACACATTCTACACAATTGTTTTAGAATCTACACATTTCACACAATTGTTTAAGAATATACACATTCTACACAAATGAGAGTTTATCCTGAGAGTTAAACCAGTTCGTAGTTCTACGAAATGAGTTCGTAGATCTACGAAACGAGTTCATAGATCTACGAAATGAGTTCGTAGATCTACGAAATGAGTTCGTAGTTCAACGAATTGAGTTCGTAGATCTACGAAACGAGTTCGTAGTTCTACGAAATGAGTTCGTAGATCTACGAAACGAGTTCATAGATCTACGAAATGAGTTCGTAGTTCTACTAAATGAGTTCGTAGTTCTACGAAATTAGTTTGCAAATCTACGAAATGAGTTCGTAAATCTACGAAATGAGTTCGTAGTTCTACGAATTGAGTTCGTAGATCTACGAAACCAGTTCGTAGTTCTACGAAATGAGTTCGTAGATCTACGAAACGAGTTCATAGATCTACGAAATGAGCTCGTAGATCTACGAAATGAGTTCGTAGATCAACGAAATGAGTTTGCAAATCTACGAAATGAGCTCGTAGATCTACAAAATGAGTTCGTAGTTCTACGAAATGAGTTCGTAGTTCTACTAAATGAGTTCGTAGTTCTACGAAATGAGTTTTGAGTCTATCCTGAGAGTTTTTCCTGAGAGTCTATCCTGAGAGTTATTCCTGCGTTGTCCTGAGACTTTATCCTGAGAGTTTATCCGGAGACTTTATCCTGAGAGTCTATCCTGAGAGTTTATCCTGAGAGTCTATCATGTGTTTTCCTGAGTTTGTCCTGAGAGTCTATCCTGTGTTGTCCTGTGTTTGTCCTGAGAGTTTATCCTGAGAGTTATTCCTGGGTTGTCCTGAGACTTTATCCTGTGAGTTTATCCTGAGAGTTTATCCTGAGAGTTTATCCTGAGAGTTTATCCTGAGAGTTTGTCCTGAGACTTTATCTTAAGAGTTTTGCCTGAGAGTTTATCCGGAGACTTTATCTTGAGAGTCTATCCTGAGAGTTTATCCTGAGAGTCTAGCCTGTGTTGTCCTGAGTTTGTCCTGAGAGTTTAGCCTGAGAGTTTATCCTGAGAGTTTTTTTTCTGAAAGTTTATCCTGATACTCTATCCTGAAAGTCTATCTTGTGTTGTTCTGTGTTTGTCCTGAGAGTTTATCCTGAGAGTTATTCCTGGGTTGTCCTGAGACTTTATCCTGAGAGTTTATCCTGAGAGTTTATCCTAATCTACACATTCTACACAATAGTTTTAGAATCTACACATTCTACACATTTGTTTTAGAATCTACACAATCTACACAATTGTTTTAGAATCTACACAATCTACACAATTGTTTTAAAATCTACACATTTTACACAATTGTTTAAGAATCTACACATTCTACACATTTGTTTAAGAATCTTTACAATCTACACAATTGTTTAGGAATCTACACATTCTACACAATTGTTTTAGAATCTACACAATCTACACAATTGTTTTAGAATCTACACAATCTACACAATTGTTTTAAAATCTACACATTTTACACAATTGTTTAAGAATCTACACATTCTACACATTTGTTTAAGAATCTTTACAATCTACACAATTGTTTAGGAATCTACACATTCTACACAATTGTTTTAGAATCTACACATTCTACACAATTGTTTAAGATGCTACACATTCTACACAATTGTTTAAGAATCTACACACTCTACACAACTGTTTAAGAATTTACACATTCTACACAATTGTTTTAGATTCTACACAATCTGCACAACTGTTTTAGAATCTACACATTCTACACAATTGTTTAGAATCTACACATTCTACACAACTGTTTAGGAATCTACACATTCTACACAATTGTTTTAGAATCTACACATTTTACACAATTGTTTAAGAATATACACATTCTACACAAATGAGAGTTTATCCTGAGAGTTAAACCAGTTCGTAGTTCTACGAAATGAGTTCGTAGATCTACGAAACGAGTTCATAGATCTACGAAATGAGTTCGTAGATCTACGAAATGAGTTCGTAGTTCAACGAATTGAGTTCGTAGATCTACGAAACAAGTTCGTAGTTCTACGAAATGAGTTCGTAGATCTACGAAACGAGTTCATAGATCTACGAAATGAGTTCGTAGTTCTACTAAATGAGTTCGTAGTTCTACGAAATGAGTTTGCAAATCTACGAAATGAGTTCGTAAATCTACGAAATGAGTTCGTAGTTCTACGAATTGAGTTCGTAGATCTACGAAACCAGTTCGTAGTTCTACGAAATGAGTTCGTAGATCTACGAAACGAGTTCATAGATCTACGAAATGAGCTCGTAGATCTACGAAATGAGTTCGTAGATCAACGAAATGAGTTTGCAAATCTACGAAATGAGCTCGTAGATCTACAAAATGAGTTCGTAGTTCTACGAAATGAGTTCGTAGTTGTACTAAATGAGTTCGTAGTTCTACGAAATGAGTTTTGAGTCTATCCTGAGAGTTTTTCCTGAGAGTCTATCCTGAGAGTTATTCCTGCGTTGTCCTGAGACTTTATCCTGAGAGTTTATCCGGAGACTTTATCCTGAGAGTCTATCCTGAGAGTTTATCCTGAGAGTCTATCATGTGTTTTCCTGAGTTTGTCCTGAGAGTCTATCCTGTGTTGTCCTGTGTTTGTCCTGAGAGTTTATCCTGAGAGTTATTTCTGGGTTGTCCTGAGACTTTATCCTGTGAGTTTATCCTGAGAGTTTATCCTGAGAGTTTATCCTGAGAGTTTATCCTGAGAGTTTGTCCTGAGACTTTATCTTAAGAGTTTTGCCTGAGAGTTTATCCGGAGACTTTATCTTGAGAGTCTATCCTGAGAGTTTATCCTGAGAGTCTAGCCTGTGTTGTCCTGAGTTTGTCCTGAGAGTTTATCCTGAGAGTTTATCCTGAGAGTTTTTTTCTGAAAGTTTATCCTGATACTCTATCCTGAAAGTCTATCTTGTGTTGTTCTGTGTTTGTCCTGAGAGTTTATCCTGAGAGTTATTCCTGGGTTGTCCTGAGACTTTATCCTGAGAGTTTATCCTGAGAGTTTATCCTAATCTACACATTCTACACAATAGTTTTAGAATCTACACATTCTACACATTTGTTTTAGAATCTACACAATCTACACAATTGTTTTAGAATCTACACAATCTACACAATTGTTTTAAAATCTACACATTTTACACAATTGTTTAAGAATCTACACATTCTACACATTTGTTTAAGAATCTTTACAATCTACACAATTGTTTAGGAATCTACACATTCTACACAATTGTTTTAGAATCTACACATTCTACACAATTGTTTAAGATGCTACACATTCTACACAATTGTTTAAGAATCTACACACTCTACACAACTGTTTAAGAATTTACACATTCTACACAATTGTTTTAGATTCTACACAATCTGCACAACTGTTTTAGAATCTACACATTCTACACAATTGTTTAGAATCTACACATTCTACACAACTGTTTAGGAATCTACACATTCTACACAATTGTTTTAGAATCTACACATTTTACACAATTGTTTAAGAATATACACATTCTACACAAATGAGAGTTTATCCTGAGAGTTAAACCAGTTCGTAGTTCTACGAAATGAGTTCGTAGATCTACGAAACGAGTTCATAGATCTACGAAATGAGTTCGTAGATCTACGAAATGAGTTCGTAGTTCAACGAATTGAGTTCGTAGATCTACGAAACGAGTTCGTAGTTCTACGAAATGAGTTCGTAGATCTACGAAACGAGTTCATAGATCTACGAAATGAGTTCGTAGTTCTACGAAATGAGTTCGTAGTTCTACGAAATGAGTTTGCAAATCTACGAAATGAGTTCGTAAATCTACGAAATGAGTTCGTAGTTCTACGAATTGAGTTCGTAGATCTACGAAACCAGTTCGTAGTTCTACGAAATGAGTTCGTAGATCTACGAAACGAGTTCATAGATCTACGAAATGAGCTCGTAGATCTACGAAATGAGTTCGTAGATCAACGAAATGAGTTTGCAAATCTACGAAATGAGCTCGTAGATCTACAAAATGAGTTCGTAGTTCTACGAAATGAGTTCGTAGTTCTACTAAATGAGTTCGTAGTTCTACGAAATGAGTTTTGAGTCTATCCTGAGAGTTTTTCTTGAGAGTCTATCCTGAGAGTTATTCCTGCGTTGTCCTGAGACTTTATCCTGAGAGTTTATCCGGAGACTTTATCCTGAGAGTCTATCCTGAGAGTTTATCCTGAGAGTCTATCATGTGTTTTCCTGAGTTTGTCCTGAGAGTCTATCCTGTGTTGTCCTGTGTTTGTCCTGAGAGTTTATCCTGAGAGTTATTCCTGGGTTGTCCTGAGACTTTATCCTGTGAGTTTATCCTGAGAGTTTATCCTGAGAGTTTATCCTGAGAGTTTATCCTGAGAGTTTGTCCTGAGACTTTATCTTAAGAGTTTTGCCTGAGAGTTTATTCGGAGACTTTATCTTGAGAGTCTATCCTGAGAGTTTATCCTGAGAGTCTAGCCTGTGTTGTCCTGAGTTTGTCCTGAGAGTTTATCCTGAGAGTTTTCCTGAGAGTTTTTTTTCTGAAAGTTTATCCTGATACTCTATCCTGAAAGTCTATCTTGTGTTGTTCTGTGTTTGTCCTGAGAGTTTATCCTGAGAGTTATTCCTGGGTTGTCCTGAGACTTTATCCTGAGAGTTTATCCTGAGAGTTTATCCTAATCTACACATTCTACACAATAGTTTTAGAATCTACACATTCTACACATTTGTTTTAGAATCTACACAATCTACACAATTGTTTTAGAATCTACACAATCTACACAATTGTTTTAAAATCTACACATTTTACACAATTGTTTAAGAATCTACACATTCTACACATTTGTTTAAGAATCTTTACAATCTACACATTTGTTTAGGAATCTACACATTCTACACAATTGTTTTAGAATCTACACATTCTACACAATTGTTTAAGATGCTACACATTCTACACAATTGTTTAAGAATCTACACACTCTACACAACTGTTTAAGAATTTACACATTCTACACAATTGTTTTAGATTCTACACAACCTGCACAACTGTTTTAGAATCTACACATTCTACACAATTGTTTAGAATCTACACATTCTACACAACTGTTTAGGAATCTACACATTCTACACAATTGTTTTAGAATCTACACATTTTACACAATTGTTTAAGAATATACACATTCTACACAAATGAGAGTTTATCCTGAGAGTTAAACCAGTTCGTAGTTCTACGAAATGAGTTCGTAGATCTACGAAACGAGTTCATAGATCTACGAAATGAGTTCGTAGATCTACGAACTCAATTAGTTGAACTACGAACAAAGAAGTTAGGAAGAAGTTAGGAAGAAGTTAGGAAGAAGTTAAGAAGAAGTTAGGAAGAAGTTAGGAAGAAGTTGGGAAGAAGTTAGGAAGAAGTTGGGAAGAAGTTAGGAAGAAGTTAGGAAGAAGTTAGGAAACAATAGTACATCAATAGGAAGTTAGGAAGAAGTTAGCAAGAACTTAGGAAGAAGTTAGGAAGAAGTTAGGAAGAAGTTAGGAAGAAGTTAGGAAGAAGTTAGGGAGAAGTTAGGAAGAAGTTAGGAAGAAGTCAGGAAGAAGTTAGGAAGAAGTTGGGAAGAAGTTAGGAAGAAGTTGGGAAGAAGTTAGGAAGAAGTTAGGAAGAAGTTGGAAACAATAGTACATCAATAGGAAGTTAGGAAGAAGTTAGCAAGAATTTAGGAAGAAGTTAGGAAGAAGTTAGGAAGAAGTAAGGAAGAAGTTAGGAAGAAGTTGGAAACAATAGTACATCAATAGGAAGTTAGGAAGAAGTTAGCAAGAAGTTGGGAAGAAGTTAGGAAGAAGTTGGGAAGAAGTTAGGAAGAAGTTAGGAAGAAGTTGGGAAGAAGTTAGGAAGAAGTTAGGAAGAAGTTAGGAAGAAGTTAGGAAGAAGTTAGGAAGAAGTTAGGAAGAAGTTAGGAAGAAGTCAGGAAGAAGTTAGGAAGAAGTTGGGAAGAAGTTAGGAAGAAGTTAGGAAGAAGTCAGGAAGAAGTTAGAAACAATAGAAGTTAGAATCAATAGAAAGTTAGGAAGAAGTTAGGAAGAAGTTAGGAAGAAGTTGGGAAGAAGTTAGGAAGATGTTAGGAAGAAGTTAGGCAGAAGTTGGAAACAATAGTATATCAATAGGAAGTTAGGAAGAAGGTAGGAAGAAGTTAGGAAGAAGTAAGGAAGAAGTTAGGAAGAAGTCAGGAAGAAGTTAGGAAGAAGTTGGGAAGAAGTTAGGAAGATGTTAGGAAGAAGTTAGGAAGAAGTTGGAAACAATAGTATATTAATAGGAAGTTAGGAAGAAGTTAGGAAGAAGTTAGGAAGAAGTTAGGAAGAAGTTAGGAAGAAGTTAGGAAGAAGTTAGGAAGAAGTTAGGAAGAAGTTAGGAAGAAGTAAGGAAGAAGTTAGAAAGAAGTTAGGAAGAAGTCAGGAAGAAGTTAGGAAGAAGTTGGGAAGAAGTTAGGAAGAAGTTAGGAAGAAGTCAGGAAGAAGTTAGAAACAACAGTACATCAATAGAAAGTTAGGAAGAAGTTAGGAAGAAGTTAGGAAGAAGTCAGGAAGAAGTAAGGAAGAAGTTATGAAGAAGTCAGGAAGAAGTTAGGAAGAAGTTGGGAAGAAGTTAGGAAGATGTTAGGAAGAAGTTAGGAAGAAGTTGGAAACATTAGTATATCAATAGGAAGTTAGGAAGAAGTTAGGAAGAAGTTAGGAAGAAGTTAGGAAGAAGTTAGGAAGAAGTTAGGAAGAAGTTAGAAAGAAGTTAGGAAGAAGTTAGGAAGAAGTTAGGAAGAAGTTGGGAAGAAGTTAGGAAGAAGTTAGGAAGAAGTTAGGAAACAATAGTACATCAATAGGAAGTTAGGAAGAAGTTAGCAAGAATTTAAGAAGAAGTTAGGAAGAAGTTAGGAAGAAGTTAGGAAGAAGTTAGGAAGAAGTTAGGAAGAAGTCAGGAAGAAGTTAGGAAGAAGTTGGGAAGAAGTTAGGAAGAAGTCAGGAAGAAGTTAGAAACAATAGTACATCAATGGAAAGTTAGGAAGAAGTTAGGAAGAAGTTAGGAAGAAGTCAGGAAGAAGTTAGGAAGAAGTTAGGAAGAAGTTGGAAACAATAGTACATCAATAGGAAGTTAGGAAGAAGTTAGGAAGAAGTTAGGAAAAAGTTAGGAAGAAGTTAGGAAGAAGTAAGGAAGAAGTAAGAAAGAAGTTAGGAAGAAGTCAGGAAGAAGTTAGGAAGAAGTTGGGAAGAAGTTAGGAAGATGTTAGGAAGAAGTTAGGAAGAAGTTGGAAACAATAGTACATCAATAGGAAGTTAGGAAGAAGTTAGGAAGAAGTTAGGAAGAAGTTAGGAAGAAGTTGGGAAGAAGTTAGGAAGAAGTTAGGTAGAAGTTGGAAACAATAGTACATCAATAGGAAGTTAGGAAGAAGTTAGGAAGAAGTTAGGAAGAAGTTAGGAAGAAGTTAGGAAGACGTTAGGAAGAAGTTAGGAAGAAGTTAGGAAGAAGTTAGGAAGAAGTTAGGAAGAAGTTAGGAAGAAGTCAGGAAGAAGTTAGAAACAATAGTACATCAATGGAAAGTTAGGAAGAAGTTGGGAAGAAGTTAGGAAGAAGTTAGGAAGAAGTTGGAAACAATAGTACATCAATAGAAAGTTAGGAAGAAGTTAGGAAGAAGTTAGGAAGAAGTCAGGAAGAAGTTAGGAAGAAGTTAGGAAGAAGTTAGGAAGAAGTTAGGAAGAAGTTAGGAAGAAGTTAGGAAGAAGTTAGGAAGAAGTCAGGAAGAAGTTAGGAAGAAGTTGGGAAGAAGTTAGGAAGAAGTTAGGAAGAAGTTAGGAAGAAGTTAGGAAGACGTTAGGAAGAAGTTAGGAAGAAGTTAGGAAGAAGTTAGGAAGAAGTTGGGAAGAAGTTAGGAAGCAGTTAGGAAGAAGTTAGGAAGAAGTTAGGGAAAGTTAGGAAGAAGTTAGGAAGAAGTTAGGAAGAAGTTAGGAAGAAGTTAGGAAGAAGTAAGGAAGAAGTTAGGAAGAAGTCAGGAAGAAGTTAGGAAGAAGTTGGGAAGAAGTTAGGAAGATGTTAGGAAGAAGTTAGTGAGAAGTTGGAAACAATAGTATATCAATAGGAAGTTAGGAAGAAGTTAGGAAGAAGTTAGGAAGAAGTTAGGAAGAAGTTAGGAAGAAGTTAGGAAGAAGTTAGGAAGAAGTTGGGAAGAAGTTAGGAAGAAGTTAGGAAGAAGTTGGAAACAATAGTACATCAATAGGAAGTTAGGAAGAAGTTAGGAAGAAGTTAGGAAGAAGTTAGGAAGAAGTTAGGAAGAAGTTAGGAAGAAGTTAGGAAGAAGTTAGGAAGAAAATAGGAAGAAGTTAGGAAGAAGTTAGGAAGAAGTTAGGAAGAAGTCAGGAAGAAGTTAGGAAGAAGTTGGGAAGAAGTTAGGAAGAAGTTAGGAAGAAGTTAGGAAGACGTTAGGAAGAAGTTAGGAAGAAGTTAGGAAGAAGTTAGGAAGAAGTTGGGAAGAAGTTAGGAAGCAGTTAGGAAGAAGTTAGGAAGAAGTTAGGAAGAAGTTAGGAAGAAGTCAGGAAGAAGTTAGGAAGAAGTTGGGAAGAAGTTATAGGAAGAAGTTAGGAAGAAGTCAGGAAGAAGTTAGAAACTATAGTACATCAATAGAAAGTTAGGAAGAAGTTAGGAAGAAGTTAGGAAGAAGTTAGGAAGAAGTTAGGAAGAAGTAAGGAAGAAGTTAGGAAGAAGTCAGGAAGAAGTTAGGAAGAAGTTGGGAAGAAGTTAGGAAGATGTTAGGAAGAAGTTAGTGAGAAGTTGGAAACAATAGTATATCAATAGGAAGTTAGGAAGAAGTTAGGAAGAAGTTAGGAAGAAGTTAGGAAGAAGTTAGGAAGAAGTTAGGAAGAAGTTAGGAAGAAGTTAGGAAGAAGTTAGGAAGAAGTCAGGAAGAAGTTAGAAACAATAGTACATCAATAGAAAGTTAGGAAGAAGTTAGGAAGAAGTTAGGAAGAAGTCAGGAAGAAGTAAGGAAGAAGTTATGAAGAAGTCAGGAAGAAGTTAGGAAGAAGTTGGGAAGAAGTTAGGAAGATGTTAGGAAGAAGTTAGGAAGAAGTTGGAAACATTAGTATATCAATAGGAAGTTAGGAAGAAGTTAGGAAGAAGTTAGGAAGAAGTTAGGAAGAAGTTAGGAAGAAGTTAGGAAGCAGTTAGAAAGAAGTTAGGAAGAAGTTAGGAAGAAGTTAGGAAGAAGTTGGGAAGAAGTTAGGAAGAAGTTAGGAAGAAGTTAGGAAACAATAGTACATCAATAGGAAGTTAGGAAGAAGTTAGCAAGAATTTAAGAAGAAGTTAGGAAGAAGTTAGGAAGAAGTTAGGAAGAAGTTAGGAAGAAGTTAGGAAGAAGTCAGGAAGAAGTTAGGAAGAAGTTGGGAAGAAGTTAGGAAGAAGTCAGGAAGAAGTTAGAAACAATAGTACATCAATGGAAAGTTAGGAAGAAGTTAGGAAGAAGTTAGGAAGAAGTCAGGAAGAAGTTAGGAAGAAGTTAGGAAGAAGTTGGAAACAATAGTACATCAATAGGAAGTTAGGAAGAAGTTAGGAAGAAGTTAGGAAGAAGTTAGGAAGAAGTTAGGAAGAAGTAAGGAAGAAGTAAGAAAGAAGTTAGGAAGAAGTCAGGAAGAAGTTAGGAAGAAGTTGGGAAGAAGTTAGGAAGATGTTAGGAAGAAGTTAGGAAGAAGTTGGAAACAATAGTACATCAATAGGAAGTTAGGAAGAAGTTAGGAAGAAGTTAGGAAGAAGTTAGGAAGAAGTTGGGAAGAAGTTAGGAAGAAGTTAGGTAGAAGTTGGAAACAATAGTACATCAATAGGAAGTTAGGAAGAAGTTAGGAAGAAGTTAGGAAGAAGTTAGGAAGAAGTTAGGAAGAAGTTAGGAAGACGTTAGGAAGAAGTTAGGAAGAAGTTAGGAAGAAGTTAGGAAGAAGTTAGGAAGAAGTTAGGAAGAAGTCAGGAAGAAGTTAGAAACAATAGTACATCAATGGAAAGTTAGGAAGAAGTTGGGAAGAAGTTAGGAAGAAGTTAGGAAGAAGTTGGAAACAATAGTACAGTACAATTCCTAAAAAGTCAAAAACCACTGAAATTTTTGAGAATTTTTAAAATTTCCAAAAAATCGTTCTAACTCCCTTCAGAGGCCGAATTTCGAGTTGCACCAAAAGAGAGAAGTGTAGTCCACACTGGTGCGGGTTGGATGGTTCGCTTTTTGTCAACATTGCAATGGTTCTAATAGGAGATATCCATATGCAACTCCAAGGAAAGAAATGACAGCTATCAGTCATGACTCATTTGCATAAAAACTCGGTCATTTGGCGGCAAACAGCGATTGCCCGGTGTCAAATGGAAAACGAGAAAGACGAAAACTCCGATTAGAACCATTACAATGTTGACAAAAAGTATACCATCCAACCCGCACCAGTTTGGACTACACTTCTCTCTTTTGGTGCATCTAGAAATTCGGCCTCTGAACGGAGTTAGAACGATTTTTTGGAATTTTTAAAAATTCTCAAAATTTTCAGTGGTTTTTGAGTTTTTAGGAATTGTACTGTACATCAATAGGAAGTTAGGAAGAAGTTAGGAAGAAGTTAGGAAGAAGTTAGGAAGAAGTTAGGAAGAAGTTAGGAAGAAGTTAGGAAGAAGTTAGGAAGAAGTTAGGAAGAAGTTAGGAAGAAGTTAGGAAGAAGTCAGGAAGAAGTTAGGAAGAAGTTGGGAAGAAGTTAGGAAGAAGTTAGGAAGACGTTAGGAAGAAGTTAGGAAGACGTTAGGAAGAAGTTAGGAAGAAGTTAGGAAGAAGTTAGGAAGAAGTTGGGAAGAAGTTAGGAAGCAGTTAGGAAGAAGTTAGGAAGAAGTTAGGAAGAAGTTAGGAATAAGTTAGGAAGAAGTTAGGAAGAAGTCAGGAAGAAGTTAGGAAGAAGTTAGGAAGAAGTTAGGAAGAAGTTAGGAAGAAGTTAGGAAGACGTTAGGAAGAAGTTAGGAAGAAGTTAGGAAGAAGTTAGGAAGAAGTTAGGAAGAAGTTAGGAAGAAGTCAGGAAGAAGTTAGAAACAATAGTACATCAATAGAAAGTTAGGAAGAAGTTAGGAAGAAGTTAGGAAGAAGTCAGGAAGAAGTAAGGAAGAAGTTATGAAGAAGTCAGGAAGAAGTTAGGAAGAAGTTGGGAAGAAGTTAGGAAGATGTTAGGAAGAAGTTAGGAAGAAGTTGGAAACATTAGTATATCAATAGGAAGTTAGGAAGAAGTTAGGAAGAAGTTAGGAAGAAGTTAGGAAGAAGTCAGGAAGAAGTTAGAAACAATAGTACATCAATAGAAAGTTAGGAAGAAGTTAGGAAGAAGTTAGGAAGAAGTCAGGAAGAAGTTAGGAAGAAGTTAGGAAGAAGTTAGGAAGAAGTTAGGAAGAAGTTAGGAAGAAGTTAGAAAGAAGTTAGGAAGAAGTTAGGAAGAAGTTAGGAAGAAGTTGGGAAGAAGTTAGGAAGAAGTTAGGAAGAAGTTAGGAAACAATAGTACATCAATAGGAAGTTAGGAAGAAGTTAGCAAGAATTTAAGAAGAAGTTAGGAAGAAGTTAGGAAGAAGTTAGGAAGAAGTTAGGAAGAAGTTAGGAAGAAGTCAGGAAGAAGTTAGGAAGAAGTTGGGAAGAAGTTAGGAAGAAGTCAGGAAGAAGTTAGAAACAATAGTACATCAATGGAAAGTTAGGAAGAAGTTAGGAAGAAGTTAGGAAGAAGTCAGGAAGAAGTTAGGAAGAAGTTAGGAAGAAGTTGGAAACAATAGTACATCAATAGGAAGTTAGGAAGAAGTTAGGAAGAAGTTAGGAAGAAGTTAGGAAGAAGTTAGGAAGAAGTAAGGAAGAAGTAAGAAAGAAGTTAGGAAGAAGTCAGGAAGAAGTTAGGAAGAAGTTGGGAAGAAGTTAGGAAGATGTTAGGAAGAAGTTAGGAAGAAGTTGGAAACAATAGTACATCAATAGGAAGTTAGGAAGAAGTTAGGAAGAAGTTAGGAAGAAGTTAGGAAGAAGTTGGGAAGAAGTTAGGAAGAAGTTAGGTAGAAGTTGGAAACAATAGTACATCAATAGGAAGTTAGGAAGAAGTTAGGAAGAAGTTAGGAAGAAGTTAGGAAGAAGTTAGGAAGAAGTTAGGAAGACGTTAGGAAGAAGTTAGGAAGAAGTTAGGAAGAAGTTAGGAAGAAGTTAGGAAGAAGTTAGGAAGAAGTCAGGAAGAAGTTAGAAACAATAGTACATCAATGGAAAGTTAGGAAGAAGTTGGGAAGAAGTTAGGAAGAAGTTAGGAAGAAGTTGGAAACAATAGTACATCAATAGGAAGTTAGGAAGAAGTTAGGAAGAAGTTAGGAAGAAGTTAGGAAGAAGTTAGGAAGAAGTTAGGAAGAAGTTAGGAAGAAGTTAGGAAGAAGTTAGGAAGAAGTTAGGAAGAAGTTAGGAAGAAGTCAGGAAGAAGTTAGGAAGAAGTTGGGAAGAAGTTAGGAAGAAGTTAGGAAGACGTTAGGAAGAAGTTAGGAAGACGTTAGGAAGAAGTTAGGAAGAAGTTAGGAAGAAGTTAGGAAGAAGTTGGGAAGAAGTTAGGAAGCAGTTAGGAAGAAGTTAGGAAGAAGTTAGGAAGAAGTTAGGAATAAGTTAGGAAGAAGTTAGGAAGAAGTCAGGAAGAAGTTAGGAAGAAGTTAGGAAGAAGTTAGGAAGAAGTTAGGAAGAAGTTAGGAAGACGTTAGGAAGAAGTTAGGAAGAAGTTAGGAAGAAGTTAGGAAGAAGTTAGGAAGAAGTTAGGAAGAAGTCAGGAAGAAGTTAGAAACAATAGTACATCAATAGAAAGTTAGGAAGAAGTTAGGAAGAAGTTAGGAAGAAGTCAGGAAGAAGTAAGGAAGAAGTTATGAAGAAGTCAGGAAGAAGTTAGGAAGAAGTTGGGAAGAAGTTAGGAAGATGTTAGGAAGAAGTTAGGAAGAAGTTGGAAACATTAGTATATCAATAGGAAGTTAGGAAGAAGTTAGGAAGAAGTTAGGAAGAAGTTAGGAAGAAGTTAGGAAGAAGTTAGGAAGAAGTTAGAAAGAAGTTAGGAAGAAGTTAGGAAGAAGTTAGGAAGAAGTTGGGAAGAAGTTAGGAAGAAGTTAGGAAGAAGTTAGGAAACAATAGTACATCAATAGGAAGTTAGGAAGAAGTTAGCAAGAATTTAAGAAGAAGTTAGGAAGAAGTTAGGAAGAAGTTAGGAAGAAGTTAGGAAGAAGTTAGGAAGAAGTCAGGAAGAAGTTAGGAAGAAGTTGGGAAGAAGTTAGGAAGAAGTCAGGAAGAAGTTAGAAACAATAGTACATCAATGGAAAGTTAGGAAGAAGTTAGGAAGAAGTTAGGAAGAAGTCAGGAAGAAGTTAGGAAGAAGTTAGGAAGAAGTTGGAAACAATAGTACATCAATAGGAAGTTAGGAAGAAGTTAGGAAGAAGTTAGGAAGAAGTTAGGAAGAAGTTAGGAAGAAGTTAGGAAGAAGTTAGGAAGAAGTAAGGAAGAAGTAAGAAAGAAGTTAGGAAGAAGTCAGGAAGAAGTTAGGAAGAAGTTGGGAAGAAGTTAGGAAGATGTTAGGAAGAAGTTAGGAAGAAGTTGGAAACAATAGTACATCAATAGGAAGTTAGGAAGAAGTTAGGAAGAAGTTAGGAAGAAGTTAGGAAGAAGTTGGGAAGAAGTTAGGAAGAAGTTAGGTAGAAGTTGGAAACAATAGTACATCAATAGGAAGTTAGGAAGAAGTTAGGAAGAAGTTAGGAAGAAGTTAGGAAGAAGTTAGGAAGAAGTTAGGAAGACGTTAGGAAGAAGTTAGGAAGAAGTTAGGAAGAAGTTAGGAAGAAGTTAGGAAGAAGTTAGGAAGAAGTTAGGAAGAAGTCAGGAAGAAGTTAGAAACAATAGTACATCAATGGAAAGTTAGGAAGAAGTTGGGAAGAAGTTAGGAAGAAGTTAGGAAGAAGTTGGAAACAATAGTACATCAATAGGAAGTTAGGAAGAAGTTAGGAAGAAGTTAGGAAGAAGTTAGGAAGAAGTTAGGAAGAAGTTAGGAAGAAGTTAGGAAGAAGTTAGGAAGAAGTTAGGAAGAAGTTAGGAAGAAGTTAGGAAGAAGTCAGGAAGAAATTAGGAAGAAGTTGGGAAGAAGTTAGGAAGAAGTTAGGAAGACGTTAGGAAGAAGTTAGGAAGACGTTAGGAAGAAGTTAGGAAGAAGTTAGGAAGAAGTTAGGAAGAAGTTGGGAAGAAGTTAGGAAGCAGTTAGGAAGCAGTTAGGAAGAAGTTAGGAAGAAGTTAGGAATAAGTTAGGAAGAAGTTAGGAAGAAGTCAGGAAGAAGTTAGGAAGAAGTTAGGAAGAAGTTAGGAAGAAGTTAGGAAGAAGTTAGGAAGACGTTAGGAAGAAGTTAGGAAGAAGTTAGGAAGAAGTTAGGAAGAAGTTAGGAAGAAGTTAGGAAGAAGTCAGGAAGAAGTTAGAAACAATAGTACATCAATGGAAAGTTAGGAAGAAGTTGGGAAGAAGTTAGGAAGAAGTTAGGAAGAAGTTGGAAACAATAGTACATCAATAGGAAGTTAGGAAGAAGTTAGGAAGAAGTTAGGAATAAGTTAGGAAGAAGTTAGGAAGAAGTCAGGAAGAAGTTAGGAAGAAGTCAGGAAGAAGTTAGGAAGAAGTTAGGAAGAAGTCAGGAAGAAGTTAGGAAGAAGTTAGGAAGAAGTTAGGAAGAAGTTAGGAAGAAGTTAGGAAGAAGTTAGGAAGAAGTTAGGAAGAAGTTGGGAAGAAGTTAGGAAGAAGTTAGGAAGAAGTTAGGAAGAAGTTAGGAAGAAGTTAGGAAGAAGTTAGGAAGAAGTTAGGAAGAAGTTAGGAAGAAGTTAGGAAGAAGTTAGGAAGAAGTTAGGAAGAAGTTAGGAAGAAGTTAGGAAGAAGTTAGGAAGAAGTTAGGAAGAAGTTAGGAAGAAGTTAGGAAGAAGTTAGGAAGAAGTTAGGAAGAAGTTAGGAAGAAGTTAGGAAGAAGTTAGGAAGAAGTTAGGAAGAAGTTAGGAAGAAGTTAGGAAGAAGTTAGGAAGAAGTTAGGAAGAAGTTGGGAAGAAGTTAGGAAGATGAGTTTGTCCTGAGAGTCTATCCTGTGTTGTCCTGTGTTTGTCCTGAGAGTTTATCCTGAGAGTTATTCCTGGGTTGTCCTGAGACTTTATCCTGTGAGTTTATCCTGAGAGTTTATCCTGAGAGTTTATCCTGAGAGTTTATCCTGAGAGTTTGTCCTGAGACTTTATCTTAAGAGTTTTGCCTGAGAGTTTATCCGGAGACTTTATCTTGAGAGTCTATCCTGAGAGTTTATCCTGAGAGTCTAGCCTGTGTTGTCCTGAGTTTGTCCTGAGAGTTTATCCTGAGAGTTTATCCTGAGAGTTTTTTTCTGAAAGTTTATCCTGATACTCTATCCTGAAAGTCTATCTTGTGTTGTTCTGTGTTTGTCCTGAGAGTTTATCCTGAGAGTTATTCCTGGGTTGTCCTGAGACTTTATCCTGAGAGTTTATCCTGAGAGTTTATCCTAATCTACACATTCTACACAATAGTTTTAGAATCTACACATTCTACACATTTGTTTCAGAATCTACACAATCTACACAATTGTTTTAGAATCTACACAATCTACACAATTGTTTTAAAATCTACACATTTTACACAATTGTTTAAGAATCTACACATTCTACACATTTGTTTAAGAATCTTTACAATCTACACAATTGTTTAGGAATCTACACATTCTACACAATTGTTTTAGAATCTACACAATCTACACAATTGTTTTAGAATCTACACAATCTACACAATTGTTTTAAAATCTACACATTTTACACAATTGTTTAAGAATCTACACATTCTACACATTTGTTTAAGAATCTTTACAATCTACACAATTGTTTAGGAATCTACACATTCTACACAATTGTTTTAGAATCTACACATTCTACACAATTGTTTAAGATGCTACACATTCTACACAATTGTTTAAGAATCTACACACTCTACACAACTGTTTAAGAATTTACACATTCTACACAATTGTTTTAGATTCTACATAATCTGCACAACTGTTTTAGAATCTACACATTCTACACAATTGTTTAGAATCTACACATTCTACACAACTGTTTAGGAATCTACACATTCTACACAATTGTTTTAGAATCTACACATTTTACACAATTGTTTAAGAATATACACATTCTACACAAATGAGAGTTTATCCTGAGAGTTAAACCAGTTCGTAGTTCTACGAAATGAGTTCGTAGATCTACGAAACGAGTTCATAGATCTACGAAATGAGTTCGTAGATCTACGAAATGAGTTCGTAGTTCAACGAATTGAGTTCGTAGATCTACGAAACGAGTTCGTAGTTCTACGAAATGAGTTCGTAGATCTACGAAACGAGTTCATAGATCTACGAAATGAGTTCGTAGTTCTACTAAATGAGTTCGTAGTTCTACGAAATGAGTTTGCAAATCTACGAAATGAGTTCGTAAATCTACGAAATGAGTTCGTAGTTCTACGAATTGAGTTCGTAGATCTACGAAACCAGTTCGTAGTTCTACGAAATGAGTTCGTAGATCTACGAAACGAGTTCATAGATCTACGAAATGAGCTCGTAGATCTACGAAATGAGTTCGTAGATCAACGAAATGAGTTTGCAAATCTACGAAATGAGCTCGTAGATCTACAAAATGAGTTCGTAGTTCTACGAAATGAGTTCGTAGTTCTACTAAATGAGTTCGTAGTTCTACGAAATGAGTTTTGAGTCTATCCTGAGAGTTTTTCCTGAGAGTCTATCCTGAGAGTTATTCCTGCGTTGTCCTGAGACTTTATCCTGAGAGTTTATCCGGAGACTTTATCCTGAGAGTCTATCCTGAGAGTTTATCCTGAGAGTCTATCATGTGTTTTCCTGAGTTTGTCCTGAGAGTCTATCCTGTGTTGTCCTGTGTTTGTCCTGAGAGTTTATCCTGAGAGTTATTCCTGGGTTGTCCTGAGACTTTATCCTGTGAGTTTATCCTGAGAGTTTATCCTGAGAGTTTATCCTGAGAGTTTATCCTGAGAGTTTGTCCTGAGACTTTATCTTAAGAGTTTTGCCTGAGAGTTTATCCGGAGACTTTATCTTGAGAGTCTATCCTGAGAGTTTATCCTGAGAGTCTAGCCTGTGTTGTCCTGAGTTTGTCCTGAGAGTTTATCCTGAGAGTTTATCCTGAGAGTTTTTTTCTGAAAGTTTATCCTGATACTCTATCCTGAAAGTCTATCTTGTGTTGTTCTGTGTTTGTCCTGAGAGTTTATCCTGAGAGTTATTCCTGGGTTGTCCTGAGACTTTATCCTGAGAGTTTATCCTGAGAGTTTATCCTAATCTACACATTCTACACAATAGTTTTAGAATCTACACATTCTACACATTTGTTTTAGAATCTACACAATCTACACAATTGTTTTAGAATCTACACAATCTACACAATTGTTTTAAAATCTACACATTTTACACAATTGTTTAAGAATCTACACATTCTACACATTTGTTTAAGAATCTTTACAATCTACACAATTGTTTAGGAATCTACACATTCTACACAATTGTTTTAGAATCTACACATTCTACACAATTGTTTAAGATGCTACACATTCTACACAATTGTTTAAGAATCTACACACTCTACACAACTGTTTAAGAATTTACACATTCTACACAATTGTTTTAGATTCTACACAACCTGCACAACTGTTTTAGAATCTACACATTCTACACAATTGTTTAGAATCTACACATTCTACACAACTGTTTAGGAATCTACACATTCTACACAATTGTTTTAGAATCTACACATTTTACACAATTGTTTAAGAATATACACATTCTACACAAATGAGAGTTTATCCTGAGAGTTAAACCAGTTCGTAGTTCTACGAAATGAGTTCGTAGATCTACGAAACGAGTTCATAGATCTACGAAATGAGTTCGTAGATCTACGAACTCAATTAGTTGAACTACGAACGAAGAAGTTAGGAAGAAGTTAGGAAGAAGTTAGGAAGAAGTTAAGAAGAAGTTAGGAAGAAGTTAGGAAGAAGTTGGGAAGAAGTTAGGAAGAAGTTGGGAAGAAGTTAGGAAGAAGTTAGGAAGAAGTTAGGAAACAATAGTACATCAATAGGAAGTTAGGAAGAAGTTAGCAAGAACTTAGGAAGAAGTTAGGAAGAAGTTAGGAAGAAGTTAGGAAGAAGTTAGGAAGAAGTTAGGGAGAAGTTAGGAAGAAGTTAGGAAGAAGTCAGGAAGAAGTTAGGAAGAAGTTGGGAAGAAGTTAGGAAGAAGTTGGGAAGAAGTTAGGAAGAAGTTAGGAAGAAGTTGGAAACAATAGTACATCAATAGGAAGTTAGGAAGAAGTTAGCAAGAATTTAGGAAGAAGTTAGGAAGAAGTTAGGAAGAAGTAAGGAAGAAGTTAGGAAGAAGTTGGAAACAATAGTACATCAATAGGAAGTTAGGAAGAAGTTAGCAAGAAGTTGGGAAGAAGTTAGGAAGAAGTTGGGAAGAAGTTAGGAAGAAGTTAGGAAGAAGTTGGGAAGAAGTTAGGAAGAAGTTAGGAAGAAGTTAGGAAGAAGTTAGGAAGAAGTTAGGAAGAAGTCAGGAAGAAGTTAGGAAGAAGTTGGGAAGAAGTTAGGAAGAAGTTAGGAAGAAGTCAGGAAGAAGTTAGAAACAATAGTACATCAATAGAAAGTTAGGAAGAAGTTAGGAAGAAGTTAGGAAGAAGTTGGGAAGAAGTTAGGAAGATGTTAGGAAGAAGTTAGGCAGAAGTTGGAAACAATAGTATATCAATAGGAAGTTAGGAAGAAGGTAGGAAGAAGTTAGGAAGAAGTAAGGAAGAAGTTAGGAAGAAGTCAGGAAGAAGTTAGGAAGAAGTTGGGAAGAAGTTAGGAAGATGTTAGGAAGAAGTTAGGAAGAAGTTGGAAACAATAGTATATTAATAGGAAGTTAGGAAGAAGTTAGGAAGAAGTTAGGAAGAAGTTAGGAAGAAGTTAGGAAGAAGTTAGGAAGAAGTTAGGAAGAAGTTAGGAAGAAGTTAGGAAGAAGTAAGGAAGAAGTTAGGAAGAAGTTAGGAAGAAGTCAGGAAGAAGTTAGGAAGAAGTTGGGAAGAAGTTAGGAAGAAGTTAGGAAGAAGTCAGGAAGAAGTTAGAAACAACAGTACATCAATAGAAAGTTAGGAAGAAGTTAGGAAGAAGTTAGGAAGAAGTCAGGAAGAAGTAAGGAAGAAGTTATGAAGAAGTCAGGAAGAAGTTAGGAAGAAGTTGGGAAGAAGTTAGGAAGATGTTAGGAAGAAGTTAGGAAGAAGTTGGAAACATTAGTATATCAATAGGAAGTTAGGAAGAAGTTAGGAAGAAGTTAGGAAGAAGTTAGGAAGAAGTTAGGAAGAAGTTAGGAAGAAGATAGAAAGAAGTTAGGAAGAAGTTAGGAAGAAGTTAGGAAGAAGTTGGGAAGAAGTTAGGAAGAAGTTAGGAAGAAGTTAGGAAACAATAGTACATCAATAGGAAGTTAGGAAGAAGTTAGCAAGAATTTAAGAAGAAGTTAGGAAGAAGTTAGGAAGAAGTTAGGAAGAAGTTAGGAAGAAGTTAGGAAGAAGTCAGGAAGAAGTTAGGAAGAAGTTGGGAAGAAGTTAGGAAGAAGTCAGGAAGAAGTTAGAAACAATAGTACATCAATGGAAAGTTAGGAAGAAGTTAGGAAGAAGTTAGGAAGAAGTCAGGAAGAAGTTAGGAAGAAGTTAGGAAGAAGTTGGAAACAATAGTACATCAATAGGAAGTTAGGAAGAAGTTAGGAAGAAGTTAGGAAGAAGTTAGGAAGAAGTTAGGAAGAAGTAAGGAAGAAGTAAGAAAGAAGTTAGGAAGAAGTCAGGAAGAAGTTAGGAAGAAGTTGGGAAGAAGTTAGGAAGATGTTAGGAAGAAGTTAGGAAGAAGTTGGAAACAATAGTACATCAATAGGAAGTTAGGAAGAAGTTAGGAAGAAGTTAGGAAGAAGTTAGGAAGAAGTTGGGAAGAAGTTAGGAAGAAGTTAGGTAGAAGTTGGAAACAATAGTACATCAATAGGAAGTTAGGAAGAAGTTAGGAAGAAGTTAGGAAGAAGTTAGGAAGAAGTTAGGAAGAAGTTAGGAAGAAGTCAGGAAGAAGTTAGAAACAATAGTACATCAATGGAAAGTTAGGAAGAAGTTGGGAAGAAGTTAGGAAGAAGTTAGGAAGAAGTTGGAAACAATAGTACATCAATAGGAAGTTAGGAAGAAGTTAGGAAGAAGTTAGGAAGAAGTTAGGAAGAAGTTAGGAAGAAGTTAGGAAGAAGTTAGGAAGAAGTTAGGAAGAAGTTAGGAAGAAGTTAGGAAGAAGTCAGGAAGAAGTTAGGAAGAAGTTGGGAAGAAGTTAGGAAGAAGTTAGGAAGAAGTTAGGAAGAAGTTAGGAAGACGTTAGGAAGAAGTTAGGAAGAAGTTAGGAAGAAGTTAGGAAGAAGTTGGGAAGAAGTTAGGAAGCAGTTAGGAAGAAGTTAGGAAGAAGTTAGGAAGAAGTTAGGAAGAAGTTAGGAAGAAGTTAGGAAGAAGTTAGGAAGAAGTTAGGAAGAAGTAAGGAAGAAGTTAGGAAGAAGTCAGGAAGAAGTTAGGAAGAAGTTGGGAAGAAGTTAGGAAGATGTTAGGAAGAAGTTAGTGAGAAGTTGGAAACAATAGTATATCAATAGGAAGTTAGGAAGAAGTTAGGAAGAAGTTAGGAAGAAGTTAGGAAGAAGTTGGGAAGAAGTTAGGAAGAAGTTAGGAAGAAGTTGGAAACAATAGTACATCAATAGGAAGTTAGGAAGAAGTTAGGAAGAAGTTAGGAAGAAGTTAGGAAGAAGTTAGGAAGAAGTTAGGAAGAAGTTAGGAAGAAGTTAGGAAGAAGTTAGGAAGAAGTTAGGAAGAAGTTAGGAAGAAGTTAGGAAGAAGTTAGGAAGAAGTTAGGAAGAAGTCAGGAAGAAGTTAGGAAGAAGTTGGGAAGAAGTTAGGAAGAAGTTAGGAAGAAGTTAGGAAGAAGTTAGGAAGACGTTAGGAAGAAGTTAGGAAGAAGTTAGGAAGAAGTTAGGAAGAAGTTGGGAAGAAGTTAGGAAGCAGTTAGGAAGAAGTTAGAAAGAAGTTAGGAAGAAGTTAGGAAGAAGTCAGGAAGAAGTTAGGAAGAAGTTGGGAAGAAGTTAGGAAGAAGTTAGGAAGAAGTCAGGAAGAAGTTAGAAACTATAGTACATCAATAGAAAGTTAGGAAGAAGTTAGGAAGAAGTTAGGAAGAAGTTAGGAAGAAGTTAGGAAGAAGTAAGGAAGAAGTTAGGAAGAAGTCAGGAAGAAGTTAGGAAGAAGTTGGGAAGAAGTTAGGAAGATGTTAGGAAGAAGTTAGTGAGAAGTTGGAAACAATAGTATATCAATAGGAAGTTAGGAAGAAGTTAGGAAGAAGTTAGGAAGAAGTTAGGAAGAAGTTAGGAAGAAGTTAGGAAGAAGTTAGGAAGAAGTTAGGAAGAAGTTAGGAAGAAGTCAGGAAGAAGTTAGAAACAATAGTACATCAATAGAAAGTTAGGAAGAAGTTAGGAAGAAGTTAGGAAGAAGTCAGGAAGAAGTAAGGAAGAAGTTATGAAGAAGTCAGGAAGAAGTTAGGAAGAAGTTGGGAAGAAGTTAGGAAGATGTTAGGAAGAAGTTAGGAAGAAGTTGGAAACATTAGTATATCAATAGGAAGTTAGGAAGAAGTTAGGAAGAAGTTAGGAAGAAGTTAGGAAGAAGTTAGGAAGAAGTTAGGAAGAAGTTAGAAAGAAGTTAGGAAGAAGTTAGGAAGAAGTTAGGAAGAAGTTGGGAAGAAGTTAGGAAGAAGTTAGGAAGAAGTTAGGAAACAATAGTACATCAATAGGAAGTTAGGAAGAAGTTAGCAAGAATTTAAGAAGAAGTTAGGAAGAAGTTAGGAAGAAGTTAGGAAGAAGTTAGGAAGAAGTTAGGAAGAAGTCAGGAAGAAGTTAGGAAGAAGTTGGGAAGAAGTTAGGAAGAAGTCAGGAAGAAGTTAGAAACAATAGTACATCAATGGAAAGTTAGGAAGAAGTTAGGAAGAAGTTAGGAAGAAGTCAGGAAGAAGTTAGGAAGAAGTTAGGAAGAAGTTGGAAACAATAGTACATCAATAGGAAGTTAGGAAGAAGTTAGGAAGAAGTTAGGAAGAAGTTAGGAAGAAGTTAGGAAGAAGTAAGGAAGAAGTAAGAAAGAAGTTAGGAAGAAGTCAGGAAGAAGTTAGGAAGAAGTTGGGAAGAAGTTAGGAAGATGTTAGGAAGAAGTTAGGAAGAAGTTGGAAACAATAGTACATCAATAGGAAGTTAGGAAGAAGTTAGGAAGAAGTTAGGAAGAAGTTAGGAAGAAGTTAGGAAGACGTTAGGAAGAAGTTAGGAAGAAGTTAGGAAGAAGTTAGGAAGAAGTTAGGAAGAAGTTAGGAAGAAGTCAGGAAGAAGTTAGAAACAATAGTACATCAATGGAAAGTTAGGAAGAAGTTGGGAAGAAGTTAGGAAGAAGTTAGGAAGAAGTTGGAAACAATAGTACATCAATAGGAAGTTAGGAAGAAGTTAGGAAGAAGTTAGGAAGAAGTTAGGAAGAAGTTAGGAAGAAGTTAGGAAGAAGTTAGGAAGAAGTTAGGAAGAAGTTAGGAAGAAGTTGGGAAGAAGTTAGGAAGAAGTTAGGAAGAAGTTAGGAAGAAGTTAGGAAGACGTTAGGAAGAAGTTAGGAAGAAGTTAGGAAGAAGTTAGGAAGAAGTTGGGAAGAAGTTAGGAAGCAGTTAGGAAGAAGTTAGGACGAAGTTAGGAAGAAGTTAGGAATAAGTTAGGAAGAAGTTAGGAAGAAGTCAGGAAGAAGTTAGGAAGAAGTTGGGAAGAAGTTAGGAAGAAGTTAGGAAGAAGTCAGGAAGAAGTTAGGAAGAAGTTAGGAAGAAGTTAGGAAGAAGTTAGGAAGAAGTTAGGAAGAAGTTAGGAAGAAGTTAGGAAGAAGTTGGGAAGAAGTTAGGAAGAAGTTAGGAAGAAGTTAGGAAGAAGTTAGGAAGAAGTTAGGAAGAAGTTAGGAAGAAGTTAGGAAGAAGTTAGGAAGAAGTTAGGAAGAAGTTAGGAAGAAGTTAGGAAGAAGTTAGGAAGAAGTTAGGAAGAAGTTAGGAAGAAGTTAGGAAGAAGTTAGGAAGAAGTTAGGAAGAAGTTAGGAAGAAGTTAGGAAGAAGTTAGGAAGAAGTTAGGAAGAAGTTAGGAAGAAGTTAGGAAGAAGTTAGGAAGAAGTTAGGAAGAAGTTAGGAAGAAGTTAGGAAGAAGTTGGGAAGAAGTTAGGAAGATGTTAGGAAGAAGTTAGTGAGAAGTTGGAAACAATAGTATATCAATAGGAAGTTAGGAAGAACTTAGGAAGAAGTTAGGAAGAAGTTAGGAAGAAGTTAGGAAGAAGTTAGGAAGAAGTTAGGAAGAAGTTAGGAAGAAGTTAGGAAAAAGTCAGGAAGAAGTTAGAAACAATAGTACATCAATAGAAAGTTAGGAAGAAGTTAGGAAGAAGTTAGGAAGAAGTCAGGAAGAAGTAAGGAAGAAGTTATGAAAAAGTCAGGAAGAAGTTAGGAAGAAGTTGGGAAGAAGTTAGGAAGATGTTAGGAAGAAGTTAGGAAGAAGTTGGAAACATTAGTATATCAATAGGAAGTTAGGAAGAAGTTAGGAAGAAGTTAGGAAGAAGTTAGGAAGAAGTTAGGAAGAAGTTAGGAAGAAGTTAGAAAGAAGTTAGGAAGAAGTTAGGAAGAAGTTAGGAAGAAGTTGGGAAGAAGTTAGGAAGAAGTTAGGAAGAAGTTAGGAAACAATAGTACATCAATAGGAAGTTAGGAAGAAGTTAGGAAGAAGTTAGGAAGAAGTTAGGAAGAAGTTAGGAAGAAGTAAGGAAGAAGTTAGGAAGAAGTTAGGAAGAAGTCAGGAAGAAGTTAGGAAGAAGTTGGGAAGAAGTTAGGAAGAAGTTAGGAAGAAGTCAGGAAGAAGTTAGAAACAACAGTACATCAATAGAAAGTTAGGAAGAAGTTAGGAAGAAGTTAGGAAGAAGTCAGGAAGAAGTAAGGAAGAAGTTATGAAGAAGTCAGGAAGAAGTTAGGAAGAAGTTGGGAAGAAGTTAGGAAGATGTTAGGAAGAAGTTAGGAAGAAGTTGGAAACATTAGTATATCAATAGGAAGTTAGGAAGAAGTTAGGAAGAAGTTAGGAAGAAGTTAGGAAGAAGTTAGGAAGAAGTTAGGAAGAAGATAGAAAGAAGTTAGGAAGAAGTTAGGAAGAAGTTAGGAAGAAGTTGGGAAGAAGTTAGGAAGAAGTTAGGAAGAAGTTGGGAAACAATAGTACATCAATAGGAAGTTAGGAAGAAGTTAGCAAGAATTTAAGAAGAAGTTAGGAAGAAGTTAGGAAGAAGTTAGGAAGAAGTTAGGAAGAAGTTAGGAAGAAGTCAGGAAGAAGTTAGGAAGAAGTTGGGAAGAAGTTAGGAAGAAGTCAGGAAGAAGTTAGAAACAATAGTACATCAATGGAAAGTTAGGAAGAAGTTAGGAAGAAGTTAGGAAGAAGTCAGGAAGAAGTTAGGAAGAAGTTAGGAAGAAGTTGGAAACAATAGTACATCAATAGGAAGTTAGGAAGAAGTTAGGAAGAAGTTAGGAAGAAGTTAGGAAGAAGTTAGGAAGAAGTAAGGAAGAAGTAAGAAAGAAGTTAGGAAGAAGTCAGGAAGAAGTTAGGAAGAAGTTGGGAAGAAGTTAGGAAGATGTTAGGAAGAAGTTAGGAAGAAGTTGGAAACAATAGTACATCAATAGGAAGTTAGGAAGAAGTTAGGAAGAAGTTAGGAAGAAGTTAGGAAGAAGTTGGGAAGAAGTTAGGAAGAAGTTAGGTAGAAGTTGGAAACAATAGTACATCAATAGGAAGTTAGGAAGAAGTTAGGAAGAAGTTAGGAAGAAGTTAGGAAGAAGTTAGGAAGAAGTTAGGAAGAAGTCAGGAAGAAGTTAGAAACAATAGTACATCAATGGAAAGTTAGGAAGAAGTTGGGAAGAAGTTAGGAAGAAGTTAGGAAGAAGTTGGAAACAATAGTACATCAATAGGAAGTTAGGAAGAAGTTAGGAAGAAGTTAGGAAGAAGTTAGGAAGAAGTTAGGAAGAAGTTAGGAAGAAGTTAGGAAGAAGTTAGGAAGAAGTTAGGAAGAAGTTAGGAAGAAGTCAGGAAGAAGTTAGGAAGAAGTTGGGAAGAAGTTAGGAAGAAGTTAGGAAGAAGTTAGGAAGAAGTTAGGAAGACGTTAGGAAGAAGTTAGGAAGAAGTTAGGAAGAAGTTAGGAAGAAGTTGGGAAGAAGTTAGGAAGCAGTTAGGAAGAAGTTAGGAAGAAGTTAGGAAGAAGTTAGGAAGAAGTTAGGAAGAAGTTAGGAAGAAGTTAGGAAGAAGTTAGGAAGAAGTAAGGAAGAAGTTAGGAAGAAGTCAGGAAGAAGTTAGGAAGAAGTTGGGAAGAAGTTAGGAAGATGTTAGGAAGAAGTTAGTGAGAAGTTGGAAACAATAGTATATCAATAGGAAGTTAGGAAGAAGTTAGGAAGAAGTTAGGAAGAAGTTAGGAAGAAGTTGGGAAGAAGTTAGGAAGAAGTTAGGAAGAAGTTGGAAACAATAGTACATCAATAGGAAGTTAGGAAGAAGTTAGGAAGAAGTTAGGAAGAAGTTAGGAAGAAGTTAGGAAGAAGTTAGGAAGAAGTTAGGAAGAAGTTAGGAAGAAGTTAGGAAGAAGTTAGGAAGAAGTTAGGAAGAAGTTAGGAAGAAGTTAGGAAGAAGTTAGGAAGAAGTCAGGAAGAAGTTAGGAAGAAGTTGGGAAGAAGTTAGGAAGAAGTTAGGAAGAAGTTAGGAAGAAGTTAGGAAGACGTTAGGAAGAAGTTAGGAAGAAGTTAGGAAGAAGTTAGGAAGAAGTTGGGAAGAAGTTAGGAAGCAGTTAGGAAGAAGTTAGAAAGAAGTTAGGAAGAAGTTAGGAAGAAGTCAGGAAGAAGTTAGGAAGAAGTTGGGAAGAAGTTAGGAAGAAGTTAGGAAGAAGTCAGGAAGAAGTTAGAAACTATAGTACATCAATAGAAAGTTAGGAAGAAGTTAGGAAGAAGTTAGGAAGAAGTTAGGAAGAAGTTAGGAAGAAGTAAGGAAGAAGTTAGGAAGAAGTCAGGAAGAAGTTAGGAAGAAGTTGGGAAGAAGTTAGGAAGATGTTAGGAAGAAGTTAGTGAGAAGTTGGAAACAATAGTATATCAATAGGAAGTTAGGAAGAAGTTAGGAAGAAGTTAGGAAGAAGTTAGGAAGAAGTTAGGAAGAAGTTAGGAAGAAGTTAGGAAGAAGTTAGGAAGAAGTTAGGAAGAAGTTAGGAAGAAGTTAGGAAGAAGTCAGGAAGAAGTTAGAAACAATAGTACATCAATAGAAAGTTAGGAAGAAGTTAGGAAGAAGTTAGGAAGAAGTCAGGAAGAAGTAAGGAAGAAGTTATGAAGAAGTCAGGAAGAAGTTAGGAAGAAGTTGGGAAGAAGTTAGGAAGATGTTAGGAAGAAGTTAGGAAGAAGTTGGAAACATTAGTATATCAATAGGAAGTTAGGAAGAAGTTAGGAAGAAGTTAGGAAGAAGTTAGGAAGAAGTTAGGAAGAAGTTAGGAAGAAGTTAGAAAGAAGTTAGGAAGAAGTTAGGAAGAAGTTAGGAAGAAGTTGGGAAGAAGTTAGGAAGAAGTTAGGAAGAAGTTAGGAAACAATAGTACATCAATAGGAAGTTAGGAAGAAGTTAGCAAGAATTTAAGAAGAAGTTAGGAAGAAGTTAGGAAGAAGTTAGGAAGAAGTTAGGAAGAAGTTAGGAAGAAGTCAGGAAGAAGTTAGGAAGAAGTTGGGAAGAAGTTAGGAAGAAGTCAGGAAGAAGTTAGAAACAATAGTACATCAATGGAAAGTTAGGAAGAAGTTAGGAAGAAGTTAGGAAGAAGTCAGGAAGAAGTTAGGAAGAAGTTAGGAAGAAGTTGGAAACAATAGTACATCAATAGGAAGTTAGGAAGAAGTTAGGAAGAAGTTAGGAAGAAGTTAGGAAGAAGTTAGGAAGAAGTAAGGAAGAAGTAAGAAAGAAGTTAGGAAGAAGTCAGGAAGAAGTTAGTATCAATAGGAAGTTAGGAAGAAGTTAGGAAGAAGTTAGGAAGAAGTTAGGAAGAAGTTGGGAAGAAGTTAGGAAGAAGTTAGGAAGAAGTTGGAAACAATAGTACATCAATAGGAAGTTAGGAAGAAGTTAGGAAGAAGTTAGGAAGAAGTTAGGAAGAAGTTAGGAAGAAGTTAGGAAGAAGTTAGGAAGAAGTTAGGAAGAAGTTAGGAAGAAGTTAGGAAGAAGTTAGGAAGAAGTTAGGAAGAAGTTAGGAAGAAGTTAGGAAGAAGTCAGGAAGAAGTTAGGAAGAAGTTGGGAAGAAGTTAGGAAGAAGTTAGGAAGAAGTTAGGAAGAAGTTAGGAAGACGTTAGGAAGAAGTTAGGAAGAAGTTAGGAAGAAGTTAGGAAGAAGTTGGGAAGAAGTTAGGAAGCAGTTAGGAAGAAGTTAGAAAGAAGTTAGGAAGAAGTTAGGAAGAAGTCAGGAAGAAGTTAGGAAGAAGTTGGGAAGAAGTTAGGAAGAAGTTAGGAAGAAGTCAGGAAGAAGTTAGAAACTATAGTACATCAATAGAAAGTTAGGAAGAAGTTAGGAAGAAGTTAGGAAGAAGTTAGGAAGAAGTTAGGAAGAAGTAAGGAAGAAGTTAGGAAGAAGTCAGGAAGAAGTTAGGAAGAAGTTGGGAAGAAGTTAGGAAGATGTTAGGAAGAAGTTAGTGAGAAGTTGGAAACAATAGTATATCAATAGGAAGTTAGGAAGAAGTTAGGAAGAAGTTAGGAAGAAGTTAGGAAGAAGTTAGGAAGAAGTTAGGAAGAAGTTAGGAAGAAGTTAGGAAGAAGTTAGGAAGAAGTTAGGAAGAAGTCAGGAAGAAGTTAGAAACAATAGTACATCAATAGAAAGTTAGGAAGAAGTTAGGAAGAAGTTAGGAAGAAGTCAGGAAGAAGTAAGGAAGAAGTTATGAAGAAGTCAGGAAGAAGTTAGGAAGAAGTTGGGAAGAAGTTAGGAAGATGTTAGGAAGAAGTTAGGAAGAAGTTGGAAACATTAGTATATCAATAGGAAGTTAGGAAGAAGTTAGGAAGAAGTTAGGAAGAAGTTAGGAAGAAGTTAGGAAGAAGTTAGGAAGAAGTTAGAAAGAAGTTAGGAAGAAGTTAGGAAGAAGTTAGGAAGAAGTTGGGAAGAAGTTAGGAAGAAGTTAGGAAGAAGTTAGGAAACAATAGTACATCAATAGGAAGTTAGGAAGAAGTTAGCAAGAATTTAAGAAGAAGTTAGGAAGAAGTTAGGAAGAAGTTAGGAAGAAGTTAGGAAGAAGTTAGGAAGAAGTCAGGAAGAAGTTAGGAAGAAGTTGGGAAGAAGTTAGGAAGAAGTCAGGAAGAAGTTAGAAACAATAGTACATCAATGGAAAGTTAGGAAGAAGTTAGGAAGAAGTTAGGAAGAAGTCAGGAAGAAGTTAGGAAGAAGTTAGGAAGAAGTTGGAAACAATAGTACATCAATAGGAAGTTAGGAAGAAGTTAGGAAGAAGTTAGGAAGAAGTTAGGAAGAAGTTAGGAAGAAGTAAGGAAGAAGTAAGAAAGAAGTTAGGAAGAAGTCAGGAAGAAGTTAGGAAGAAGTTGGGAAGAAGTTAGGAAGATGTTAGGAAGAAGTTAGGAAGAAGTTGGAAACAATAGTACATCAATAGGAAGTTAGGAAGAAGTTAGGAAGAAGTTAGGAAGAAGTTAGGAAGAAGTTAGGAAGACGTTAGGAAGAAGTTAGGAAGAAGTTAGGAAGAAGTTAGGAAGAAGTTAGGAAGAAGTTAGGAAGAAGTCAGGAAGAAGTTAGAAACAATAGTACATCAATGGAAAGTTAGGAAGAAGTTGGGAAGAAGTTAGGAAGAAGTTAGGAAGAAGTTGGAAACAATAGTACATCAATAGGAAGTTAGGAAGAAGTTAGGAAGAAGTTAGGAAGAAGTTAGGAAGAAGTTAGGAAGAAGTTAGGAAGAAGTTAGGAAGAAGTTAGGAAGAAGTTAGGAAGAAGTTAGGAAGAAGTTAGGAAGAAGTTAGGAAGAAGTCAGGAAGAAGTTAGGAAGAAGTTGGGAAGAAGTTAGGAAGAAGTTAGGAAGAAGTTAGGAAGAAGTTAGGAAGACGTTAGGAAGAAGTTAGGAAGAAGTTAGGAAGAAGTTAGGAAGAAGTTGGGAAGAAGTTAGGAAGCAGTTAGGAAGAAGTTAGGACGAAGTTAGGAAGAAGTTAGGAATAAGTTAGGAAGAAGTTAGGAAGAAGTCAGGAAGAAGTTAGGAAGAAGTTGGGAAGAAGTTAGGAAGAAGTTAGGAAGAAGTCAGGAAGAAGTTAGGAAGAAGTTAGGAAGAAGTTAGGAAGAAGTTAGGAAGAAGTTAGGAAGAAGTTAGGAAGAAGTTAGGAAGAAGTTGGGAAGAAGTTAGGAAGAAGTTAGGAAGAAGTTAGGAAGAAGTTAGGAAGAAGTTAGGAAGAAGTTAGGAAGAAGTTAGGAAGAAGTTAGGAAGAAGTTAGGAAGAAGTTAGGAAGAAGTTAGGAAGAAGTTAGGAAGAAGTTAGGAAGAAGTTAGGAAGAAGTTAGGAAGAAGTTAGGAAGAAGTTAGGAAGAAGTTAGGAAGAAGTTAGGAAGAAGTTAGGAAGAAGTTAGGAAGAAGTTAGGAAGAAGTTAGGAAGAAGTTAGGAAGAAGTTAGGAAGAAGTTAGGAAGAAGTTAGGAAGAAGTTGGGAAGAAGTTAGGAAGATGTTAGGAAGAAGTTAGTGAGAAGTTGGAAACAATAGTATATCAATAGGAAGTTAGGAAGAACTTAGGAAGAAGTTAGGAAGAAGTTAGGAAGAAGTTAGGAAGAAGTTAGGAAGAAGTTAGGAAGAAGTTAGGAAGAAGTTAGGAAAAAGTCAGGAAGAAGTTAGAAACAATAGTACATCAATAGAAAGTTAGGAAGAAGTTAGGAAGAAGTTAGGAAGAAGTCAGGAAGAAGTAAGGAAGAAGTTATGAAAAAGTCAGGAAGAAGTTAGGAAGAAGTTGGGAAGAAGTTAGGAAGATGTTAGGAAGAAGTTAGGAAGAAGTTGGAAACATTAGTATATCAATAGGAAGTTAGGAAGAAGTTAGGAAGAAGTTAGGAAGAAGTTAGGAAGAAGTTAGGAAGAAGTTAGGAAGAAGTTAGAAAGAAGTTAGGAAGAAGTTAGGAAGAAGTTAGGAAGAAGTTGGGAAGAAGTTAGGAAGAAGTTAGGAAGAAGTTAGGAAACAATAGTACATCAATAGGAAGTTAGGAAGAAGTTAGCAAGAATTTAAGAAGAAGTTAGGAAGAAGTTAGGAAGAAGTTAGGAAGAAGTTAGGAAGAAGTTAGGAAGAAGTCAGGAAGAAGTTAGGAAGAAGTTGGGAAGAAGTTAGGAAGAAGTCAGGAAGAAGTTAGAAACAATAGTACATCAATGGAAAGTTAGGAAGAAGTTAGGAAGAAGTTAGGAAGAAGTCAGGAAGAAGTTAGGAAGAAGTTAGGAAGAAGTTGGAAACAATAGTACATCAATAGGAAGTTAGGAAGAAGTTAGGAAGAAGTTAGGAAGAAGTTAGGAAGAAGTTAGGAAGAAGTTAGGAAGAAGTAAGGAAGAAGTAAGAAAGAAGTTAGGAAGAAGTCAGGAAGAAGTTAGGAAGAAGTTGGGAAGAAGTTAGGAAGATGTTAGGAAGAAGTTAGGAAGAAGTTGGAAACAATAGTACATCAATAGGAAGTTAGGAAGAAGTTGGGAAGAAGTTAGGAAGAAGTTAGGAAGAAGTCAGGAAGAAGTTAGGAAGAAGTTGGGAAGAAGTTAGGAAGAAGTTGGGAAGAAGTTAGGAAGAAGTTAGGAAGAAGTTAGGAAGAAGTTAGGAAGAAGTTAGGAAGAAGTTAGGAAGAAGTTAGGAAGAAGTTAGGAAGAAGTTAGGAAGAAGTTAGGAAGAAGTTAGGAAGAAGTTAGGAAGAAGTTAGGAAGAAGTTAGGAAGAAGTTAGGAAGAAGTTAGGAAGAAGTTAGGAAGAAGTTAGGAAGAAGTTAGGAAGAAGTTAGGAAGAAGTTAGGAAGAAGTTAGGAAGAAGTTAGGAAGAAGTCAGGAAGAAGTTAGAAACTATAGTACATCAATAGAAAGTTAGGAAGAAGTTAGGAAGAAGTTAGGAAGAAGTTAGGAAGAAGTTAGGAAGAAGTAAGGAAGAAGTTAGGAAGAAGTCAGGAAGAAGTTAGGAAGAAGTTGGGAAGAAGTTAGGAAGATGTTAGGAAGAAGTTAGTGAGAAGTTGGAAACAATAGTATATCAATAGGAAGTTAGGAAGAAGTTAGGAAGAAGTTAGGAAGAAGTTAGGAAGAAGTTAGGAAGAAGTTAGGAAGAAGTTAGGAAGAAGTTAGGAAGAAGTTAGGAAGAAGTTAGGAAGAAGTTAGGAAGAAGTTAGGAAGAAGTTAGGAAGAAGTTAGGAAGAAGTTAGGAAGAAGTTAGGAAGAAGTTAGGAAGAAGTTAGGAAGAAGTTAGGAAGAAGTTAGGAAGAAGTTAGGAAGAAGTTAGGAAGAAGTTAGGAAGAAGTTAGGAAGAAGTTAGGAAGAAGTTAGGAAGAAGTTAGGAAGAAGTTGGGAAGAAGTTAGGAAGAAGTTAGGAAGAAGTTAGGAAGAAGTTGGGAAGAAGTTAGGAAGAAGTTAGGAAGAAGTTAGGAAGAAGTTAGGAAGAAGTTAGGAAGAAGTCAGGAAGAAGTTAGGAAGAAGTTGGGAAGAAGTTAGGAAGAAGTCAGGAAGAAGTTAGAAACAATAGTACATCAATGGAAAGTTAGGAAGAAGTTAGGAAGAAGTTAGGAAGAAGTTAGGAAGAAGTTAGGAAGAAGTTAAGAAGAAGTTAGGAAGAAGTTAGGAAGAAGTTGGGAAGAAGTTAGGAAGAAGTCAGGAAGAAGTTAGAAACAATAGTACATCAATGGAAAGTTAGGAAGAAGTTAGGAAGAAGTTAGGAAGAAGTTAGGAAGAAGTTAGGAAGAAGTTAGGAAGAAGTTAGGAAGAAGTTAGGAAGAAGTAAGGAAGAAGTTAGGAAGAAGTTAGGAAGAAGTTAGGAAGAAGTTAGGAAGAAGTTAGGAAGAAGTTAGGAAGAAGTTAGGAAGAAGTTAGGAAGAAGTTAGGAAGAAGTTAGGAAGAAGTCAGGAAGAAGTTGGGAAGAAGTTAGGAAGAAGTTAGGAGGAAGTTGGAAACAATAGTACATCAATAGGAAGTTAGGAAGAAGTTAGGAAGAAGTTAGGAAGAAGTTAGGAAGAAGTAAGGAAGAAGTAAGAAAGAAGTTAGGAAGAAGTCAGGAAGAAGTTAGGAAGAAGTTAGGAAGAAGTTAGGAAGAAGTTGGGAAGAAGTTAGGAAGAAGTCAGGAAGAAGTTAGAAACAATAGTACATCAATGGAAAGTTAGGAAGAAGTTAGGAAGAAGTTAGGAAGAAGTTAGGAAGAAGTTAGGAAGAAGTTAGGAAGAAGTAAGGAAGAAGTTAGGAAGAAGTTAGGAAGAAGTTAGGAAGAAGTTAGGAAGAAGTTAGGAAGAAGTTAGGAAGAAGTTAGGAAGAAGTTAGGAAGAAGTTAGGAAGAAGTTAGGAAGAAGTTAGGAAGAAGTCAGGAAGAAGTTGGGAAGAAGTTAGGAAGAAGTTAGGAGGAAGTTGGAAACAATAGTACATCAATAGGAAGTTAGGAAGAAGTTAGGAAGAAGTTAGGAAGAAGTTAGGAAGAAGTAAGGAAGAAGTAAGAAAGAAGTTAGGAAGAAGTCAGGAAGAAGTTAGGAAGAAGTTGGGAAGAAGTTAGGAAGATGTTAGGAAGAAGTTAGGAAGAAGTTGGAAACAATAGTACATCAATAGGAAGTTAGGAAGAAGTTAGGAAGAAGTTAGGAAGAAGTTAGGAAGAAGTTAGGAAGAAGTTAGGAAGAAGTTAGGAAGAAGTTAGGAAGAAGTTAGGAAGAAGTTAGGAAGAAGTTAGGAAGAAGTTAGGAAGAAGTTAGGAAGAAGCTAGGAAGAAGTTAGGAAGAAGTTAGGAAGAAGTTAGGAAGAAGTTAGGAAGAAGTTAGGAAGAAGTTAGGAAGAAGTTAGGAAGAAGTTAGGAAGAAGTTAGGAAGAAGTTAGGAAGAAGTCAGGAAGAAGTTAGGAAGAAGTTGGGAAGAAGTTAGGAAGAAGTTAGGAAGAAGTCAGGAAGAAGTTAGGAAGAAGTTGGGAAGAAGTTAGGAAGAAGTTGGGAAGAAGTAAGGAAGAAGTTAGGAAGAAGTTAGGAAGAAGTTAGGAAGAAGTTAGAAAGAAGTTAGGAAGAAGTTAGGAAGAAGTTAGGAAGAAGTTAGGAAGAAGTCAGGAAGAAGTTAGGAAGAAGTTGGGAAGAAGTTAGGAAGAAGTTAGGAAGAAGTTAGGAAGAAGTTAGGAAGAAGTTAGGAAGAAGTTAGGAAGAAGTTAGGAAGAAGTTAGGAAGAAGTTGGGAAGAAGTTAGGAAGAAGTTAGGAAGAAGTTGGAAACAATAGTACATCAATAGGAAGTTAGGAAGAAGTTAGCAAGAAGTTGGGAAGAAGTTAGGAAGAAGTTGGGAAGAAGTTAGGAAGAAGTTAGGAAGAAGTTGGGAAGAAGTTAGGAAGAAGTTAGGAAGAAGTTAGGAAGAAGTTAGGAAGAAGTCAGGAAGAAGTTAGGAAGAAGTTGGGAAGAAGTTAGGAAGAAGTTAGGAAGAAGTCAGGAAGAAGTTAGAAACAATAGTACATCAATAGAAAGTTAGGAAGAAGTTAGGAAGAAGTTAGGAAGAAGTTGGGAAGAAGTTAGGAAGATGTTAGGAAGAAGTTAGGAAGAAGTTGGAAACAATAGTATATCAATAGGAAGTTAGGAAGAAGGTAGGAAGAAGTTAGGAAGAAGTAAGGAAGAAGTTAGGAAGAAGTCAGGAAGAAGTTAGGAAGAAGTTGGGAAGAAGTTAGGAAGATGTTAGGAAGAAGTTAGGAAGAAGTTGGAAACAATAGTATATCAATAGGAAGTTAGGAAGAAGTTAGGAAGAAGTTAGGAAGAAGTTAGGAAGAAGTTAGGAAGAAGTTAGGAAGAAGTTAGGAAGAAGTTAGGAAGAAGTTAGGAAGAAGTTGACAGAGAGAGGCAGGTCGATCTTCCCGGACTTCAGCCTGAAGAAGTAACATAAGTCATTGAGTTGTCTTCTTCTCTCAAGCGTTTCAAGGCCAAGCCGAGAGCGAAGCGCTGCATGCGATAGGTGTGAAAGCTTGCATCGGAAAGCCAAGCGAGATAAAAACAGGTTCTGGATAGACTCCAACGTGTTGATGTCCATGTCGTACAGTGGACTGTAGATCACACTAGCGTATTCAACAATCGAACGCACATAGATGGCATACGCATTGACGAGAACGGCTTCGTTTCTTGTTTTCAGCGACAGGAAGAGGAAGTTGATCTTCTTTGTTGCCTTGGAAGCAATGGTGTTGACGTGTTGACGGAAGGTGAGGTTGGAAGAGACGATGACTCCGAGATCGCGTATCTCCTCGCTGGACGGAACTGGCGAACCACAAAGGTTGTAGACGTGACGCGGGTTCTTTTTTCCGACGTGGACAACGGCACACTTGCTGGCGCAGACTTGCATCTCCCACGCCTCGATCCATCGCTCCAATGCTCTCGCAGCAGCCGCTAGCGCATCGGGTGAGGCAGATGGCTTGAAGGACGTTGAGATCTTGGCGTCGTCGGCAAACAGGTAGATGTTGACGTTCGGGGGCATCCGGGAAGGTAGATCGTTGACGAAGAGTAGGAAGAGAAGGGGTCCGAGAACGGACCCTTGGGGCACTCCGGAGAGCACAGCTTCAGGCGCACTCAGCTCTCCCTCCACCTGTACTCGTTGTGTCCGGCCGGTGAGCCACGAGCGCAGCCACGCGTGTAGCTCGCCCGTCACTCCCAGCGACGACAGCTTAGCAAAAAGCTTTGGATGACTCACTCGATCGAATGCTTTCGAGAAATCGATGTAGAGCACGTCAGTGCACATGCTTCTGTTTTCGGCATTTACTAGATCACTCATGAACAAAAGGAGTTGCGAGTCAGTACTCCGTTTGGAACGAAATCCGAATTGGAAAGAGGACAGTAATCGAGAATTCGAAAGGTATGTAGTTAGTTCATTTTTGATAATGGTTTCCATAACTTTTCCTATGGCCGAGGTTAGTGAGATTGGGCGATAATTACTAGGATCATGTTTTGCTCCCTTTTTGAATACAGGAGTGATTTCTCCGGTCTTCCATTCAGTAGGCAAAGTGGATGTGAACATGGAGTAACTAAAAAGGAGTGAGAGTGGAAACGCGGTGGCAGAAGCCGTGTTCTTGAGAAATATGACAGGAATTTGCTCGGGGGTCTTATTTACCTTGGCAATAAGCCGAGTGAGAGTATGCTCCACAGTGTGTGGCGAGAACCGCACGTCGTGGATGCGAGCCGCTGTCGCCGACTCGAGAGCCGGCATCCGCCCGTTGTCGGTGGTGAACACTGACGCGTACTGCCTAGACAGAACTTCCGCCTTAGCCGCTGCTGTATCTGCAATTATATCACCTGCAATAAGAGTCGGTATGGGTGCTTGCGCACGACCACACCTCTTCATATAAGAAAAGAACGATGCCTTGTTGGATGCAAACATTCGTTCTTTTAACACTCTCTCCCTCCTTGCTACCTTCTTAATTCTTTTCACCATGTGTTTGTATGCTGGGGAGTTTCCTTCCCTCCTCCAGATTGATAGTTTAGCGGCAAAAAGCCGGTGAATGTGGCGAGATCGAGGTGTTCTCACAACATCGAATCGCGGAATGCAGCTCTCAATCACAACATGCATAATGCGTGTGAATCTCTCATACATTGCATTGATATCAGGGAGACTCATCATCTCTGAGAGCCAATCGACTGAAGCAATCATGCTTGTCGCCGTTGAATAATCACCCTTGCGAAATGACAACACAGAGCGGCGAGCAATCGGAATGCGCGTGGGATGACAATGCACAGAGAAACGGACGTTTTTGTGATCTGCAAAGCCGTCACTGACAGTGACGTCAGAGCAGAAATCACGGGACGAGCACAAAACCAAATCGAGGATATTTTCTCCTCGAGTTGGGACATTTACAAGTTGAGACAAGCCATGCCACACACATAAAGAAACAAGCTTTTCACACTGACGGCATGCCGAAATAGGTATATCCCATTTAATATGGGCACAGTTGAAGTCTCCAATAAGGACAATTGGGATGGTAGTGTTGGAAAGAGCAATAAGCTCAATTTCATTGAGCAATCGCTCGATAGACTGCGAATGGGTGGGGTGGTAGATGGATATAAGTTTAAATGGAAGAGGGGTGCGGACATCTACACAAAGCAACTCAACATCAGGCGTAGTTTCGACAAGGGACATGGGAATAGAATGTCGAGCGAGGATAGCGACGCCGCCGCCAAGGGCGACGCGGCTCCCATCTCTCTGCACTCTATCCTTACGAAAAACTTGATACTCGCCATCCGATATGAAAGAATCCGGAATGCTAGTGTATACGTGATGTATACGTGATGTATACGTGATGTATACGTGATGTATATGTGATGTATACGTGATGTATATGTGATGTATATGTGATGTATATGTGATGTATATGTGATGTATACGTGATGTATACGTGATGTATATGTGATGTATATGTGATGTATATGTGATGTATATGTGATGTATATGTGATGTATATGTGATGTATATGTGATGTATACATGATGTATACGTGATGTATACGTGATGTATACGTGATGTATATGTGATGTATACGTGATGTATATGTGATGTATACGTGATGTATATGTGATGTATATGTGATGTATATGTGATGTATATGTGATGTATATGTGATGTATACGTGATGTATATGTGATGTATATGTGATGTATATGTGATGTATATGTGATGTATATGTGATGTATACGTGATGTATACGTGATGTATATGTGATGTATATGTGATGTATATGTGATGTATATGTGATGTATACGTGATGTATACGTGATGTATA
The DNA here is from genome assembly GCA_963966185.1 of Rhabditoides inermis. Lineage (NCBI taxonomy): Eukaryota > Metazoa > Nematoda > Chromadorea > Rhabditida > Rhabditidae > Rhabditoides > Rhabditoides inermis. Next base: position 759,604 of record CAWZYM010000154.1, read on the forward strand.
TGTGATGTATATGTGATGTATATGTGATGTATATGTGATGTGTATGTGATGTATATGTGATGTATACGTGATGTATACGTGATGTATACGTTATGTATACGTGATGTATACGTGATGTATACGTGATGTATATGTGATGTATACGTGATGTATACGTTATGTATACGTGATGTATACGTGATGTATACGTGATGTATATGTGATGTATACGTGATGTATATGTGATGTATATGTGATGTATACGTGATGTATACGTGATGTATATGTGATGTATATGTGATGTATATGTGATGTATACGTGATGTATATGTGATGTATATGTGATGTATACGTGATGTTTACGTGATGTATACGTAATGTATACGTAATGTATACGTGATGTATACGTGATGTATACGTGATGTATATGTGATGTATATGTGATGTATATGTGATGTATATGTGATGTATATGTGATGTATATGTGATGTATACGTGATGTATACGTGATGTATATGTGATGTATATGTGATGTATATGTGATGTATATGTGATGTGTATGTGAAGTATATGTGATGTATACGTGATGTATACGTGATGTATACGTTATGTATACGTGATGTATACGTGATGTATACGTGATGTATATGTGATGTATACGTGATGTATATGTGATGTATACGTGATGTATACGTGATGTATATGTGATGTATATGTGATGTATATGTGATGTATATGTGATGTATATGTGATGTATATGTGATGTATATGTGATGTGTATGTGATGTATATGTGATGTATACGTGATGTATACGTGATGTATACGTGATGTATACGTGATGTATACGTGATGTATACGTGATGTATATGTGATGTATACGTGATGTATATGTGATGTATATGTGATGTATACGTGATGTATACGTGATGTATACGTGATGTATACGTGATGTATATGTGATGTATATGTGATGTATATGTGATGTATAAGTGATGTATACGTGATGTATACGTGATGTATACGTGATGTATATGTGATGTATAAGTGATGTGATGTATATGTGATGTATATGTGATGTATACGTGACACACTCACCCTACACACTTTGGTTACCCACGTATACATCACATATACATCACATATACATCACGTATACATCACGTATACATCACATATACATCACGTATACATCACGTATACATCACATATACATCACATATACATCACATATACATCACATATACATCACATATACATCACGTATACATCACATATACATCACGTATACATCACGTATACATAATAATATTTATTAATTGCACAAGGTGTTACATTCAGCACAATTATTTGAGGCATTCGAAGGCTAGATAGCACTTATACGAGGCAGAAGGTTAATGAAAATTAACAATGTAGTGACAGTTCATGTTAGAGAGGCAGGGGGAGGCAGAGGCAAAAGGCTATTGCCTATGGAAGTACAATAGAAAATGAGTAACGATGTGACTCTTCACGTAATCGATTCAACGTGCTTGCGGAAAGTACTGGTGATCCAGCAGTCAAATATCTCAGGGTAAAAAGCGTTAACAGTAGTGTAGACCCTATAAGGATAGAAAGCTTTTGTCGTGTTACTTTTGGCGTTTGTGCGGGGGTAGTACTTGATCGGCAGACCGCGGGTGGAGATCGGACGCTCGTCGAAGAGAACAGAGAGAGGCAGGTCGATCTTCCCGGACTTCAGCCTGAAGAAGTAACATAAGTCATTGAGTTGTCTTCTTCTCTCAAGCGTTTCAAGGCCAAGCCGAGAGCGAAGCGCTGCATGCGATAGGTGTGAAAGCTTGCATCGGAAAGCCAAGCGAGATAAAAACAGGTTCTGGATAGACTCCAACGTGTTGATGTCCATGTCGTACAGTGGACTGTAGATCACACTAACGTATTCAACAATCGAACGCACATAGACGGCATACGCATTGACGAGAACGGCTTCGTTTCTTGTTTTCAGCGACAGGAAGAGGAAGTTGATCTTCTTTGTTGCCTTGGAAGCAATGGTGTTGACGTGTTGACGGAAGGTGAGGTTGGAAGAGACGATGACTCCGAGATCGCGTATCTCCTCGCTGGACGGAACTGGCGAACCACAAAGGTTGTAGACGTGACGCGGGTTCTTTTTTCCGACGTGGACAACGGCACACTTGCTGGCGCAGACTTGCATCTCCCACGCCTCGATCCATCGCTCCAATGCTCTCGCAGCAGCCGCTAGCGCATCGGGTGAGGCAGATGGCTTGAAGGACGTTGAGATCTTGGCGTCGTCGGCAAACAGGTAGATGTTGACGTTCGGGGGCATCCGGGAAGGTAGATCGTTGACGAAGAGTAGGAAGAGAAGGGGTCCGAGAACGGACCCTTGGGGCACTCCGGAGAGCACAGCTTCAGGCGCACTCAGCTCTCCCTCCACCTGTACTCGTTGTGTCCGGCCGGTGAGCCACGAGCGCAGCCACGCGTGTAGCTCGCCCGTCACTCCCAGCGACGACAGCTTAGCAAAAAGCTTTGGATGACTCACTCGATCGAATGCTTTCGAGAAATCGATGTAGAGCACGTCAGTGCACATGCTTCTGTTTTCGGCATTTACTAGATCACTCATGAACAAAAGGAGTTGCGAGTCAGTACTCCGTTTGGAACGAAATCCGAATTGGAAAGAGGACAGTAATCGAGAATTCGAAAGGTATGTAGTTAGTTCATTTTTGATAATGGTTTCCATAACTTTTCCTATGGCCGAGGTTAGTGAGATTGGGCGATAATTACTAGGATCATGTTTTGCTCCCTTTTTGAATACAGGAGTGATTTCTCCGGTCTTCCATTCAGTAGGCAAAGTGGATGTGAACATGGAGTAACTAAAAAGGAGTGAGAGTGGAAACGCGGTGGCAGAAGCCGTGTTCTTGAGAAATATGACAGGAATTTGCTCGGGGGTCTTATTTACCTTGGCAATAAGCCGAGTGAGAGTATGCTCCACAGTGTGTGGCGAGAACCGCACGTCGTGGATGCGAGCCGCTGTCGCCGACTCGAGAGCCGGCATCCGCCCGTTGTCGGTGGTGAACACGGACGCGTACTGCCTAGACAGAACTTCCGCCTTAGCCGCTGCTGTATCTGCAATTATATCACCTGCAATAAGAGTCGGTATGGGTGCTTGCGCACGACCACACCTCTTCATATAAGAAAAGAACGATGCCTTGTTGGATGCAAACATTCGTTCTTTTAACACTCTCTCCCTCCTTGCTACCTTCTTAATTCTTTTCACCATGTGTTTGTATGCTGGGGAGTTTCCTTCCCTCCTCCAGATTGATAGTTTAGCGGCAAAAAGCCGGTGAATGTGGCGAGATCGAGGTGTTCTCACAACATCGAATCGTGGAATGCAGCTCTCAATCACAACATGCATAATGCGTGTGAATCTCTCATACATTGCATTGATATCAGGGAGACTCATCATCTCTGAGAGCCAATCGACTGAAGCAATCATGCTTGTCGCCGTTGAATAATCACCCTTGCGAAATGACAACACAGAGCGGCGAGCAATCGGAATGCGCGTGGGATGACAATGCACAGAGAAACGGACGTTTTTGTGATCTGCAAAGCCGTCACTGACAGTGACGTCAAAGCAGAAATCACGGGACGAGCACAAAACCAAATCGAGGATATTTTCTCCTCGAGTTGGGACATTTACAAGTTGAGACAAGCCATGCCACACACATAAAGAAACAAGCTTTTCACACTGACGGCATGCCGAAATAGGTATATCCCATTTAATATGGGCACAGTTGAAGTCTCCAATAAGGACAGTTGGGATGGTAGTGTTGGAAAGAGCAATAAGCTCAATTTCATTGAGCAATCGCTCGATAGACTGCGAATGGGTGGGGTGGTAGATGGATATAAGTTTAAATAGAAGAGGGGTGCGGACATCTACACAAAGCAACTCAACATCAGGCGTAGTTTCGACAAGGGACATGGGAATAGAATGTCGAGCGAGGATAGCGACGCCGCCGCCAAGGGCGACGTGGCTCCCATCTCTCTGCACTCTATCCTTACGAAAAACTTGATACTCGCCATCCGATATGAAAGAATCCGGAATGCTAGTGTATACGTGATGTATACGTGATGTATACGTGATGTATACGTGATGTATATGTGATGTATACGTGATGTATATGTGATGTATATGTGATGTATATGTGATGTATATGTGATGTATACGTGATGTATACGTGATGTATATGTGATGTATATGTGATGTATATGTGATGTATATGTGATGTATATGTGATGTATATGTGATGTATATGTGATGTATACGTGATGTATATGTGATGTATATGTGATGTATACGTGATGTATACGTGATGTATATGTGATGTATATGTGATGTATATGTGATGTATACGTGATGTATATGTGATGTATATGTGATGTATACGTGATGTTTACGTGATGTATACGTAATGTATACGTAATGTATACGTGATGTATACGTGATGTATACGTGATGTATATGTGATGTATATGTGATGTATATGTGATGTATATGTGATGTATATGTGATGTATATGTGATGTATACGTGATGTATACGTGATGTATATGTGATGTATATGTGATGTATATGTGATGTATATGTGATGTGTATGTGAAGTATATGTGATGTATACGTGATGTATACGTGATGTATACGTTATGTATACGTGATGTATACGTGATGTATACGTGATGTATATGTGATGTATACGTGATGTATATGTGATGTATACGTGATGTATACGTGATGTATATGTGATGTATATGTGATGTATATGTGATGTATATGTGATGTATATGTGATGTATATGTGATGTATATGTGATGTGTATGTGATGTATATGTGATGTATACGTGATGTATACGTGATGTATACGTGATGTATACGTGATGTATACGTGATGTATACGTGATGTATATGTGATGTATACGTGATGTATATGTGATGTATATGTGATGTATACGTGATGTATACGTGATGTATACGTGATGTATACGTGATGTATATGTGATGTATATGTGATGTATATGTGATGTATAAGTGATGTATACGTGATGTATACGTGATGTATACGTGATGTATATGTGATGTATAAGTGATGTGATGTATATGTGATGTATATGTGATGTATACGTGACACACTCACCCTACACACTTTGGTTACCCACGTATACATCACATATACATCACATATACATCACGTATACATCACGTATACATCACATATACATCACGTATACATCACGTATACATCACATATACATCACATATACATCACATATACATCACATATACATCACATATACATCACGTATACATCACATATACATCACGTATACATCACGTATACATAATAATATTTATTAATTGCACAAGGTGTTACATTCAGCACAATTATTTGAGGCATTCGAAGGCTAGATAGCACTTATACGAGGCAGAAGGTTAATGAAAATTAACAATGTAGTGACAGTTCATGTTAGAGAGGCAGGGGGAGGCAGAGGTAAAAGGCTATTGCCTATGGAAGTACAATAGAAAATGAGTAACGATGTGACTCTTCACGTAATCGATTCAACGTGCTTGCGGAAAGTACTGGTGATCCAGCAGTCAAATATCTCAGGGTAAAAAGCGTTAACAGTAGTGTAGACCCTATAAGGATAGAAAGCTTTTGTCGTGTTACTTTTGGCGTTTGTGCGGGGGTAGTACTTGATCGGCAGACCGCGGGTGGAGATCGGACGCTCGTCGAAGAGAACAGAGAGAGGCAGGTCGATCTTCCCGGACTTCAGCCTGAAGAAGTAACATAAGTCATTGAGTTGTCTTCTTCTCTCAAGCGTTTCAAGGCCAAGCCGAGAGCGAAGCGCTGCATGCGATAGGTGTGAAAGCTTGCATCGGAAAGCCAAGCGAGATAAAAACAGGTTCTGGATAGACTCCAACGTGTTGATGTCCATGTCGTACAGTGGACTGTAGATCACACTAGCGTATTCAACAATCGAACGCACATAGATGGCATACGCATTGACGAGAACGGCTTCGTTTCTTGTTTTCAGCGACAGGAAGAGGAAGTTGATCTTCTTTGTTGCCTTGGAAGCAATGGTGTTGACGTGTTGACGGAAGGTGAGGTTGGAAGAGACGATGACTCCGAGATCGCGTATCTCCTCGCTGGACGGAACTGGCGAACCACAAAGGTTGTAGACGTGACGCGGGTTCTTTTTTCCGACGTGGACAACGGCACACTTGCTGGCGCAGACTTGCATCTCCTACGCCTCGATCCATCGCTCCAATGCTCTCGCAGCAGCCGCTAGCGCATCGGGTGAGGCAGATGGCTTGAAGGACGTTGAGATCTTGGCGTCGTCGGCAAACAGGTAGATGTTGACGTTCGGGGGCATCCGGGAAGGTAGATCGTTAACGAAGAGTAGGAAGAGAAGGGGTCCGAGAACGGACCCTTGGGGCACTCCGGAGAGCACAGCTTCAGGCGCACTCAGCTCTCCCTCCACCTGTACTCGTTGTGTCCGGCCGGTGAGCCACGAGCGCAGCCACGCGTGTAGCTCGCCCGTCACTCCCAGCGACGACAGCTTAGCAAAAAGCTTTGGATGACTCACTCGATCGAATGCTTTCGAGAAATCGATGTAGAGCACGTCAGTGCACATGCTTCTGTTTTCGGCATTCACTAGATCACTCATGAACAAAAGGAGTTGCGAGTCAGTACTCCGTTTGGAACGAAATCCGAATTGGAAAGAGGACAGTAATCGAGAATTCGAAAGGTATGTAGTTAGTTCATTTTTGATAATGGTTTCCATAACTTTTCCTATGGCCGAGGTTAGTGAGATTGGGCGATAATTACTAGGATCATGTTTTGCTCCCTTTTTGAATACAGGAGTGATTTCTCCGGTCTTCCATTCAGTAGGCAAAGTGGATGTGAACATGGAGTAACTAAAAAGGAGTGAGAGTGGAAACGCGGTGGCAGAAGCCGTGTTCTTGAGAAATATGACAGGAATTTGCTCGGGGGTCTTATTTACCTTGGCAATAAGCCGAGTGAGAGTATGCTCCACAGTGTGTGGCGAGAACCGCACGTCGTGGATGCGAGCCGCTGTCGCCGACTCGAGAGCCGGCATCCGCCCGTTGTCGGTGGTGAACACGGACGCGTACTGCCTAGACAGAACTTCCGCCTTAGCCGCTGCTGTATCTGCAATTATATCACCTGCAATAAGAGTCGGTATGGGTGCTTGCGCACGACCACACCTCTTCATATAAGAAAAGAACGATGCCTTGTTGGATGCAAACATTCGTTCTTTTAACACTCTCTCCCTCCTTGCTACCTTCTTAATTCTTTTCACCATGTGTTTGTATGCTGGGGAGTTTCCTTCCCTCCTCCAGATTGATAGTTTAGCGGCAAAAAGCCGGTGAATGTGGCGAGATCGAGGTGTTCTCACAACATCGAATCGTGGAATGCAGCTCTCAATCACAACATGCATAATGCGTGTGAATCTCTCATACATTGCATTGATATCAGGGAGACTCATCATCTCTGAGAGCCAATCGACTGAAGCAATCATGCTTGTCGCCGTTGAATAATCACCCTTGCGGAATGACAACACAGAGCGGCGAGCAATCGGAATGCGCGTGGGATGACAATGCACAGAGAAACGGACGTTTTTGTGATCTGCAAAGCCGTCACTGACAGTGACGTCAAAGCAGAAATCACGGGACGAGCACAAAACCAAATCGAGGATATTTTCTCCTCGAGTTGGGACATTTACAAGTTGAGACAAGCCATGCCACACACATAAAGAAACAAGCTTTTCACACTGACGGCATGCCGAAATAGGTATATCCCATTTAATATGGGCACAGTTGAAGTCTCCAATAAGGACAGTTGGGATGGTAGTGTTGGAAAGAGCAATAAGCTCAATTTCATTGAGCAATCGCTCGATAGACTGCAAATGGGTGGGGTGGTAGATGGATATAAGTTTAAATGGAAGAGGGGTGCGGACATCTACACAAAGCAACTCAACATCAGGCGTAGTTTCGACAAGGGACATGGGAATAGAATGTCGAGCGAGGATAGCGACGCCGCCGCCAAGGGCGACGCGGCTCCCATCTCTCTGCACTCTATCCTTACGAAAAACTTGATACTCGCCATCCGATATGAAAGAATCCGGAATGCTAGTGTATACGTGATGTATACGTGATGTATACGTGATGTATACGTGATGTATATCTGATGTATACGTGATGTATATGTGATGTATATGTGATGTATATGTGATGTATATGTGATGTATACGTGATGTATACGTGATGTATATGTGATGTATATGTGATGTATATGTGATGTATATGTGATGTATATGTGATGTATATGTGATGTATACATGATGTATACGTGATGTATACGTGATGTATACGTGATGTATATGTGATGTATACGTGATGTATATGTGATGTATACGTGATGTATATGTGATGTATATGTGATGTATATGTGATGTATATGTGATGTATATGTGATGTATACGTGATGTATACGTGATGTATATGTGATGTATATGTGATGTATATGTGATGTATATGTGATGTATACGTGATGTATACGTGATGTATATGTGATGTATATGTGATGTATATGTGATGTATATGTGATGTGTATGTGATGTATATGTGATGTATACGTGATGTATACGTGATGTATATGTGATGTATACGTGATGTATACGTTATGTATACGTGATGTATACGTGATGTATACGTGATGTATATGTGATGTATACGTGATGTATATGTGATGTATATGTGATGTATACGTGATGTATACGTGATGTATATGTGATGTATATGTGATGTATATGTGATGTATACGTGATGTATATGTGATGTATATGTGATGTATACGTGATGTATACGTGATGTATACGTAATGTATACGTGATGTATACGTGATGTATACGTGATGTATATGTGATGTATACGTGATGTATACGTGATGGTCTCATATGAGACTTGTTTGAGTATCATATGAGATTTGTCTGAGTTTCAAATGAGATTTGTTTGAGTCTCATATGATATTTGTTTGAGTCTCATATGAGATTTGTTTGAGTCTCATATGAAATTTATTTGAGAAGGGCGGAAGGGCGAATCGTTCTACGCTAATTATAACGAGTAACGCGTCCAGTCAAAAAATGTTACATGATTTCGACACAAACTCTACACCTCACGTTGCGGTCCCTACTCATATGAGATTGAATTGAGATTCCTGTGAGTCTCATATGAAATTCATGTAAGATTCCTGTGAGTCTCATATGAGACTCAAACTGATCTCATATGAGACTCAAATGAATCTCACATGAGACTCACATAAATCTCATCACATATCGAAAGGTATGTAGTTAGTTCATTTTTGATAATGGTTTCCATAACTTTTCCTATGGCCGAGGTTAGTGAGATTGGGCGATAATTACTAGGATCATGTTTTGCTCCCTTTTTGAATACAGGAGTGATTATCTTTTAAAAGTACTTCCGTAAAAAGTGTTGTTTGTGTTAACCTGATTCAAGAAAAGCGCATGCATATATTATTAATTTTCGAAAAATCAAATCGTAAACACCTGAACATGAAAACTAACACAAACTTGCTCTTTCAAACGAATATAGAATAGTTACACGTAACATTCAGAATAATACGATTGTTTTGTTTATTTAGTGTTTTTTGCGGTTTATTATTTATGGTTTATCAGTAAAATAAAATGTTATTCGTGATGTTGTTTGACTCAATGTTTCAGGTATAAAAATGTCAAAAAAATAAAACATGGAATTATTCAACATTAATTATTCAAAAATTATTCAACGTTTTGAAAGAGCAAGTTTGTGTTAGTTTTCATGTTCAGGTGTTTACGATTTGATTTTTCGAAAATTAATAATATATGCATGCGCTTTTCTTGAATCAGGTTAACACAAACAACACTTTTTACGGAAGTACTTTTAAAAGATAATATATGTCCTTTTGTTGAATTTCATAGAAATTTTCTCTCTCGTCTTCATACATGTAACATGTTCTTCTCTCATTATTTCATCAATTTCATTTCAAATTTATTCGATATTTTCTCGTTCTCTCGTTCTCTCCTTCCATTCCTTCCCTCCTTCTCTCCTTCTTTCCTTCTCTCCTCCTCTCCTTTCCTCCTTCTCTCCTCCCATTCCTTCCCTCCTTCTCTCCTTCTCTCCTCCTCTCCTTCCCTCCTTCCTTCCTTCCCTCCTTCTTTCCTTCTCTCTTTCTCTCGTTCTCTCTTTCTCTCGTTCTCTCTTTCTCTCGTTCTCTCGTTATCCCTTTCTCTCTTTCTCTCTTTCTCTCGTTCTCTAGTTCTCTCGTTCTCTCGTTCTCTCTTTCTCCCTTTCTCTCTTTTCTCTCTTTCTCTCGTTCTCTCTTTTCTCTCTTTTCTCTCTTTTCTCTCTTTCTCTCGTTCTCTCTTTCTCTCGTTCTCTCGTTCTCTCGTTCTCTCGTTCTCTCGTTCTCTCCGTCTCTCCTTCCCTCCTTCTCCCTTTCTCTCTTTCTCTCGTTCTCTCGTTCTCTCGTTATCTAGTTCTCTCGTTATTTCGTTTTCTCTTTCTCTCGTTCTCTCGTTCTCTCGTTCTCTCGTTCTCTCGTTCTCGCGTGTCTCCTTCTCTTCTTCTCTCCTTCCCTCCTTCCCTCCTTCTCCCTTTCTCTTTTTCTCTAGTTCTCCAGTTCTCTCTTTCTCTCGTTCTCTCTTTCTCTCTTTCTCTCTTTCTCTCGTTCTCTCGTTCTCTCGTTTTCTCCGTCTCTCCGTCTCTCCTTCTCTTCTTCCCTCCTACCACCCTCCTTCGCTCTTTCTCTCGTTCTCTCGTTCTCTAGTTATATCGTTCTCTCTTTCTTTCGTTCTCTCTTTCTCTTGTTCTCTCTTTCTCTCGTTTTCTCGTTCTCTCGTTCTCTCGTTCTCTCTTTATCTCGTTCTCTCTTTCTATCCTTCTCTCGTTCTCTCGTTCTCTCCGTCTCTCCGTCTCTCCTTCTCTTCTTCCCTCCTTCTCTCCTTCTCTCTTTCTCTCTTTCTCTCGTTCTCTCTTTCTCTCGTTATATCGTTCTCTCTTTCTCTCTTTCTCTCGTTCTCTCGTGCTCTCGTTTTCTCGTTCTCTCGTTGTCTCGTTGTCTCGTTGTCTCGTTGTCTCGTTCTCTCGTTGTCTCGTTCTCTCCTTCTTTCCTTCCCTCCTTCCCGCCTTCTCACTTTCTCTCTTTCTCTCGTTCTCTAGTTCTCTCGTTATATCGTTCTCTCTTTCACTCGTTTTCTCTTTCTATCGGTTTCTCTTTCTCTCGTTCTCTCATTATCTCTTTCTCTCTTTCTCTCTTTCTCTCTTTCTCTCTTTCTCTCTTTCTCTCTTTCTCTCTTTCTCTTTTTTCTCTAGTTCTCTCCTTCTCTCCTTCTCTTCTTCTCTCCATCCCTCCTTCCCTCCTTCTCCCTTTCTCTCTTTCTCTCGTTCTCTAGCTCTCTCGTTATATCGTTCTCTCTTTCTCTCGTTTTCTCTTTCTCTCGTTTTCTCGTTTTCTCGTTATCTCTTTCTCTCTTTCCCTCCTTCCCTCCTTCCCTCCTCCTCCCATTCTCTCTTTCTCTCGTTCTCTAATTCTCTCGTTATATCGTTCTCGCTTTCTCTCGTTCTCTCTTTCTCTCTTTCTCTCTTTCTTTCGTTCTCTAGTTCTCTCGTTCTCTCTTTCTATCCTTCTCTTCTTCTCTCCATCCCTCCTTCCCTCCTTCTCCCTTTCTCTCTTTCTCTCGTTCTCTAGCTCTCTCGTTCTCTTTTTATATCTTTCTCTCTTTCTCTGGTTCTCTCGTTCTCTCTTTCTATCCTTCTCTCGTTCTCTCGTTCTCTCCGTCTCTCCTTCCCTCCTTCCCTCCTCTCTTTTTCTCCTTTTCTCTCGTTATATCGTTCTCTCGTTCTCTCGTTCTCTCGTTCTCTCGTTCTCTCTCCCCTTACTAAATTCCTACTGATCGCAGCCACCAAAGTACATCTGTCTCTCTCCAAACCGCGTGCTCTCTCGCGTGCTCTCGCGCTCGCCCGCCAGCAGAGGGCTAGCTATCAGCTAGCGTGACTGGAAACGACACCCACCCACACGCTGGCCTTTCGCCTAGTGCGAGTGCGAGATCGCTCATAACTTCTTTCGGAGAAAAGATACAAAGATGCCGTCAATTAGTGATCTGCCCTATGGAACCGTGCGAATCTAACTAACAAAAATTGGAAGACTTCACATTGTTGCTAACATGTCCTTTGGATATCGCTACTTGAAAATTCTGGCGCGAGCCTTATTTTAACCCAAGAGAGAGGGCGCTGCGCGCCCTCTCTAATTTCTCCGGTCTTCCATTCAGTAGGCAAAGTGGATGTGAACATGGAGTAACTAAAAAGAAGTGAGAGTGGAAACGCGGTGGCAGAAGCCGTGTTCTTGAGAAATATGACAGGAATTTGCTCGGGGGTCTTATTTACCTTGGCAACAAGCCGAGTGAGAGTATGCTCCACAGTGTGTGGCGAGAACCGCACGTCGTGGATGCGAGCCGCTGTCGCCGACTCGAGAGCCGGCATCCGCCCGTTGTCGGTGGTGAACACGGACGCGTACTGCCTAGACAGAACTTCCGCCTTAGCCGCTGCTGTATCTGCAATTATATCACCTGCAATAAGAGTCGGTATGGGTGCTTGCGCACGACCACACCTCTTCATATAAGAAAAGAACGATGCCTTGTTGGATGCAAACATTCGTTCTTTTAACACTCTCTCCCTCCTTGCTACCTTCTTAATTCTTTTCACCATGTGTTTGTATGCTGGGGAGTTTCCTTCCCTCCTCCAGATTGATAGTTTAGCGGCAAAAAGCCGGTGAATGTGGCGAGATCGAGGTGTTCTCACAACATCGAATCGTGGAATGCAGCTCTCAATCACAACATGCATAATGCGTGTGAATCTCTCATACATTGCATTGATATCAGGGAGACTCATCATCTCTGAGAGCCAATCGACTGAAGCAATCATGCTTGTCGCCGTTGAATAATCACCCTTGCGAAATGACAACACAGAGCGGCGAGCAATCGGAATGCGCGTGGGATGACAATGCACAGAGAAACGGACGTTTTTGTGATCTGCAAAGCCGTCACTGACAGTGACGTCAAAGCAGAAATCACGGGACGAGCACAAAACCAAATCGAGGATATTTTCTCCTCGAGTTGGGACATTTACAAGTTGAGACAAGCCATGCCACACACATAAAGAAACAAGCTTTTCACACTGACGGCATGCCGAAATAGGTATATCCCATTTAATATGGGCACAGTTGAAGTCTCCAATAAGGACAGTTGGGATGGTAGTGTTGGAAAGAGCAATAAGCTCAATTTCATTGAGCAATCGCTCGATAGACTGCGAATGGGTGGGGTGGTAGATGGATATAAGTTTAAATAGAAGAGGGGTGCGGACATCTACACAAAGCAACTCAACATCAGGCGTAGTTTCGACAAGGGACATGGGAATAGAATGTCGAGCGAGGATAGCGACGCCGCCGCCAAGGGCGACGTGGCTCCCATCTCTCTGCACTCTATCCTTACGAAAAACTTGATACTCGCCATCCGATATGAAAGAATCCGGAATGCTAGTGTATACGTGATGTATACGTGATGTATACGTGATGTATACGTGATGTATATGTGATGTATACGTGATGTATATGTGATGTATATGTGATGTATATGTGATGTATATGTGATGTATACGTGATGTATACGTGATGTATATGTGATGTATATGTGATGTATATGTGATGTATATGTGATGTATATGTGATGTATATGTGATGTATACATGATGTATACGTGATGTATACGTGATGTATACGTGATGTATATGTGATGTATACGTGATGTATATGTGATGTATACGTGATGTATATGTGATGTATATGTGATGTATATGTGATGTATATGTGATGTATATGTGATGTATACGTGATGTATACGTGATGTATATGTGATGTATATGTGATGTATATGTGATGTATATGTGATGTATACGTGATGTGTACGTGATGTATATGTGATGTATATGTGATGTATATGTGATGTATATGTGATGTGTATGTGATGTATATGTGATGTATACGTGATGTATACGTGATGTATACGTTATGTATACGTGATGTATACGTGATGTATACGTTATGTGGATGTGATGTATACGTGATGTATACGTTATGTATACGTGATGTATACGTGATGTATACGTGATGTATATGTGATGTATACGTGATGTATATGTGATGTATATGTGATGTATACGTGATGTATACGTGATGTATATGTGATGTATATGTGATGTATATGTGATGTATACGTGATGTATATGTGATGTATATGTGATGTATACGTGATGTATACGTGATGTATACGTAATGTATACGTGATGTATACGTGATGTATACGTGATGTATATGTGATGTATACGTGATGTATACGTGATGTATACGTGATGTATATGTGATGTATATGTGATGTATATGTGATGTATATGTGATGTATATGTGATGTATATGTGATGTGTATGTGATGTATATGTGATGTATACGTGATGTATACGTGATGTATACGTGATGTATACGTGATGTATACGTGATGTATACGTGATGTATATGTGATGTATACGTGATGTATATGTGATGTATATGTGATGTATACGTGATGTATACGTGATGTATACGTGATGTATACGTGATGTATATGTGATGTATATGTGATGTATATGTGATGTATAAGTGATGTATACGTGATGTATACGTGATGTATACGTGATGTATATGTGATGTATAAGTGATGTGATGTATATGTGATGTATATGTGATGTATACGTGACACACTCACCCTACACACTTTGGTTACCCACGTATACATCACATATACATCACATATACATCACGTATACATCACGTATACATCACATATACATCACGTATACATCACGTATACATCACATATACATCACATATACATCACATATACATCACATATACATCACGTATACATCACATATACATCACGTATACATCACGTATACATAATAATATTTATTAATTGCACAAGGTGTTACATTCAGCACAATTATTTGAGGCATTCGAAGGCTAGATAGCACTTATACGAGGCAGAAGGTTAATGAAAATTAACAATGTAGTGACAGTTCATGTTAGAGAGGCAGGGGGAGGCAGAGGCAAAAGGCTATTGCCTATGGAAGTACAATAGAAAATGAGTAACGATGTGACTCTTCACGTAATCGATTCAACGTGCTTGCGGAAAGTACTGGTGATCCAGCAGTCAAATATCTCAGGGTAAAAAGCGTTAACAGTAGTGTAGACCCTATAAGGATAGAAAGCTTTTGTCGTGTTACTTTTGGCGTTTGTGCGGGGGTAGTACTTGATCGGCAGACCGCGGGTGGAGATCGGACGCTCGTCGAAGAGAACAGAGAGAGGCAGGTCGATCTTCCCGGACTTCAGCCTGAAGAAGTAACATAAGTCATTGAGTTGTCTTCTTCTCTCAAGCGTTTCAAGGCCAAGCCGAGAGCGAAGCGCTGCATGCGATAGGTGTGAAAGCTTGCATCGGAAAGCCAAGCGAGATAAAAACAGGTTCTGGATAGACTCCAACGTGTTGATGTCCATGTCGTACAGTGGACTGTAGATCACACTAGCGTATTCAACAATCGAACGCACATAGATGGCATACGCATTGACGAGAACGGCTTCGTTTCTTGTTTTCAGCGACAGGAAGAGGAAGTTGATCTTCTTTGTTGCCTTGGAAGCAATGGTGTTGACGTGTTGACGGAAGGTGAGGTTGGAAGAGACGATGACTCCGAGATCGCGTATCTCCTCGCTGGACGGAACTGGCGAACCACAAAGGTTGTAGACGTGACGCGGGTTCTTTTTTCCGACGTGGACAACGGCACACTTGCTGGCGCAGACTTGCATCTCCCACGCCTCGATCCATCGCTCCAATGCTCTCGCAGCAGCCGCTAGCGCATCGGGTGAGGCAGATGGCTTGAAGGACGTTGAGATCTTGGCGTCGTCGGCAAACAGGTAGATGTTGACGTTCGGGGGCATCCGGGAAGGTAGATCGTTGACGAAGAGTAGGAAGAGAAGGGGTCCGAGAACGGACCCTTGGGGCACTCCGGAGAGCACAGCTTCAGGCGCACTCAGCTCTCCCTCCACCTGTACTCGTTGTGTCCGGCCGGTGAGCCACGAGCGCAGCCACGCGTGTAGCTCGCCCGTCACTCCCAGCGACGACAGCTTAGCAAAAAGCTTTGGATGACTCACTCGATCGAATGCTTTCGAGAAATCGATGTAGAGCACGTCAGTGCACATGCTTCTGTTTTCGGCATTTACTAGATCACTCATGAACAAAAGTAGTTGCGAGTCAGTACTCCGTTTGGAACGAAATCCGAATTGGAAAGAGGACAGTAATCGAGAATTCGAAAGGTATGTAGTTAGTTCATTTTTGATAATGGTTTCCATAACTTTTCCTATGGCCGAGGTTAGTGAGATTGGGCGATAATTACTAGGATCATGTTTTGCTCCCTTTTTGAATACAGGAGTGATTTCTCCGGTCTTCCATTCAGTAGGCAAAGTGGATGTGAACATGGAGTAACTAAAAAGGAGTGAGAGTGGAAACGCGGTGGCAGAAGCCGTGTTCTTGAGAAATATGACAGGAATTTGCTCGGGGGTCTTATTTACCTTGGCAATAAGCCGAGTGAGAGTATGCTCCACAGTGTGTGGCGAGAACCGCACGTCGTGGATGCGAGCCGCTGTCGCCGACTCGAGAGCCGGCATCCGCCCGTTGTCGGTGGTGAACACGGACGCGTACTGCCTAGACAGAACTTCCGCCTTAGCCGCTGCTGTATCTGCAATTATATCACCTGCAATAAGAGTCGGTATGGGTGCTTGCGCACGACCACACCTCTTCATATAAGAAAAGAACGATGCCTTGTTGGATGCAAACATTCGTTCTTTTAACACTCTCTCCCTCCTTGCTACCTTCTTAATTCTTTTCACCATGTGTTTGTATGCTGGGGAGTTTCCTTCCCTCCTCCAGATTGATAGTTTAGCGGCAAAAAGCCGGTGAATGTGGCGAGATCGAGGTGTTCTCACAACATCGAATCGTGGAATGCAGCTCTCAATCACAACATGCATAATGCGTGTGAATCTCTCATACATTGCATTGATATCAGGGAGACTCATCATCTCTGAGAGCCAATCGACTGAAGCAATCATGCTTGTCGCCGTTGAATAATCACCCTTGCGGAATGACAACACAGAGCGGCGAGCAATCGGAATGCGCGTGGGATGACAATGCACAGAGAAACGGACGTTTTTGTGATCTGCAAAGCCGTCACTGACAGTGACGTCAAAGCAGAAATCACGGGACGAGCACAAAACCAAATCGAGGATATTTTCTCCTCGAGTTGGGACATTTACAAGTTGAGACAAGCCATGCCACACACATAAAGAAACAAGCTTTTCACACTGACGGCATGCCGAAATAGGTATATCCCATTTAATATGGGCACAGTTGAAGTCTCCAATAAGGACAGTTGGGATGGTAGTGTTGGAAAGAGCAATAAGCTCAATTTCATTGAGCAATCGCTCGATAGACTGCAAATGGGTGGGGTGGTAGATGGATATAAGTTTAAATGGAAGAGGGGTGCGGACATCTACACAAAGCAACTCAACATCAGGCGTAGTTTCGACAAGGGACATGGGAATAGAATGTCGAGCGAGGATAGCGACGCCGCCGCCAAGGGCGACGCGGCTCCCATCTCTCTGCACTCTATCCTTACGAAAAACTTGATACTCGCCATCCGATATGAAAGAATCCGGAATGCTAGTGTATACGTGATGTATACGTGATGTATACGTGATGTATACGTGATGTATATATGATGTATACGTGATGTATATGTGATGTATATGTGATGTATATGTGATGTATACGTGATGTATACGTGATGTATATGTGATGTATATGTGATGTATATGTGATGTATATGTGATGTATATGTGATGTATATGTGATGTATACATGATGTATACGTGATGTATACGTGATGTATACGTGATGTATATGTGATGTATACGTGATGTATATGTGATGTATACGTGATGTATATGTGATGTATATGTGATGTATATGTGATGTATATGTGATGTATATGTGATGTATACGTGATGTATACGTGATGTATATGTGATGTATATGTGATGTATATGTGATGTATATGTGATGTATACGTGATGTATACGTGATGTATATGTGATGTATATGTGATGTATATGTGATGTATATGTGATGTGTATGTGATGTATACGTGATGTATACGTGATGTATACGTGATGTATACGTTATGTATACGTGATGTATACGTGATGTATACGTGATGTATATGTGATGTATACGTGATGTATACGTTATGTATACGTGATGTATACGTGATGTATACGTGATGTATATGTGATGTATACGTGATGTATATGTGATGTATATGTGATGTATACGTGATGTATACGTGATGTATACGTGATGTATATGTGATGTATATGTGATGTATACGTGATGTATATGTGATGTATATGTGATGTATACGTGATGTATACGTGATGTATACGTAATGTATACGTGATGTATACGTGATGTATACGTGATGTATATGTGATGTATACGTGATGTATACGTGATGGTCTCATATGAGACTTGTTTGAGTATCATATGAGATTTGTCTGAGTTTCAAATGAGATTTGTTTGAGTCTCATATGATATTTGTTTGAGTCTCATATGAGATTTGTTTGAGTCTCATATGAAATTTATTTGAGAAGGGCGGAAGGGCGAATCGTTCTACGCTAATTATAACGAGTAACGCGTCCAGTCAAAAACGTCCAGTCAACTCTACACCTCACGTTGCGGTCCCTACTCATATGAGATTGAATTGAGATTCCTGTGAGTCTCATATGAAATTCATGTAAGATTCCTGTGAGTCTCATATGAGACTCAAACTGATCTCATATGAGACTCAAATGAATCTCACATGAGACTCACATAAATCTCAAATGAATCTCATATGAGACTCAAATGAATCTCATATGAGTCTCAAATGAATCTCATATAAGATTCATTTGAGTCTCATATGAGATTTGTTTGAGTCTCATATGATATTTGTTTGAGTATCATATGAGATTCATTTGAGTCTCATGTGAGATTCATTTGAGTCTCATATGAGATCAGTTTGAGTCTCATATGAGATTTGTTTGAGTCTCATATGAGATTCATTTGAGTCTCATATGAGATTTGTTTGAGTCTCATGTGAGATTCCTGTGAGTCTCATATGAGATTCATTTGAGATTCCTGTGAGTCTCATATGAGATTCATTTGAGATTTATGTGAGTCTCATGTGAGATTCATTTGAGTCTCCTATGAGACTTGTTTGAGTCTCATTCAACAATGTTCCCCGGTCACCGGGGAACATATGAGACTCAATTGAATCTCATATGAGACTCACAGGAATCTCAAATGAATCTCATATGAGACTCAAACGAATCTCATATGAGACTCAAACAAATCTCATATGAGACTCAAATGAATTTCATATGAGACTCAAATGAATCTCATATGAGATTCAAACACATCTTATATGAGACTCCCGCAAACTTGAAAACATACACCAATGTTCCCCGGTGACCGGGAAACTTTCGAACAGTGTTCCCCGGTGACAGGGAAACATTCGAACAATGTTTCCCGGTGACCGGGAAACTTTCGAACAATGTTTCCCGGTGACCGGGAAACTTTTGAACAATGTTCCCTGGTGACAGGGAAACTTTCGAACAATGTTTCCCGGTGACCTGGAAACATTCAACAATGTTCCCCGGTGACCGGGAAACATTCAACAAAGTTTCTCGGTGACCGGGAGTTTTTCGAACATTGTTCCCCGGTGACCGGGAAACATTCAACAATGTTCCCCGGTGACCGGGAAACTTCCGAACAATGTTCCCCGGTGACCGGGAAACTTTCGAACAATGTTCTCCGGTGACCGGGAAACATTCAACAATGTTCCCCCGGTGACCGGGAATCATTCAACAATGTTCCCCGGTGATCGGGAAAATTCAACAATGTTCCCCGGTGACCGGGAAACTTTCGAACAATGTTCCCCGGTGACCGGGAAAATTCAACAATGTTCCCCGGTGACCGGGAAACTCTCGAACAATGTTCCCCTGTGACCGGGAAACTTTCGAACAATGTTCCCCCGTGACCGGGAAAGATACAGCAATGTTTTCCGGTGACCGAGAAACATACAACAATGTTCCCCGGTGACCGGGAAACATACACCAATGTTCCCCGGTGACCGGGAAACTTTTGAACAGTAATCCCCGGTGACCGGGAAACATTCAACAATGTTCCCCGTTGAATGTTTCCCGGTCACCGAATAACTTTGTTAAAAGTTTCCCGGTCACCGAGGAACATTGTTCGAATATTTCCCGGTCACCGGGGAACACTGTTCGAATGTTTCCCGGTCACCGGGGAACATTGTTGAATGTTTCCCGGTCACCGGGGAACATATGAGACTCAAATGAATCTCATTTGAGACTCACAGGAATCTCAATTGAATCTCATATGAGACTGAATTGAATCTCATATGATACTCAAACAAATCTCATATGAGACTCAAACAAATCTCATATGAGACTCAAATAAATCTTATATGAGACTCAAACAAATCTCATATGAAACTCAGACAAATCTCATATGATACTCAAACAAATCTCATATGAGACTCAAACAAATCTCATATGAGACTCAAATGAATCTCATATGAGACTCAAACAAATCTCATATGAGACTACAATGAATCTCAAATGAGACTCAAATGAATCTCATATGAGACTCACATAAATCTCAAATGAATCTCATATGAGACTCACAGGAATCTCACATGAGACTCAAACAAATCTCTTATGAGACTCAAACTAATCTCATATGAGACTCAAATGAATCTCATATGAGACTCAAACAAATCTCATATGAGACTCAAATGAATCCATATGAGACTCAAATGAATCTCATCTGAGACTCAAATGAATCTCATATGAGACTCAAACGAATCTCATATGAGACTCAAACAAATCTCATATGAGACTCAAATGAATTTTATATGAGACTCAAATGAATCTCATATGAGACTCAAACAAATCTTATATGAGACTCCCACAAACTTGAAAACATACACCAATGTTCCCCGGTGACCGGGAAACTTTTGAACAATGTTCCCTGGTGACAGGGAAACTTTCGAACAATGTTTCCCGGTGACCTGGAAACATTCAACAATGTTCCCCGGTGACCGGGAAACATTCAACAAAGTTTCTCGGTGACCGGGAGTTTTTCGAACATTGTTCCCCGGTGACCGGGAAACATTCAACAATGTTCCCCGGTGACCGGGAAACTTCCGAACAATGTTCCCCGGTGACCGGGAAACTTTCGAACAATGTTCTCCGGTGACCGGGAAACATTCAACAATGTTCCCCCGGTGACCGGGAATCATTCAACAATGTTCCCCGGTGATCGGGAAAATTCAACAATGTTCCCCGGTGACCGGGAAACTTTCGAACAATGTTCCCCGGTGACCGGGAAAATTCAACAATGTTCCCCGGTGACCGGGAAACTCTCGAACAATGTTCCCCTGTGACCGGGAAACTTTCGAACAATGTTCCCCCGTGACCGGGAAAGATACAGCAATGTTTTCCGGTGACCGAGAAACATACAACAATGTTCCCCGGTGACCGGGAAACATACACCAATGTTCCCCGGTGACCGGGAAACTTTTGAACAGTAATCCCCGGTGACCGGGAAACATTCAACAATGTTCCCCGTTGAATGTTTCCCGGTCACCGAATAACTTTGTTAAAAGTTTCCCGGTCACCGAGGAACATTGTTCGAATATTTCCCGGTCACCGGGGAACACTGTTCGAATGTTTCCCGGTCACCGGGGAACATTGTTGAATGTTTCCCGGTCACCGGGGAACATATGAGACTCAAATGAATCTCATTTAAGACTCACAGGAATCTCAATTGAATCTCATATGAGACTGAATTGAATCTCATATGATACTCAAACAAATCTCATATGAGACTCAAACAAATCTCATATGAGACTCAAATAAATCTCATATGAGACTCAAACAAATCTCATATGAAACTCAGACAAATCTCATATGATACTCAAACAAATCTCTTATGAGACTCAAACAAATCTCATATGAGACTCAAATGAATCTCATATGAGACTCAAACAAATCTCATATGAGACTACAATGAATCTCAAATGAGACTCAAATGAATCTCATATGAGACTCACATAAATCTCAAATGAATCTCATATGAGACTCACAGGAATCTCACATGAGACTCAAACAAATCTCTTATGAGACTCAAACTAATCTCATATGAGACTCAAATGAATCTCATATGAGACTCAAACAAATCTCATATGAGACTCAAATGAATCCATATGAGACTCAAATGAATCTCATATGAGACTCAAATGAATCTCATATGAGACTCAAACGAATCTCATATGAGACTCAAACAAATCTCATATGAAACTCAAATGAATTTCATATGAGACTCAAATGAATCTCATATGAGACTCAAACAAATCTTATATGAGACTCCCACGAACTTGAAAACATACACCAATGTTCCCCGGTGACCGGGAAACTTTCGAACAGTGTTCCCCAGTGACAGGGAAACATTCGAACAATGTTCCCCGGTGACCGGGAAACTTTCGAACAATGTTTCCCGGTAACCGGGAAACTTTTGAACAATGTTCCCTGGTGACAGGGAAACTTTCGAACAATGTTTCCCGGTGACCGGGAAACATTCAACAATGTTCCCCGGTGACCGGGAAACATTCAACAAAGTTTCTCGGTGACCGGGAGTTTTTCGAACATTGTTCCCGGTGACCGGGAAACTTCCGAACAATGTTCCCCGGTGACCGGGAAACTTTCGAACAATGTTCTCCGGTGACCGGGAAACATTCAACAATGTTCCCCCGGTGACCGGGAATCATTCAACAATGTTCCCCGGTGATCGGGAAAATTCAACAATGTTCCCCGATGACCGGGAAACTTTCGAACAATGTTCCCCGGTGACCGGGAAAATTCAACAATGTTTCCCGGTGACCGGGAAACTTTCGAACAATGTTTCCCTGTGACCGGGAAATTTTCAAACAATGTTCCCCCGTGACCGGGAAAGATACAGCAATGTTTTCCGGTGACCGAGAAACATACAACAATGTTCCCCGGTGACCGGGAAACATACACCAATGTTCCCCGGTGACCGGGAAACTTTTGAACAGTAATCCCCGGTGACCGGGAAACATTCAACAATGTTCCCCGTTGAATGTTTCCCGGTCACCGAATAACTTTGTTAAAAGTTTCCCGGTCACCGAGGAACATTGTTCGAATATTTCCCGGTCACCGGGGAACACTGTTCGAATGTTTCCCGGTCACCGGGGAACATTGTTGAATGTTTCCCGGTCACCGGGGAACATATGAGACTCAAATGAATCTCATTTAAGACTCACAGGAATCTCAATTGAATCTCATATGAGACTGAATTGAATCTCATATGATACTCAAACAAATCTCATATGAGACTCAAACAAATCTCATATGAGACTCAAATAAATCTCATATGAGACTCAAACAAATCTCATATGAAACTCAGACAAATCTCATATGATACTCAAACAAATCTCTTATGAGACTCAAACAAATCTCATATGAGACTCAAATGAATCTCATATGAGACTCAAACAAATCTCATATGAGACTACAATGAATCTCAAATGAGACTCAAATGAATCTCATATGAGACTCACATAAATCTCAAATGAATCTCATATGAGACTCACAGGAATCTCACATGAGACTCAAACAAATCTCTTATGAGACTCAAACTAATCTCATATGAGACTCAAATGAATCTCATATGAGACTCAAACAAATCTCATATGAGACTCAAATGAATCCATATGAGACTCAAATGAATCTCATATGAGACTCAAATGAATCTCATATGAGACTCAAACGAATCTCATATGAGACTCAAACAAATCTCATATGAAACTCAAATGAATTTCATATGAGACTCAAATGAATCTCATATGAGACTCAAACAAATCTTATATGAGACTCCCACGAACTTGAAAACATACACCAATGTTCCCCGGTGACCGGGAAACTTTCGAACAGTGTTCCCCAGTGACAGGGAAACATTCGAACAATGTTCCCCGGTGACCGGGAAACTTTCGAACAATGTTTCCCGGTAACCGGGAAACTTTTGAACAATGTTCCCTGGTGACAGGGAAACTTTCGAACAATGTTTCCCGGTGACCGGGAAACATTCAACAATGTTCCCCGGTGACCGGGAAACATTCAACAAAGTTTCTCGGTGACCGGGAGTTTTTCGAACATTGTTCCCGGTGACCGGGAAACTTCCGAACAATGTTCCCCGGTGACCGGGAAACTTTCGAACAATGTTCTCCGGTGACCGGGAAACATTCAACAATGTTCCCCCGGTGACCGGGAATCATTCAACAATGTTCCCCGGTGATCGGGAAAATTCAACAATGTTCCCCGATGACCGGGAAACATTCGAACAATGTTCCCCGGTGACCGGGAAAATTCAACAATGTTTTCCGGTGACCGGGAAACTTTCGAACAATGTTTCCCTGTGACCGGGAAATTTTCAAACAGTGTTCCCCGGTGACCGGGAAAGATACAGCAATGTTTCCCGGTGACCGAGAAACATACAACAATGTTCCTCGGTGACCGGGAAACATTCAACAAAGTTTCTCGGTGACCGGGAATTTTTCGAACATTGTTCCCCGGTGACCGGGAAACATTCAACAAGAAAGTTCTAAACTGTTCTAGGGAAAAGTTCTAAATTCCTGAACATCTTTGTGAAAAGTTCTAAACTGTTCTAGGGAAAAGTTCTAAACTCCTGAACATCTTTGTGAAAAGTTCTAAACCCCTAAACATCTTCGTGAAAAGTTCTAAACTGTTCTAGGGAAAAGTTCTAAACCCCTAAACATCTTTGTGAAAAGTTCTAAACTGTTCTAGGGAAAAGTTCTGAATTTCTGAACATCTTTGTGAAAAGTTCTAAACTATTCTAGGGAAAAGTTCTAAACTCCTGAACATCTTTGTGAAAATTTCTAAACTGTTCTAGGGAAAAGTTCTAAACTCCTGAACATCTTTGTGAAAAGTTCTGAACTGTTCTAGAAGAAAGTTCTAAACTCCTGAACATCTTTGTGAAAAGTTCTAAACTGTTCAGGGAAAAAAGTTCTGAACTCCTGAACATCTTTGTGAAAAGTTCTAAACTGTTCTAGGGAAAAGTTCTAAACTTCTGAACATCTTTGTGAAAAGTTCTAAACTGTTCTAGGGTGAAGTTCTAAATCTCTAAACATCTTTGTGAAAAGTTCTGAACACATGAACATGTTTGTGAAAAATGCTAAACTGTTCTACGGAAAAGTTCTAAACTCCTGAACATTTTTTGTGAAAAGTTCTAAACTGTTCTAGGAAAAAGTTCTAAACTCCTGAACATCTTTGTGAAAAGTTCTAAACTGTTCTAGGGAAAAGTTCTTAACTCCTGAACATCTTTGTGAAAAGTTCTGAACTGTTCTAGAAGAAAGTTCTAAACTCCTGAACATCTTTGTGAAAAGTTCTAAACTGTTCAGGGAAAAAAGTTCTGAACTCCTGAACATCTTTGTGAAAAGTTCTTAATTGTTCCAGGAAAAGTTCTAAACTTCTGAACATCTTTGTGAAAAGTTTTAAACTGTTCAGGGAAAAAGTTCTAAACTCCTGAATATCTTTGTGAAAAGTTCTAAACCCCTAAACATCTTTGTGAAAATTTCTAAACTGTTCTAGGGAAAAGTTCTAAATTCCTGAACATCTTTGTGAAAAGTTCTAAACTGTTCTAGGGAAAAGTTCTAAACTACTGAACATCTTTGTGAAAAGTTCTAAACTGTTCTAGGGAAAAGTTCTAAATTCCTGAACATCTTTGTGAAAAGTTCTAAACTATTCTAGGGAAAAGTTCTGAACTACTGAACATCTTTGTGAAAAGTTCTGAACTGTTCTAGGGAAAAGTTCTAAACTCCTGAAAATCTTGAAAAGTTCTAAACTGTTCTAGGGTAAAGTTCTAAACCCCTAAACATCTTTGTGAAAAGTTCTGAACACATGAACATGTTTGTGAAAAATGCTAAACTGTTCTACGGAAAAGTTCTAAACTCCTGAACATCTTTGTGAAAAGTTCTAAACTGATCTAGGAAAAAGTTCTTAACTCCTGAACATCTTTGTGAAAAGTTCTAAACTGTTCTAGGGAAAAGTTCTAAACTCCTGAACATCTTTGTGAAAAGTTCTGAACTGTTCTAGAAGAAAGTTCTAAACTCCTGAACATCTTTGTGAAAAGTTCTGAACTGTTCTAGGGAAAAGTTCTAAACTCCTGAACATCTTTGTGAAAAGTTCTAAACTGTTCTAGGGTAAAGTTCTAAACCCCTAAACATCTTTGTGAAAAGTTCTGAACACATGAATATCTTTGTGAAAAGTTCTAAACCCCTAAACATCTTTGTGAAAAGTTCTAAACTGTTCTAGGGAAAAGTTCTAAATTCCTGAACATCTTTGTGAAAAGTTCTAAACTGTTCAGGGAAAAAAGTTCTGAACTCCTGAACATCTTTGTGAAAAGTTCTAAACTGTTCTAGGGAAAAGTTCTAAACTTCTGAACATCTTTGTGAAAAGTTCTAAACTGTTCTAGGGTGAAGTTCTAAACCTCTAAACATCTTTGTGAAAAGTTCTGAACACATGAACATGTTTGTGAAAAATGCTAAACTGTTCTACGGAAAAGTTCTAAACTCCTGAACATTTTTGTGAAAAGTTCTAAACTGTTCTAGGAAAAAGTTCTAAACTCCTGAACATCTTTGTGAAAAGTTCTAAACTGTTCTAGGGAAAAGTTCTAAACTCCTGAACATCTTTGTGAAAAGTTCTGAACTGTTCTAGAAGAAAGTTCTAAACTCCTGAACATCTTTGTGAAAAGTTCTAAACTGTTCAGGGAAAAAAGTTCTGAACTCCTGAACATCTTTGTGAAAAGTTCTTAATTGTTCCAGGAAAAGTTCTAAACTTCTGAACATCTTTGTGAAAAGTTTTAAACTGTTCAGGGAAAAAGTTCTTAACACATGAACATCTTTGTGAAAAGTTCTAAACTCCTGAATATCTTTGTGAAAAGTTCTAAACCCCTGAACATCTTTGTGAAAAGTTCTAAACTGTTCTAGGGAAAAGTTCTGAACTCCTGAATATCTTTGTGAAAACTTCTAAACCCCTAAACATCTTTGTGAAAATTTCTAAACTGTTCTAGGGAAAAGTTCTAAATTCCTGAACATCTTTGTGAAAAGTTCTAAACTGTTCTAGGGAAAAGTTCTAAACTACTGAACATCTTTGTGAAAAGTTCTAAACTGTTCTAGGGAAAAGTTCTAAATTCCTGAACATCTTTGTGAAAAGTTCTAAACTATTCTAGGGAAAAGTTCTGAACTACTGAACATCTTTGTGAAAAGTTCTGAACTGTTCTAGGGAAAAGTTCTAAACTCCTGAAAATCTTGAAAAGTTCTAAACTGTTCTAGGGTAAAGTTCTAAACCCCTAAACATCTTTGTGAAAAGTTCTGAACACATGAACATGTTTGTGAAAAATGCTAAACTGTTCTACGGAAAAGTTCTAAACTCCTGAACATCTTTGTGAAAAGTTCTAAACTGATCTAGGAAAAAGTTCTTAACTCATGAACATCTTTGTGAAAAGTTCTAAACTGTTCTAGGGAAAAGTTCTAAACTCCTGAACATCTTTGTGAAAAGTTCTGAACTGTTCTAAGTAGAAGAAAGTTCTAAACTCCTGAACATCTTCGTGAAAAGTTCTAAACTGTTCAGGGAAAAAAGTTCTGAACTCCTGAACATCTTTGTGAAAAGTTCTTAATTGTTCCAGGAAAAGTTCTTAACTTCTGAACATCTTTGTGAAAAGTTTTAACCTGTTCAGGGAAAAAGTTCTTAACACATGAACATCTTTGTGAAAAGTTCTAAACTCCTGAATATCTTTGTGAAAAGTTCTAAACCCCTGAACATCTTTGTGAAAAGTTCTAAACTGTTCTAGGGAAAAGTTCTGAACTCCTGAATATCTTTGTGAAAACTTCTAAACCCCTAAACATCTTTGTGAAAATTTCTAAACTGTTCTAGGGAAAAGTTCTAAATTCCTGAACATCTTTGTGAAAAGTTCTAAACTGTTCTAGGGAAAAGTTCTAAACTACTGAACATCTTTGTGAAAAGTTCTAAACTGTTCTAGGGAAAAGTTCTAAATTCCTGAACATCTTTGTGAAAAGTTCTAAACTATTCTAGGGAAAAGTTCTGAACTACTGAACATCTTTGTGAAAAGTTCTGAACTGTTCTAGGGAAAAGTTCTAAACTCCTGAAAATCTTGAAAAGTTCTAAACTGTTCTAGGGTAAAGTTCTAAACCCCTAAACATCTTTGTGAAAAGTTCTGAACACATGAACATGTTTGTGAAAAATGCTAAACTGTTCTACGGAAAAGTTCTAAACTCCTGAACATCTTTGTGAAAAGTTCTAAACTGATCTAGGAAAAAGTTCTTAACTCCTGAACATCTTTGTGAAAAGTTCTAAACTGTTCTAGGGAAAAGTTCTCAACTCCTGAACATCTTTGTGAAAAGTTCTGAACTGTTCTAAGTAGAAGAAAGTTCTAAACTCCTGAACATCTTTGTGAAAAGTTCTAAACTGTTCAGGGAAAAAAGTTCTGAACTCCTGAACATCTTTGTGAAAAGTTCTTAATTGTTCCAGGAAAAGTTCTTAACTTCCGAACATCTTTGTGAAAAGTTTAAAACTGTTCCGGGAAAAAGTTCTTAACACATGAACATCTTTGTGAAAAGTTCTAAACTCCTGAATATCTTTGTGAAAAGTTCTAAACCCCTAAACATAGGGAACACTGTTCGAATGTTTCCCGGTCACCGGGGAACATTGTTGAATGTTTCCCGGTCACCGGGGAACATATGAGACTCAAATGAATCTCATTTAAGACTCACAGGAATCTCAATTGAATCTCATATGAGACTGAATTGAATCTCATATGATACTCAAACAAATCTCATATGAGACTCAAACAAATCTCATATGAGACTCAAATAAATCTCATATGAGACTCAAACAAATCTCATATGAAACTCAGACAAATCTCATATGATACTCAAACAAATCTCTTATGAGACTCAAACAAATCTCATATGAGACTCAAATGAATCTCATATGAGACTCAAACAAATCTCATATGAGACTACAATGAATCTCAAATGAGACTCAAATGAATCTCATATGAGACTCACATAAATCTCAAATGAATCTCATATGAGACTCACAGGAATCTCACATGAGACTCAAACAAATCTCTTATGAGACTCAAACTAATCTCATATGAGACTCAAATGAATCTCATATGAGACTCAAACAAATCTCATATGAGACTCAAATGAATCCATATGAGACTCAAATGAATCTCATATGAGACTCAAATGAATCTCATATGAGACTCAAACGAATCTCATATGAGACTCAAACAAATCTCATATGAAACTCAAATGAATTTCATATGAGACTCAAATGAATCTCATATGAGACTCAAACAAATCTTATATGAGACTCCCACGAACTTGAAAACATACACCAATGTTCCCCGGTGACCGGGAAACTTTCGAACAGTGTTCCCCAGTGACAGGGAAACATTCGAACAATGTTCCCCGGTGACCGGGAAACTTTCGAACAATGTTTCCCGGTAACCGGGAAACTTTTGAACAATGTTCCCTGGTGACAGGGAAACTTTCGAACAATGTTTCCCGGTGACCGGGAAACATTCAACAATGTTCCCCGGTGACCGGGAAACATTCAACAAAGTTTCTCGGTGACCGGGAGTTTTTCGAACATTGTTCCCGGTGACCGGGAAACTTCCGAACAATGTTCCCCGGTGACCGGGAAACTTTCGAACAATGTTCTCCGGTGACCGGGAAACATTCAACAATGTTCCCCCGGTGACCGGGAATCATTCAACAATGTTCCCCGGTGATCGGGAAAATTCAACAATGTTCCCCGATGACCGGGAAACATTCGAACAATGTTCCCCGGTGACCGGGAAAATTCAACAATGTTTTCCGGTGACCGGGAAACTTTCGAACAATGTTTCCCTGTGACCGGGAAATTTTCAAACAGTGTTCCCCGGTGACCGGGAAAGATACAGCAATGTTTCCCGGTGACCGAGAAACATACAACAATGTTCCTCGGTGACCGGGAAACATTCAACAAAGTTTCTCGGTGACCGGGAATTTTTCGAACATTGTTCCCCGGTGACCGGGAAACATTCAACAAGAAAGTTCTAAACTGTTCTAGGGAAAAGTTCTAAATTCCTGAACATCTTTGTGAAAAGTTCTAAACTGTTCTAGGGAAAAGTTCTAAACTCCTGAACATCTTTGTGAAAAGTTCTAAACCCCTAAACATCTTCGTGAAAAGTTCTAAACTGTTCTAGGGAAAAGTTCTAAACCCCTAAACATCTTTGTGAAAAGTTCTAAACTGTTCTAGGGAAAAGTTCTGAATTTCTGAACATCTTTGTGAAAAGTTCTAAACTATTCTAGGGAAAAGTTCTAAACTCCTGAACATCTTTGTGAAAATTTCTAAACTGTTCTAGGGAAAAGTTCTAAACTCCTGAACATCTTTGTGAAAAGTTCTGAACTGTTCTAGAAGAAAGTTCTAAACTCCTGAACATCTTTGTGAAAAGTTCTAAACTGTTCAGGGAAAAAAGTTCTGAACTCCTGAACATCTTTGTGAAAAGTTCTAAACTGTTCTAGGGAAAAGTTCTAAACTTCTGAACATCTTTGTGAAAAGTTCTAAACTGTTCTAGGGTGAAGTTCTAAATCTCTAAACATCTTTGTGAAAAGTTCTGAACACATGAACATGTTTGTGAAAAATGCTAAACTGTTCTACGGAAAAGTTCTAAACTCCTGAACATTTTTTGTGAAAAGTTCTAAACTGTTCTAGGAAAAAGTTCTAAACTCCTGAACATCTTTGTGAAAAGTTCTAAACTGTTCTAGGGAAAAGTTCTTAACTCCTGAACATCTTTGTGAAAAGTTCTGAACTGTTCTAGAAGAAAGTTCTAAACTCCTGAACATCTTTGTGAAAAGTTCTAAACTGTTCAGGGAAAAAAGTTCTGAACTCCTGAACATCTTTGTGAAAAGTTCTTAATTGTTCCAGGAAAAGTTCTAAACTTCTGAACATCTTTGTGAAAAGTTTTAAACTGTTCAGGGAAAAAGTTCTAAACTCCTGAATATCTTTGTGAAAAGTTCTAAACCCCTAAACATCTTTGTGAAAATTTCTAAACTGTTCTAGGGAAAAGTTCTAAATTCCTGAACATCTTTGTGAAAAGTTCTAAACTGTTCTAGGGAAAAGTTCTAAACTACTGAACATCTTTGTGAAAAGTTCTAAACTGTTCTAGGGAAAAGTTCTAAATTCCTGAACATCTTTGTGAAAAGTTCTAAACTATTCTAGGGAAAAGTTCTGAACTACTGAACATCTTTGTGAAAAGTTCTGAACTGTTCTAGGGAAAAGTTCTAAACTCCTGAAAATCTTGAAAAGTTCTAAACTGTTCTAGGGTAAAGTTCTAAACCCCTAAACATCTTTGTGAAAAGTTCTGAACACATGAACATGTTTGTGAAAAATGCTAAACTGTTCTACGGAAAAGTTCTAAACTCCTGAACATCTTTGTGAAAAGTTCTAAACTGATCTAGGAAAAAGTTCTTAACTCCTGAACATCTTTGTGAAAAGTTCTAAACTGTTCTAGGGAAAAGTTCTAAACTCCTGAACATCTTTGTGAAAAGTTCTGAACTGTTCTAGAAGAAAGTTCTAAACTCCTGAACATCTTTGTGAAAAGTTCTGAACTGTTCTAGGGAAAAGTTCTAAACTCCTGAACATCTTTGTGAAAAGTTCTAAACTGTTCTAGGGTAAAGTTCTAAACCCCTAAACATCTTTGTGAAAAGTTCTGAACACATGAATATCTTTGTGAAAAGTTCTAAACCCCTAAACATCTTTGTGAAAAGTTCTAAACTGTTCTAGGGAAAAGTTCTAAATTCCTGAACATCTTTGTGAAAAGTTCTAAACTATTCTAGGAAAAAGTTCTAAACTACTGAACATCTTTGTGAAAAATGCTAAACTGTTCTACGTAAAAGTTCTAAACTACTGAACATATTTGTGAAAAGTTCTGAACTGTTCTAGGAAAAGTTCTAAACTCCTGAACATCTTTGTGAAAAGTTCTAAACCCCTAAACATCTTTGTGAAAAGTTCTAAACTGTTCTAGGGAAAAGTTCTAAATTCCTGAACATCTTTGTGAAAAGTTCTAAACTGTTCTAGGGAAAAGTTCTAAACTCCTGAACATCTTTGTGAAAAGTTCTAAACCCCTAAACATCTTCGTGAAAAGTTCTAAACTGTTCTAGGGAAAAGTTCTAAACCCCTAAACATCTTTGTGAAAAGTTCTAAACTGTTCTAGGGAAAAGTTCTGAATTTCTGAACATCTTTGTGAAAAGTTCTAAACTATTCTAGGGAAAAGTTCTAAACTCCTGAACATCTTTGTGAAAATTTCTAAACTGTTCTAGGGAAAAGTTCTAAACTCCTGAACATCTTTGTGAAAAGTTCTGAACTGTTCTAGAAGAAAGTTCTAAACTCCTGAACATCTTTGTGAAAAGTTCTAAACTGTTCAGGGAAAAAAGTTCTGAACTCCTGAACATCTTTGTGAAAAGTTCTAAACTGTTCTAGGGAAAAGTTCTAAACTTCTGAACATCTTTGTGAAAAGTTCTAAACTGTTCTAGGGTGAAGTTCTAAACCTCTAAACATCTTTGTGAAAAGTTCTGAACACATGAACATGTTTGTGAAAAATGCTAAACTGTTCTACGGAAAAGTTCTAAACTCCTGAACATTTTTGTGAAAAGTTCTAAACTGTTCTAGGAAAAAGTTCTAAACTCCTGAACATCTTTGTGAAAAGTTCTAAACTGTTCTAGGGAAAAGTTCTAAACTCCTGAACATCTTTGTGAAAAGTTCTGAACTGTTCTAGAAGAAAGTTCTAAACTCCTGAACATCTTTGTGAAAAGTTCTAAACTGTTCAGGGAAAAAAGTTCTGAACTCCTGAACATCTTTGTGAAAAGTTCTTAATTGTTCCAGGAAAAGTTCTAAACTTCTGAACATCTTTGTGAAAAGTTTTAAACTGTTCAGGGAAAAAGTTCTTAACACATGAACATCTTTGTGAAAAGTTCTAAACTCCTGAATATCTTTGTGAAAAGTTCTAAACCCCTGAACATCTTTGTGAAAAGTTCTAAACTGTTCTAGGGAAAAGTTCTGAACTCCTGAATATCTTTGTGAAAACTTCTAAACCCCTAAACATCTTTGTGAAAATTTCTAAACTGTTCTAGGGAAAAGTTCTAAATTCCTGAACATCTTTGTGAAAAGTTCTAAACTGTTCTAGGGAAAAGTTCTAAACTACTGAACATCTTTGTGAAAAGTTCTAAACTGTTCTAGGGAAAAGTTCTAAATTCCTGAACATCTTTGTGAAAAGTTCTAAACTATTCTAGGGAAAAGTTCTGAACTACTGAACATCTTTGTGAAAAGTTCTGAACTGTTCTAGGGAAAAGTTCTAAACTCCTGAAAATCTTGAAAAGTTCTAAACTGTTCTAGGGTAAAGTTCTAAACCCCTAAACATCTTTGTGAAAAGTTCTGAACACATGAACATGTTTGTGAAAAATGCTAAACTGTTCTACGGAAAAGTTCTAAACTCCTGAACATCTTTGTGAAAAGTTCTAAACTGATCTAGGAAAAAGTTCTTAACTCATGAACATCTTTGTGAAAAGTTCTAAACTGTTCTAGGGAAAAGTTCTAAACTCCTGAACATCTTTGTGAAAAGTTCTGAACTGTTCTAAGTAGAAGAAAGTTCTAAACTCCTGAACATCTTCGTGAAAAGTTCTAAACTGTTCAGGGAAAAAAGTTCTGAACTCCTGAACATCTTTGTGAAAAGTTCTTAATTGTTCCAGGAAAAGTTCTTAACTTCTGAACATCTTTGTGAAAAGTTTTAACCTGTTCAGGGAAAAAGTTCTTAACACATGAACATCTTTGTGAAAAGTTCTAAACTCCTGAATATCTTTGTGAAAAGTTCTAAACCCCTGAACATCTTTGTGAAAAGTTCTAAACTGTTCTAGGGAAAAGTTCTGAACTCCTGAATATCTTTGTGAAAACTTCTAAACCCCTAAACATCTTTGTGAAAATTTCTAAACTGTTCTAGGGAAAAGTTCTAAATTCCTGAACATCTTTGTGAAAAGTTCTAAACTGTTCTAGGGAAAAGTTCTAAACTACTGAACATCTTTGTGAAAAGTTCTAAACTGTTCTAGGGAAAAGTTCTAAATTCCTGAACATCTTTGTGAAAAGTTCTAAACTATTCTAGGGAAAAGTTCTGAACTACTGAACATCTTTGTGAAAAGTTCTGAACTGTTCTAGGGAAAAGTTCTAAACTCCTGAAAATCTTGAAAAGTTCTAAACTGTTCTAG
Organism: Rhabditoides inermis; assembly: GCA_963966185.1. Lineage (NCBI taxonomy): Eukaryota > Metazoa > Nematoda > Chromadorea > Rhabditida > Rhabditidae > Rhabditoides > Rhabditoides inermis. Next base: position 794,342 of record CAWZYM010000154.1, read on the forward strand.
GGTAAAGTTCTAAACCCCTAAACATCTTTGTGAAAAGTTCTGAACACATGAACATGTTTGTGAAAAATGCTAAACTGTTCTACGGAAAAGTTCTAAACTCCTGAACATCTTTGTGAAAAGTTCTAAACTGATCTAGGAAAAAGTTCTTAACTCCTGAACATCTTTGTGAAAAGTTCTAAACTGTTCTAGGGAAAAGTTCTCAACTCCTGAACATCTTTGTGAAAAGTTCTGAACTGTTCTAAGTAGAAGAAAGTTCTAAACTCCTGAACATCTTTGTGAAAAGTTCTAAACTGTTCAGGGAAAAAAGTTCTGAACTCCTGAACATCTTTGTGAAAAGTTCTTAATTGTTCCAGGAAAAGTTCTTAACTTCCGAACATCTTTGTGAAAAGTTTAAAACTGTTCCGGGAAAAAGTTCTTAACACATGAACATCTTTGTGAAAAGTTCTAAACTCCTGAATATCTTTGTGAAAAGTTCTAAACCCCTAAACATCTCTGTGAAAAGTTCTAAACTATTCTAGGGAAAAGTTCTAAATTCCTGAACATCTTTGTGAAAAGTTCTAAACTATTCTAGGGAAAAGTTCTAAACTACTGAACATCTTTGTGAAAAGTTCTGAACTGTTCTAGGGAAAAGTTCTAAACTCCTGAACATCTTTGTGAAAAGTTCTAAACTGTTCTAGGGTAAAGTTCTAAACCCCTAAACATCTTTGTGAAAAGTTCTGAACACATGAACATGTTTGTGAAAAATGCTAAACTGTTCTACGGAAAAGTTCTAAACTCCTGAACATCTTTGTGAAAAGTTCTGAACTGTTCTAGGAAAAAGTTTTAAACTCCTGAAAATCTTTGTGAAAAGTTCTAAACTGTTCTAGGAAAAAGTTCTTAACTCCTGAACATCTTTGTGAAAAGTTCTAAACTGTTCAGGGAAAAAAGTTCTTAACTCCTGAACATCTTTGTGAAAAGTTCTTAATTGTTCCAGGAAAAGTTCTAAACTTCTGAACATCTTTGTGAAAAGTTTTAAACTGTTCAGGGAAAAAGTTCTTAACACATGAACATCTTTGTGAAAAGTTCTAAACTCCTGACTATCTTTGTGAACAGTTCTAAACCCCTTAAAGAAGAGTTCCGGGGAAAAATGAAATGCCGGTCAAAGTCACTAAAGTGATAGTTTTGAGCTCTATTCCGATATTGCAAAATTCGAGAGGCTTCAAAAATTTGCATATTTGATTTATTTGGTACGATTCCGTTGTCCGATCAGCCTAACTCGTCGGGGGTGGACCGCCAGCCAGTTAGGCTACACCCCCATTCTGTTAGGCTGACAAAACAGCTGTTCTTCATTTTCTTCGCTTTGTGTTGGTTCTTTGTTGTTTTATATGCTAATTTTGTGTTTTGTTAGTCAAATAGAAAAATTAGTGTGTATATAAGTAACATTCAATCACTTATCAGTCAAGACAACCCAAATATTAGCGCTTTTATAAAAGTTTCGAAATTTCAGTTCTATGTCGTTTGTTCTTTCTCTGATTGTTGTAATCTTCCACGATATTCTAATTTGCTTTGTTAATACGCAACCATGACGATCGTAATCATCGTGCAACGCACACGCACGTCATCAAATTTGCATAACGGCGACCGAAGTAACATCTCATCGCCTCACATTTGTCTTGTCCGTTTGTCAATATCATCTTTGTTTGTATTAGGTGTTTTTGTATATCACGATTCAAATATATACAAAGACACCTATGCGTACATACTACATATGTGTTTAGGTAATGCGAGTCGCGCGGGCTGCGATGCTCGTCGCCTGCGCGAACGTGGGCAAGAGCAGTCGCTCATCTCCACAGAAGCATAATAACAAGTGAGTATGTTTACAACTCACTGTATATTGTAAATTTGACTTGTTTTGTAAAGAATTGTGTTTGTGCGTATTGTATGTTTTGTTTGCTATAACATATCATGCTCGCCAACTTTGTGAAACATATGCGTTAAATTTATTAATTTTATTGTATGTTTGTTCTCTATAATGTACGCGCTCTTTCAGATCGTATCTGTGGAAGTACAAGCAATATATGCAGCTCGCAAGTGAGACGAGGCGTGCGTGGGCTCGCACTACGACCATGGGCTCGCACTACGACGACACGTCCGTGAAGAGGGGAGTCTGTCTGTAGAAGAACACACTCGTGAGTAAAACCTTGCTTTTACTGGTTTCATTGTCATATCAAGTAACAGTATGTGACATGAAACGTACATGTTCCACAGTTATAAGCGTACATACATTTTGAAATGGTCTGTCTTGGTGATAAAGCTGTTTCGATTACAGATGATCTACGATCTCGAGAAGAAGTACAGCGGGTAGACGGAGCAAATCAAGACAACACAATTTTGTTCGTGATGGATAAACGTAGATACTTCTTTACAATGGTGAACTTGTGTTGTGTGAACTGGGTGGAGTTGCCATTATGCTTTGGTGAATGAAGTGAGTGTAGTTATATGGCTATCGTATGCAATATGTATCGGAGGAAAGGTTGTGGGTGATATGCGACCGCTGCTCGGCCTCCCCCCCTCTCTCATTTCCCGCCAAAATATGGTTCCGGGCGCGGTAACTGTTCGGGCGGGTGACTCTTTCCCCGGAGTTCTTCTTTAACATCTTTGTGAAAAGTTCTAAACTGTTCTACGGAAAAGTTCTAAACTCCTGAACATCTTTGTGAAAAGTTCTGAACTGTTCTAGAAGAAAGTTCTAAACTCCTGAACATCTTTGTGAAAAGTTCTAAACTGTTCAGGGAAAAAGTTCTGAACTCCTGAACATCTTTGTGGAAAGTTCTGAACTGTTCTAGGGAAAAGTTTTAAACTCCTGAAAATCTTTGTGAAAAGTTCTAAACTGTTCTAGGAAAAAGTTCTTAACTCCTGAACATCTTTGTGAAAAGTTCTGAACTGTTCTAGAAGAAAGTTCTAAACTCCTGAACATCTTTGTGAAAAGTTCTAAACTGTTCAGGGAAAAAAGTTCTTAACTCCTGAACATCTTTGTGAAAAGTTCTTAATTGTTCCAGGAAAAGTTCTAAACTTCTGAACATCTTTGTGAAAAGTTTTAAACTGTTCAGGGAAAAAGTTCTTAACACATGAACATCTTTGTGAAAAGTTCTAAACTCCTGACTATCTTTGTGAACAGTTCTAAACCCCTTAAAGAAGAGTTCCGGGGAAAAATGAAATGCCGGTCAAAGTCACTAAAGTGATAGTTTTGAGCTCTATTCCGATATTGCAAAATTCGAGAGGCTTCAAAAATTTGCATATTTGATTTATTTGGTACGATTCCGTTGTCCGATCAGCCTAACTCGTCGGGGGTGGACCGCCAGCCAGTTAGGCTACACCCCCATTCTGTTAGGCTGACAAAACAGCTGTTCTTCATTTTCTTCGCTTTGTGTTGGTTCTTTGTTGTTTTATATGCTAATTTTGTGTTTTGTTAGTCAAATAGAAAAATTAGTGTGTATATAAGTAACATTCAATCACTTATCAGTCAAGACAACCCAAATATTAGCGCTTTTATAAAAGTTTCGAAATTTCAGTTCTATGTCGTTTGTTCTTTCTCTGATTGTTGTAATCTTCCACGATATTCTAATTTGCTTTGTTAATACGCAACCATGACGATCGTAATCATCGTGCAACGCACACGCACGTCATCAAATTTGCATAACGGCGACCGAAGTAACATCTCATCGCCTCACATTTGTCTTGTCTGTTTGTCAATATCATCTTTGTTTGTATTAGGTGTTTTTGTATATCACGATTCAAATATATACAAAGACACCTATGCGTACATACTACATATGTGTTTAGGTAATGCGAGTCGCGCGGGCTGCGATGCTCGTCGCCTGCGCGAACGTGGGCAAGAGCAGTCGCTCATCTCCACAGAAGCATAATAACAAGTGAGTATGTTTACAACTCACTGTATATTGTAAATTTGACTTGTTTTGTAAAGAATTGTGTTTGTGCGTATTGTATGTTTTGTTTGCTATAACATATCATGCTCGCCAACTTTGTGAAACATATGCGTTAAATTTATTAATTTTATTGTATGTTTGTTCTCTATAATGTACGCGCTCTTTCAGATCGTATCTGTGGAAGTACAAGCAATATATGCAGCTCGCAAGTGAGACGAGGCGTGCGTGGGCTCGCACTACGACCATGGGCTCGCACTACGACGACACGTCCGTGAAGAGGGGAGTCTGTCTGTAGAAGAACACACTCGTGAGTAAAACCTTGCTTTTACTGGTTTCATTGTCATATCAAGTAACAGTATGTGACATGAAACGTACATGTTCCACAGTTATAAGCGTACATACATTTTGAAATGGTCTGTCTTGGTGATAAAGCTGTTTCGATTACAGATGATCTACGATCTCGAGAAGAAGTACAGCGGGTAGACGGAGCAAATCAAGACAACACAATTTTGTTCGTGATGGATAAACGTAGATACTTCTTTACAATGGTGAACTTGTGTTGTGTGAACTGGGTGGAGTTGCCATTATGCTTTGGTGAATGAAGTGAGTGTAGTTATATGGCTATCGTATGCAATATGTATCGGAGGAAAGGTTGTGGGTGATATGCGACCGCTGCTCGGCCTCCCCCCCTCTCTCATTTCCCGCCAAAATATGGTTCCGGGCGCGGTAACTGTTCGGGCGGGTGACTCTTTCCCCGGAGTTCTTCTTTAACATCTTTGTGAAAAGTTCTAAACTGTTCTACGGAAAAGTTCTAAACTCCTGAACATCTTTGTGAAAAGTTCTGAACTGTTCTAGAAGAAAGTTCTAAACTCCTGAACATCTTTGTGAAAAGTTCTAAACTGTTCAGGGAAAAAGTTCTGAACTCCTGAACATCTTTGTGGAAAGTTCTGAACTGTTCTAGGGAAAAGTTCTAAACTCCTGAACATCTTTGTGAAAAGTTCTAAACTGTATAGGGTAAAGTTCTAAACCCCTAAACATGTTTGTAAAAAGTTCTGAACACATGAACATGTTTGTGAAAAATGCTAAACTGTTCTACGGAAAAGTTCTAAACTCCTGAACATCTTTGTGAAAAGTTCTGAACTGTTCTAGGAAAAAGTTCTAAACTCCTGAACATCTTTGTGAAAAGTTCTAAACTGTTCTAGGGAAAAGTTCTAAACTCCTGAACATCTTTGTAAAAAGTTCTGAACTGTTCTAGAAGAAAGTTCTAAACTCCTGAACATCTTTGTGAAAAGTTCTAAACTGTTCAGGAAAAAAGTTCTGAACTCCTGAACATCTTTGTGAAAAGTTCTTAATTGTTCCAGGATAAGTTCTAAACTTCTGAACATCTTTGTGAAAAGTTTTAAACTGTTCAGGGAAAAAGTTCTTAACACATGAACATCTTTGTGAAAAGTTCTAAACTCCTGAATATCTTTGTGAAAAGTTCTAAACCCCTGAACATCTTTGTGAAAAGTTCTAAACTGTTCTAGGGAAAAGTTCTGAACTCCTGAATATCTTTGTGAAAACTTCTAAACCCCTAAACATCTTTGTGAAAATTTCTAAACTGTTCTAGGGAAAAGTTCTAAATTCCTGAACATCTTTGTGAAAAGTTCTAAACTGTTCTAGGGAAAAGTTCTAAACTACTGAACATCTTTGTGAAAAGTTCTAAACTGTTCTAGGGAAAAGTTCTAAATTCCTGAACATCTTTGTGAAAAGTTCTAAACTATTCTAGGGAAAAGTTCTGAACTACTGAACATCTTTGTGAAAAGTTCTGAACTGTTCTAGGGAAAAGTTCTAAACTCCTGAAAATCTTGAAAAGTTCTAAACTGTTCTAGGGTAAAGTTCTAAACCCCTAAACATCTTTGTGAAAAGTTCTGAACACATGAACATGTTTGTGAAAAATGCTAAACTGTTCTACGGAAAAGTTCTAAACTCCTGAACATCTTTGTGAAAAGTTCTAAACTGATCTAGGAAAAAGTTCTTAACTCATGAACATCTTTGTGAAAAGTTCTAAACTGTTCTAGGGAAAAGTTCTAAACTCCTGAACATCTTTGTGAAAAGTTCTGAACTGTTCTAAGTAGAAGAAAGTTCTAAACTCCTGAACATCTTCGTGAAAAGTTCTAAACTGTTCAGGGAAAAAAGTTCTGAACTCCTGAACATCTTTGTGAAAAGTTCTTAATTGTTCCAGGAAAAGTTCTTAACTTCTGAACATCTTTGTGAAAAGTTTTAACCTGTTCAGGGAAAAAGTTCTTAACACATGAACATCTTTGTGAAAAGTTCTAAACTCCTGAATATCTTTGTGAAAAGTTCTAAACCCCTGAACATCTTTGTGAAAAGTTCTAAACTGTTCTAGGGAAAAGTTCTGAACTCCTGAATATCTTTGTGAAAACTTCTAAACCCCTAAACATCTTTGTGAAAATTTCTAAACTGTTCTAGGGAAAAGTTCTAAATTCCTGAACATCTTTGTGAAAAGTTCTAAACTGTTCTAGGGAAAAGTTCTAAACTACTGAACATCTTTGTGAAAAGTTCTAAACTGTTCTAGGGAAAAGTTCTAAATTCCTGAACATCTTTGTGAAAAGTTCTAAACTATTCTAGGGAAAAGTTCTGAACTACTGAACATCTTTGTGAAAAGTTCTGAACTGTTCTAGGGAAAAGTTCTAAACTCCTGAAAATCTTGAAAAGTTCTAAACTGTTCTAGGGTAAAGTTCTAAACCCCTAAACATCTTTGTGAAAAGTTCTGAACACATGAACATGTTTGTGAAAAATGCTAAACTGTTCTACGGAAAAGTTCTAAACTCCTGAACATCTTTGTGAAAAGTTCTAAACTGATCTAGGAAAAAGTTCTTAACTCCTGAACATCTTTGTGAAAAGTTCTAAACTGTTCTAGGGAAAAGTTCTCAACTCCTGAACATCTTTGTGAAAAGTTCTGAACTGTTCTAAGTAGAAGAAAGTTCTAAACTCCTGAACATCTTTGTGAAAAGTTCTAAACTGTTCAGGGAAAAAAGTTCTGAACTCCTGAACATCTTTGTGAAAAGTTCTTAATTGTTCCAGGAAAAGTTCTTAACTTCCGAACATCTTTGTGAAAAGTTTAAAACTGTTCCGGGAAAAAGTTCTTAACACATGAACATCTTTGTGAAAAGTTCTAAACTCCTGAATATCTTTGTGAAAAGTTCTAAACCCCTAAACATCTCTGTGAAAAGTTCTAAACTATTCTAGGGAAAAGTTCTAAATTCCTGAACATCTTTGTGAAAAGTTCTAAACTATTCTAGGGAAAAGTTCTAAACTACTGAACATCTTTGTGAAAAGTTCTGAACTGTTCTAGGGAAAAGTTCTAAACTCCTGAACATCTTTGTGAAAAGTTCTAAACTGTTCTAGGGTAAAGTTCTAAACCCCTAAACATCTTTGTGAAAAGTTCTGAACACATGAACATGTTTGTGAAAAATGCTAAACTGTTCTACGGAAAAGTTCTAAACTCCTGAACATCTTTGTGAAAAGTTCTGAACTGTTCTAGGAAAAAGTTTTAAACTCCTGAAAATCTTTGTGAAAAGTTCTAAACTGTTCTAGGAAAAAGTTCTTAACTCCTGAACATCTTTGTGAAAAGTTCTAAACTGTTCAGGGAAAAAAGTTCTTAACTCCTGAACATCTTTGTGAAAAGTTCTTAATTGTTCCAGGAAAAGTTCTAAACTTCTGAACATCTTTGTGAAAAGTTTTAAACTGTTCAGGGAAAAAGTTCTTAACACATGAACATCTTTGTGAAAAGTTCTAAACTCCTGACTATCTTTGTGAACAGTTCTAAACCCCTTAAAGAAGAGTTCCGGGGAAAAATGAAATGCCGGTCAAAGTCACTAAAGTGATAGTTTTGAGCTCTATTCCGATATTGCAAAATTCGAGAGGCTTCAAAAATTTGCATATTTGATTTATTTGGTACGATTCCGTTGTCCGATCAGCCTAACTCGTCGGGGGTGGACCGCCAGCCAGTTAGGCTACACCCCCATTCTGTTAGGCTGACAAAACAGCTGTTCTTCATTTTCTTCGCTTTGTGTTGGTTCTTTGTTGTTTTATATGCTAATTTTGTGTTTTGTTAGTCAAATAGAAAAATTAGTGTGTATATAAGTAACATTCAATCACTTATCAGTCAAGACAACCCAAATATTAGCGCTTTTATAAAAGTTTCGAAATTTCAGTTCTATGTCGTTTGTTCTTTCTCTGATTGTTGTAATCTTCCACGATATTCTAATTTGCTTTGTTAATACGCAACCATGACGATCGTAATCATCGTGCAACGCACACGCACGTCATCAAATTTGCATAACGGCGACCGAAGTAACATCTCATCGCCTCACATTTGTCTTGTCCGTTTGTCAATATCATCTTTGTTTGTATTAGGTGTTTTTGTATATCACGATTCAAATATATACAAAGACACCTATGCGTACATACTACATATGTGTTTAGGTAATGCGAGTCGCGCGGGCTGCGATGCTCGTCGCCTGCGCGAACGTGGGCAAGAGCAGTCGCTCATCTCCACAGAAGCATAATAACAAGTGAGTATGTTTACAACTCACTGTATATTGTAAATTTGACTTGTTTTGTAAAGAATTGTGTTTGTGCGTATTGTATGTTTTGTTTGCTATAACATATCATGCTCGCCAACTTTGTGAAACATATGCGTTAAATTTATTAATTTTATTGTATGTTTGTTCTCTATAATGTACGCGCTCTTTCAGATCGTATCTGTGGAAGTACAAGCAATATATGCAGCTCGCAAGTGAGACGAGGCGTGCGTGGGCTCGCACTACGACCATGGGCTCGCACTACGACGACACGTCCGTGAAGAGGGGAGTCTGTCTGTAGAAGAACACACTCGTGAGTAAAACCTTGCTTTTACTGGTTTCATTGTCATATCAAGTAACAGTATGTGACATGAAACGTACATGTTCCACAGTTATAAGCGTACATACATTTTGAAATGGTCTGTCTTGGTGATAAAGCTGTTTCGATTACAGATGATCTACGATCTCGAGAAGAAGTACAGCGGGTAGACGGAGCAAATCAAGACAACACAATTTTGTTCGTGATGGATAAACGTAGATACTTCTTTACAATGGTGAACTTGTGTTGTGTGAACTGGGTGGAGTTGCCATTATGCTTTGGTGAATGAAGTGAGTGTAGTTATATGGCTATCGTATGCAATATGTATCGGAGGAAAGGTTGTGGGTGATATGCGACCGCTGCTCGGCCTCCCCCCCTCTCTCATTTCCCGCCAAAATATGGTTCCGGGCGCGGTAACTGTTCGGGCGGGTGACTCTTTCCCCGGAGTTCTTCTTTAACATCTTTGTGAAAAGTTCTAAACTGTTCTACGGAAAAGTTCTAAACTCCTGAACATCTTTGTGAAAAGTTCTGAACTGTTCTAGAAGAAAGTTCTAAACTCCTGAACATCTTTGTGAAAAGTTCTAAACTGTTCAGGGAAAAAGTTCTGAACTCCTGAACATCTTTGTGGAAAGTTCTGAACTGTTCTAGGGAAAAGTTTTAAACTCCTGAAAATCTTTGTGAAAAGTTCTAAACTGTTCTAGGAAAAAGTTCTTAACTCCTGAACATCTTTGTGAAAAGTTCTGAACTGTTCTAGAAGAAAGTTCTAAACTCCTGAACATCTTTGTGAAAAGTTCTAAACTGTTCAGGGAAAAAAGTTCTTAACTCCTGAACATCTTTGTGAAAAGTTCTTAATTGTTCCAGGAAAAGTTCTAAACTTCTGAACATCTTTGTGAAAAGTTTTAAACTGTTCAGGGAAAAAGTTCTTAACACATGAACATCTTTGTGAAAAGTTCTAAACTCCTGACTATCTTTGTGAACAGTTCTAAACCCCTTAAAGAAGAGTTCCGGGGAAAAATGAAATGCCGGTCAAAGTCACTAAAGTGATAGTTTTGAGCTCTATTCCGATATTGCAAAATTCGAGAGGCTTCAAAAATTTGCATATTTGATTTATTTGGTACGATTCCGTTGTCCGATCAGCCTAACTCGTCGGGGGTGGACCGCCAGCCAGTTAGGCTACACCCCCATTCTGTTAGGCTGACAAAACAGCTGTTCTTCATTTTCTTCGCTTTGTGTTGGTTCTTTGTTGTTTTATATGCTAATTTTGTGTTTTGTTAGTCAAATAGAAAAATTAGTGTGTATATAAGTAACATTCAATCACTTATCAGTCAAGACAACCCAAATATTAGCGCTTTTATAAAAGTTTCGAAATTTCAGTTCTATGTCGTTTGTTCTTTCTCTGATTGTTGTAATCTTCCACGATATTCTAATTTGCTTTGTTAATACGCAACCATGACGATCGTAATCATCGTGCAACGCACACGCACGTCATCAAATTTGCATAACGGCGACCGAAGTAACATCTCATCGCCTCACATTTGTCTTGTCCGTTTGTCAATATCATCTTTGTTTGTATTAGGTGTTTTTGTATATCACGATTCAAATATATACAAAGACACCTATGCGTACATACTACATATGTGTTTAGGTAATGCGAGTCGCGCGGGCTGCGATGCTCGTCGCCTGCGCGAACGTGGGCAAGAGCAGTCGCTCATCTCCACAGAAGCATAATAACAAGTGAGTATGTTTACAACTCACTGTATATTGTAAATTTGACTTGTTTTGTAAAGAATTGTGTTTGTGCGTATTGTATGTTTTGTTTGCTATAACATATCATGCTCGCCAACTTTGTGAAACATATGCGTTAAATTTATTAATTTTATTGTATGTTTGTTCTCTATAATGTACGCGCTCTTTCAGATCGTATCTGTGGAAGTACAAGCAATATATGCAGCTCGCAAGTGAGACGAGGCGTGCGTGGGCTCGCACTACGACCATGGGCTCGCACTACGACGACACGTCCGTGAAGAGGGGAGTCTGTCTGTAGAAGAACACACTCGTGAGTAAAACCTTGCTTTTACTGGTTTCATTGTCATATCAAGTAACAGTATGTGACATGAAACGTACATGTTCCACAGTTATAAGCGTACATACATTTTGAAATGGTCTGTCTTGGTGATAAAGCTGTTTCGATTACAGATGATCTACGATCTCGAGAAGAAGTACAGCGGGTAGACGGAGCAAATCAAGACAACACAATTTTGTTCGTGATGGATAAACGTAGATACTTCTTTACAATGGTGAACTTGTGTTGTGTGAACTGGGTGGAGTTGCCATTATGCTTTGGTGAATGAAGTGAGTGTAGTTATATGGCTATCGTATGCAATATGTATCGGAGGAAAGGTTGTGGGTGATATGCGACCGCTGCTCGGCCTCCCCCCCTCTCTCATTTCCCGCCAAAATATGGTTCCGGGCGCGGTAACTGTTCGGGCGGGTGACTCTTTCCCCGGAGTTCTTCTTTAACATCTTTGTGAAAAGTTCTAAACTGTTCTACGGAAAAGTTCTAAACTCCTGAACATCTTTGTGAAAAGTTCTGAACTGTTCTAGAAGAAAGTTCTAAACTCCTGAACATCTTTGTGAAAAGTTCTAAACTGTTCAGGGAAAAAGTTCTGAACTCCTGAACATCTTTGTGGAAAGTTCTGAACTGTTCTAGGGAAAAGTTCTAAACTCCTGAACATCTTTGTGAAAAGTTCTAAACTGTATAGGGTAAAGTTCTAAACCCCTAAACATGTTTGTAAAAAGTTCTGAACACATGAACATGTTTGTGAAAAATGCTAAACTGTTCTACGGAAAAGTTCTAAACTCCTGAACATCTTTGTGAAAAGTTCTGAACTGTTCTAGGAAAAAGTTCTAAACTCCTGAACATCTTTGTGAAAAGTTCTAAACTGTTCTAGGGAAAAGTTCTAAACTCCTGAACATCTTTGTAAAAAGTTCTGAACTGTTCTAGAAGAAAGTTCTAAACTCCTGAACATCTTTGTGAAAAGTTCTAAACTGTTCAGGAAAAAAGTTCTGAACTCCTGAACATCTTTGTGAAAAGTTCTTAATTGTTCCAGGATAAGTTCTAAACTTCTGAATATCTTTGTGAAAAGTATTAAACTGTTCAGGGAAAAAGTTCTTAACACATGAACATCTTTGTGAAAAGTTCTAAACTCCTGAATATCTTTGTGAAAAGTTCTAAACGCCTGAACATCGTTGTGAAATTCTGAACTGTTAAAGGGAAAAGTTCTAAACTCCTGATTATCTTTGTGAAAACTTCTAAACTTCTAAACATCTTTGTGAAAAGCTCTGAACTGTTCCAGGAAAAAGTTCTAAACCCCTAAACATCTTTGTGAAAAGTTCTAAACTGTTCTAGGGAAAAGTTCTAAACTCCTGAATATCTCTGTGAAAAGTTCTAAAACCCTGAACATCTTTGTGAAAAGTTCTGAACTGTTCTAGTAAAAAGTTCTAAACTTCTGAACATCTTTGTGAAAAGTTCTAAACTGTTCAGGGGAAATTTTCTGAACACATGAACATGAATTTTCCAAGTTCAGCGATTTCTATTTCAATAATTTGGTTGCCGTCGGAAGCGACGGTGCCAGTGTGATGAGCGGTCAAGTGGAGGGGTTTGTTGGGAATGTCAACAAGCATCTGAGCGGAAACCAGTTCAAAGACCGTAGGTTCCTTCCGCAGGTTACGTATGTTCATTGTAATTCTCACAACCTAGATCTCGCCATTAAGAAAATGACGAAATCAAACTTTCACAACTTCCTCCAACCCCTGTACCGTTCCGTGACAATCTGTTCTATTCTCATCACGCACTCAAAAGGCACACCGAACTGAAAGAAATGGCTGAAAAAATGGGGGTTAAATATTACAAAATTCACAAGGTGTACGACATACACTGGGCAGAGTCTGAGGTCAAAATTATCGAAAACTTTTTAGCTATGTACCTGATATTGCTTTATACTTCCGATCCGCGAAATATGGATGCAGCGGAAAAGATTCTCTGAAAATGACGAGAAGCGGTGCGAGGGAGATGGAGGCGCTGCATTTCGTGCTTAGAGATCCGCGCACGTTCCTCACTCTGTTGCATTTCAGAAGGATATTGACAAATTTCATGATTGCCTCGAAAAATTTCCAATCCGAGAATGCCATGGTTGTCGATGCTTATGCTTATGCTGAAATTCACAGCCTCCTGCATGACCTAAACAGCGCCTCGGAAAAAAACTTTCACTGAACCTTTATTGCGATACGGTCTTAAATGTAAAAATGCGCACTCCGGTGAATGACGTTCAGTTGGTTTTCGAAATGGATGCAGTGAAGGAATTAAACGGTCTCAATCACTTGCAAGGCATAGGAAATCTCGAATTCGACAGAGTAGGATTCGCATCCCGCACAGATGCATTCTTGTCAACGTCTTTCGCAGACCAGACTCTCACTAAAAAAGCCTTATCCGCTGTCATCACCAAAGCCTCGGGTCAACCTCGGGACACTTGATGACGTTGATCTTGAAAGCGAAAAAACGAAAAACATTAAAGGAACAGTGGCGACTTATTTCTGCCACAACCTGCCACAACTTCTCATTTTGACACGAGCAAAACATTTGGCGTTGACCGGAATCGAACTCGCGAAAATCGGGGGCCACAACGCAGCGCACATGCACTGAGCCAAGAAGCAAGTGACCGAGCGTTGTTTATTTGCAGTTATGTCTCCGACCCCAGTTTTTGCAGTGAAGCGTTGGCGGGAAATTCAAATTTCGAACTGCATTCTGGGCAGTGGCAGAATCGAAATTTACGCAGAATCGTCGTTCTTTCGCAAAAATTGCGAATGTGTTAGGATAATATGATTTTTAATAATACTTCGAGTCGAAAATAAGTCGCCACTGTTGCTTTAACCCGAAAGTTCTAGTGTCTTTCTTGAAACTTCCATTCATAGCGAATGAAGGAATCGACATGACTACTTGGTTTGAGGAAATGCGGAATGGCGTCAGGTTTTCTATGAGTGAACGATATGAATCGAAACTGTTCCGTGAAAATCTTCAAAACAAAAAAAAATGAAAACAAACTTCCGTCCCTCTCGAAAAATCTCAGATCATAAACTTCATCAAGTACGGTTATGCAGGTTCCTTCGATGAGAATGTTATAGGAACTAAAAGCACATTGCATTCGAAAAGATGGTACGCAGACATCAAGGGAAAACCTGACTTCGAGTTACGCCGATCGATTATCGAATCATCTTTAACAATATTGGCTGCCAGGTTCAAGGAACCCAATTTCGAAAACTATTTACGAACGTTTGCGGATTCACTAAAAATTGTGGTTGGGAAGTATAACGGTGCCGATGGAACTGGGGGTAACATCATCGCGCAGGCAGTCGCTGATAATACGATACACAAATTAGGGGTCAACATTTGTGGGATTTGATTAATTCAATGTTCGACGATGACAGACAGTCCCGGCAAGCTGAGGTCATGACTAAGTCAGTTAGACGTATGTATACCATCTTCTTTAAAAAGTACTTGCCTAAACAAATGAACTTTGTCTTGTCCCAATGCAGCAAAAGCACATGCATAGAGCGTTTACAAATACTAATTTTCAAGGGTAGTCTATTCGGTGCGGTGCAAAATCCTCTTTAAAGTGCTATTTTGGAAAAGTTATGGTCATATTCGGATTCAGCGTAAAAAGTTGTGTATAAGTGCTCAATTACATCAAATCTGCCACCACAAGTGCGTGGGCTGCCCGTGTTAGCCCTCTTCAAAGTGCTTCTATCAAAGATATTTTGTCTATTCAAGTATGCACTTGTTGTATAGTCAGGATATAGCGATTCTGGATAAATGATTGATTGATTGATATATAGTAGGCTCGCCAATGAGTTCCACTCTTTTCATGAGAGACATTAGAGTGGTTAAAGAAAGATCAGAGTCCTTTCAAAGAGGTTTTCAAATTTAGAAAACTTTGCATGACCAGTGGGAATTGAACCCGCGAACTCATTATTGCCAAGCGAGAGTGTTACCACTACGCTAGCTAGGTGTGGTGGCAGCTTTGCGAATAGGAACTGGGAACGTGAGAAAAAAGGTTCTTTGTCCAACAGTTTAGGGTACTGTAAAACTATTGGACAACATAATGTTTTTGACGAGAAATGTTGAGCTGAACGTAAACGGAATATATATATACATATATATATATATATATATATATATATATATATATATATATATATATATATATATATATATATATATATATATATATATATATAGAACAATAAATATCCGATCCCGCCTTGACGCTGCGACCTTGATGTTTTCGGGAATATCGTTGAGAGCGAGAAAAGAGTCCGCGCGAGGTGAGAGAGAGAGATCTTATCCGACAATCGGTATGAAAATTCGGGAAAGAGATCAACATTACAATTCCTTTTATTCCACTGATCTGTACTATCGTCAATGATTTCTAAATTTCTGCTACTCTCTTCGTTACTTTGCTTTGCTGAAACCATACCGGCTCGCAAGTACAAAAACGTGAGTGTGTTGCGAAATTCAATGAACAAAAATCTTATTATATAACTTGTTAGAATGATTGTAGCACGTGACGGGTGAGGTGGTGACTGTGCAGCCAGCGATCACACCCCTCCCTCCCGCAAGGATTCGAATCAACGTGGCCAGGACAAGTGTAGAGTGAGCAATGCAACTCACTTATCGACAAGGATTATATATTTAGCGACTCCAACTCACACCCTCACTTTGTGTATCTCGTAGAGGTGCGATGGAACGAGCCGGAAGAATGGGCTGATACGGAAGCAGAGGTGGGAGAGAGAGGGGGGAGAGAAAGAGAAAGAGAGAGAGAGAGAGAGAGAGAGAAAGTGAGAGAGAGAGAGAGAGAAATGGAGATGGAAGAAGAGAGGAAGAAGAAGATAAAAAGAAAGGGAGGGGAGAGATAGATTAGAGAGAAGAGAGTGAGAGAGGAATTAGTGAGAAATATAAGAACTGTTAAGAACGACGACTCTTCGAAGCGCACCATCAACCTCAAGTGTGAGATCAAAGACGGAGTGGACAGTGGGATGGTCAGTGCCAGTGAGAAAGACTTGAAAACAAAGTCCTTTTCACAACATCATAACACGGCAAAACGGAGAACAACTCACTCTTTGGCAATCGCCCTTCACTTTTATAATCGAATTAGGCTCGATTGAATTCAAGCTCGATCACGCAACCAGCCCGTACATACTATACAATCATCTTTTTATTAAACCGTCTCTGTCGCTTTCCCTATTGCGTTTCCATTCAAATCAGAAAATTGCAGAAAAAAACCCAACAGTTCACATAGCTCTAGGAAAACGATAACGACTTCTTGAATTGTATTTACAAAAATAGCACAGTTAACGTGCATCGTGATAACTGTCTAATTTACTCAAGATAAGATTCAAAAAGCGAAAGAATGCTAAATACTAATTAGAAAATACTAAATACTAAAACTAAATACTAAAGAGCTTATATCTAGATATCAATTATCAATGCAAGTATCCCACTTCGTTCATGATCGTATAAAAATTTTTTTAAAGCAAATGGATATTAACTGACCGAACATGCGCGTATGCTGTTTGTTGCTGCGCATGACATGAACCGTCCTCTCCGCTCTCCCTTCCGCATCCCTCTCTGAAAGACTGCACAGAAAGCACAAACTGACTTCCAAACAAACGTTGCTACGATTGGTAAAAAAAAAAACAATATATGGGAAAATGAAAATGCAACATGCCTGAAATGTGGGATGTTGAGTGTCGAGTTTGGGGAAGACGGTCTCAGCAAACAGCAACTGCTCCATCGAGTGATGAACCACCTGAAAGACAGCGTGAACGAGTGAAGTGGCAACCACTATATATACAATCATAGTGTTAAACATAGGATTTGAAATAAGTCGCACGGTCAGTTGCTAACGTATAAATTCAAGAATAGTAATGCATACCCTCAGCAGAAAGCACGTCACAGACCGCAGCTTGGTAGCATAAACACATTACTTCCACGCCGCAGGTTCATTCAAGAACAAAAGACACATATGGACGGAAACATAATGTGTATTCAATAAATATTGATAAAACTACTAACTAACACACCTCACCTGTGCTGATGTAACGCGCGCGACCTCGCCTCGCCGAGTTGTTTGCTCATAATTTTGAGCAGCAGAATCACGGATCACATCTCTGTAAACAAAAGCAAGAATACGTAAAAGACGTTAGTTGTTTTGTTGACGAAATCGCGGAGTTTTGAAGACAACTTTGCGAATGATTCGATCAAACCGCTTTGTGAGTGCATGTTCACGCTTTATATGCGGTATTACAACGATTTTGGTTTCACAAGGACTTTGGCTAAAACAATTAATCACATCGAAGCTGAACCAACAAAAGAAAACAACAGAAAATAAGTATTTTAACGAAAAACATCAAAACAGCTGATCGCCATTCGAGTGAGGGCGGACCCTAAATTGCAAATATTTGTCAATACGGAGATGTACAAGAAAATCAAATTATTTATTTCATTATGTTTTTATTTATTTATGAATACACAAATAAAATAATTTAAACATGGTCATTAAAAAAACTTTATTCAGTCACACACCCTACTTAACATGACCGTGCCGGCGATGTTCACGGGTACGACGAATATTTCAAGCTGCCACAGGGACATCAGTGAGTACAACGCTTCAAAAGTATTATGCGATGTGCATATTTTTCAGTTTTTTCCTCGTCTGTTCTCTACGTGCCGCGAACGCGCTGGGTGTTGAATCTGACTGGACTAAAGGAGAGCGAGTCTATATAAACACCGCCATTGAGAGTCCGAAGGACAAGGAGTCGGAAGAGGGATACGAAGAGAGGTGATTAGGAGACCAAAAACTTGAGAGAAAATATACTTTGTCAGCCAAAATCAATGCAACATGTAGTTTCAGTGCGCAGCTGCCTTCTCCTCTGCCTATCTCTTCGCCAACCTCATCGCCGGACCCAGTGCTGTCCCTGTTGAATTCGGCCCCCGAGAGGGAGACACTCGCCGTATTCGAGCAAGAGCCCAGCAACGCCGAGCTACTAGCACTCATCAAACAGAGCAGCTGGACAGATCTCACCGGTGAGTGGCAGATCTTGGCTAGTGCAAAAAGGGAACTCGCCTTCAGCCGACAGCACTCTCGCTCCAGAAACGGTCGGAGGCGCTCCAGTGGTGGTTGAGGCTGTCACCACTTCGACAACTGCAAGCCCCGGTGATGTTTCGGAAGACGAGGATGATGAGAACGAGCCGTCAATGCATACTTCGAGAGTGGAATCTGAAGCGACGACGACTTTCATGCCTAAAGACGTCGCGCTCCCTCCATTCTCGTTTGAGGATATCGAAAAGAAGGTGGAAAAGGCTGTGAATGCAATGGACACTAAAGATGCGAGGGAGGAGACATTCAATGACCTGGACTACTTTGGGATCTCCAAGTTCTGGATTTTGTGAATGTAAATCGTTGTGACCCCAGAAATAAAAGGCTATGATGGCGCGCCTTCGATCCAGTTCATTTGGGATTTTCCGAGTCGCTGTGGTATGGCTGAGTGGTCTAGTGGTATGATTCTCGCTTAGGGTGCGAGAGGTCCCGGGTTCAATCTCCGGCTCAGCCCTAATTTTGCGCGTTGACACGCAAATTGTTTTCGTAGTTTTGCCGGCCAGTTCGAGTTGTCTATCGCGGCTGCAGCGATCCTCACCGGGAGCAATTCTTTCGAACTCCTGTCTTTCTCTAGTCCGGTCAAACTCTTTTATCATTTCTCGCCAGACGCGCAGTACACCGCGCTCAACTTCAGAACACGAGAAGAAGGAGCGTGTGGCCGGATGGTCTAGGGGTATGATTCTCGCTTCGGGTGCGAGAGGTCCCGGGTTCGAATCCCGGTTCGGCCCAAACATTTTGCTCTCAAACATCTAAAAAAATAAATCGGCTATCGTTTTATTTGCAGCTATATCAACGGCAATCAAAGCTATCGATGAACAGTAATAAAAAAGAATTAGCAGCGAGTGGTTTCGATCCACCGACCTCTGGGTTATGGGCCCAGCACGCTTCCACTGCGCCACGCTGCTGATGTCTGGGAGTGTGCAAAACGCAGAGACAGCTGCGAAGGCGCGTAGATGAGCCGTAAACAAAAGTACAAAATGTCAGCCCGATGCGGGGCTCGAACCCGCGACAACCAGATTAAGAGTCTGGTGCTCTACCGACTGAGCTAACCGGGCTCTGTGTGAGTGGCCATGATCGAGCGTGAGATAGTGGCATATTCTCGCCGCACAACGTACGATCAGAACGAGTTGGAAAAGCGATGCAAGTGCGCGTGTGTGTGCGAATCGAGCACACTTACCGATTTGTATCTCTGCTGCTGCCGTGGTCCTGTGGTGTAGTGGTTATCACGTCTGCTTCACACGCAGAAGGTCGCCGGTTCGATCCCGGCCAGGACCTTTTTGAAACGTTTTACCGAACGTATACATGTACGTTTGCATGTTTTTTTCCAGGACGCTACTCCCACACAGACGTTCCATTTGTGGTGCAGAGATGTGTGCGAAGCGTCGAAAATGAACGACACATGTGGAGCGAAACATAATCACAGGAGCCGAATAAATCGGGCGAATAACTCGTTTAATCCGTCTTTTATCCGAGTCGCATATTTGGTAAGTCTTCAGATAACATTGCTAGCGTTTCTACTGGCGCTCAGATCATTGCTGATTGCGCACAGAGAACCGCGTGGGGGTATAGCTCAGTGGCAGAGCAATCGGCTGCAGTCCGATAGGTCCCCGGTTCAAATCCGAGTGCCCCCTAACTTTTTGCACTTTCCAGCGCCACTTTGCCGGATCAACTTTTCGTGTTTCCTGCAGGCGCGCCTTCGATCCAGTTCATTTCGGATTTTCCGAGTCGCTGTGGCATGGCTGAGTGGTCTAGTGGTATGATTCTCGCTTAGGGTGCGAGAGGTCCCGGGTTCAATCTCCGGCTCAGCCCTAATTTTGCGCGTTTACACGCAAATTGTTTTCGTAGTTTTGCCGGCCAGTTGGAGTTGTCTATCGCGGCTGCAGCGGCTCGCTCGTGGCTTCCGTAGCGCAGTAGGCAGCGCGTCAGTCTCATAATCTGAAGGTCGTGAGTTCGATCCTCACCGGGAGCAATTCTTTTGAACTCCTGTCTTTCTCTAGTCCGGTCAAACTCTTTTATCATTTCTCGCCAGACGCGCAGTACACCGCGCTCAACTTCAGAACACGAGAAGAAGGAGCGTGTGGCCGGATGGTCTAGGGGTATGATTCTCGCTTCGGGTGCGAGAGGTCCCGGGTTCGAATCCCGGTTCGGCCCAAACATTTTGCTCTCAAACATCTAAAAAAATAAATCGGCTATCGTTTTATTTGCAGCTATATCAACGGCAATCAAAGCTATCGATGAACAGTAATAAAAAAGAATTAGCAGCGAGTGGTTTCGATCCACCGACCTCTGGGTTATGGGCCCAGCACGCTTCCACTGCGCCACGCTGCTGATGTCTGGGAGTGTGGGAGTGTGCAAAACGCAGAGACAGCTGCGAAGGCGCGTAGATGAGCCGTAAACAAAAGTACAAAATGTCAGCCCGATGCGGGGCTCGAACCCGCGACAACCAGATTAAGAGTCTGGTGCTCTACCGACTGAGCTAACCGGGCTCTGTGTGAGTGGCCATGATCGAGCGTGAGATAGTGGCATATTCTCGCCGCACAACGTACGATCAGAACGAGTTGGAAAAGCGATGCAAGTGCGCGTGTGTGTGCGAATCGAGCACACTTACCGATTTGTATCTCTGCTGCTGCCGTGGTCCAGTGGTGTAGTGGTTATCACGTCTGCTTCACACGCAGAAGGTCGCCGGTTCGATCCCGGCCAGGACCTTTTTGAAACGTTTTACCGAACGTATACATGTACGTTTGCATGTTTTTTTTCCAGGACGCTACTCCCACACAGACGTTTCATTTGTGGTGCAGAGATGTGTGCGAAGCGTCGAAAATGAACGACACATGTGGAGCGAAACATAATCACAGGAGCCGAATAAATCGGGCGAATAACTCGTTTAATCCGTCTTTTATCCGAGTCGCATATTTGGTAAGTCTTCAGATAACATTGCTAGCGTTTCTACTGGCGCTCAGGTCATTGCTGATTGCGCACAGAGAACCGCGTGGGGGTATAGCTCAGTGGCAGAGCAATCGGCTGCAGTCCGATAGGTCCCCGGTTCAAATCCGAGTGCCCCCTAACTTTTTGCACTTTCCAGCGCCACTTTGCCGGATCAACTTTTCGTGTTTCCTGCAGGCGCGCCTTCGATCCAGTTCATTTCGGATTTTCCGAGTCGCTGTGGCATGGCTGAGTGGTCTAGTGGTATGATTCTCGCTTAGGGTGCGAGAGGTCCCGGGTTCAATCCCCGGCTCAGCCCTAATTTTGCGCGTTTACACGCAAATTGTTTTCGTAGTTTTGCCGGCCAGTTGGAGTTGTCTATCGCGGCTGCAGCGGCTCGCTCGTGGCTTCCGTAGCGCAGTAGGCAGCGCGTCAGTCTCATAATCTGAAGGTCGTGAGTTCGATCCTCACCGGGAGCAATTCTTTTGAACTCCTGTCTTTCTCTAGTCCGGTCAAACTCTTTTATCATTTCTCGCCAGACGCGCAGTACACCGCGCTCAACTTCAGAACACGAGAAGAAGGAGCGTGTGGCCGGATGGTCTAGGGGTATGATTCTCGCTTCGGGTGCGAGAGGTCCCGGGTTCGAATCCCGGTTCGGCCCAAACATTTTGCTCTCAAACATCTAAAAAAATAAATCGGCTGTCGTTTTATTTGCAGCTATATCAACGGCAATCAAAGCTATCGATGAACAGTAATAAAAAAGAATTAGCAGCGAGTGGTTTCGATCCACCGACCTCTGGGTTATGGGCCCAGCACGCTTCCACTGCGCCACGCTGCTGATGTCTGGGAGTGTGGGAGTGTGCAAAACGCAGAGACAGCTGCGAAGGCGCGTAGATGAGCCGTAAACAAAAGTACAAAATGTCAGCCCGATGCGGGGCTCGAACCCGCGACAACCAGATTAAGAGTCTGGTGCTCTACCGACTGAGCTAACCGGGCTCTGTGTGAGTGGCCATGATCGAGCGTGAGATAGTGGCATATTCTCGCCGCACAACGTACGATCAGAACGAGTTGGAAAAGCGATGCAAGTGCGCGTGTGTGTGCGAATCGAGCACACTTACCGATTTGTATCTCTGCTGCTGCCGTGGTCCAGTGGTGTAGTGGTTATCACGTCTGCTTCACACGCAGAAGGTCGCCGGTTCGATCCCGGCCAGGACCTTTTTGAAACGTTTTACCGAACGTATACATGTACGTTTGCATGTTTTTTTTCCAGGACGCTACTCCCACACAGACGTTCCATTTGTGGTGCAGAGATGTGTGCGAAGCGTCGAAAATGAACGACACATGTGGAGCGAAACATAATCACAGGAGCCGAATAAATCGGGCGAATAACTCGTTTAATCCGTCTTTTATCCGAGTCGCATATTTGGTAAGTCTTCAGATAACATTGCTAGCGTTTCTACTGGCGCTCAGGTCATTGCTGATTGCGCACAGAGAACCGCGTGGGGGTATAGCTCAGTGGCAGAGCAATCGGCTGCAGTCCGATAGGTCCCCGGTTCAAATCCGAGTGCCCCCTAACTTTTTGCACTTTCCAGCGCCACTTTGCCGGATCAACTTTTCGTGTTTCCTGCAGGCGCGCCTTCGATCCAGTTCATTTCGGATTTTCCGAGTCGCTGTGGCATGGCTGAGTGGTCTAGTGGTATGATTCTCGCTTAGGGTGCGAGAGGTCCCGGGTTCAATCCCC
Source organism: Rhabditoides inermis (assembly GCA_963966185.1). NCBI lineage: Eukaryota > Metazoa > Nematoda > Chromadorea > Rhabditida > Rhabditidae > Rhabditoides > Rhabditoides inermis. The sequence continues at coordinate 817,051 of CAWZYM010000154.1, forward strand.
GGCTCAGCCCTAATTTTGCGCGTTTACACGCAAATTGTTTTCGTAGTTTTGCCGGCCAGTTGGAGTTGTCTATCGCGGCTGCAGCGGCTCGCTCGTGGCTTCCGTAGCGCAGTAGGCAGCGCGTCAGTCTCATAATCTGAAGGTCGTGAGTTCGATCCTCACCGGGAGCAATTCTTTTGAACTCCTGTCTTTCTCTAGTCCGGTCAAACTCTTTTATCATTTCTCGCCAGACGCGCAGTACACCGCGCTCAACTTCAGAACACGAGAAGAAGGAGCGTGTGGCCGGATGGTCTAGGGGTATGATTCTCGCTTCGGGTGCGAGAGGTCCCGGGTTCGAATCCCGGTTCGGCCCAAACATTTTGCTCTCAAACATCTAAAAAAAAAATCGGCTATCGTTTTATTTGCAGCTATATCAACGGCAATCAAAGCTATCGATGAACAGTAATAAAAAAGAATTAGCAGCGAGTGGTTTCGATCCACCGACCTCTGGGTTATGGGCCCAGCACGCTTCCACTGCGCCACGCTGCTGATGTCTGGGAGTGTGCAAAACGCAGAGACAGCTGCGAAGGCGCGTAGATGAGCCGTAAACAAAAGTACAAAATGTCAGCCCGATGCGGGGCTCGAACCCGCGACAACCAGATTAAGAGTCTGGTGCTCTACCGACTGAGCTAACCGGGCTCTGTGTGAGTGGCCATGATCGAGCGTGAGATAGTGGCATATTCTCGCCGCACAACGTACGATCAGAACGAGTTGGAAAAGCGATGCAAGTGCGCGTGTGTGTGCGAATCGAGCACACTTACCGATTTGTATCTCTGCTGCTGCCGTGGTCCTGTGGTGTAGTGGTTATCACGTCTGCTTCACACGCAGAAGGTCGCCGGTTCGATCCCGGCCAGGACCTTTTTGAAACGTTTTACCGAACGTATACATGTACGTTTGCATGTTTTTTTCCAGGACGCTACTCCCACACAGACGTTCCATTTGTGGTGCAGAGATGTGTGCGAAGCGTCGAAAATGAACGACACATGTGGAGCGAAACATAATCACAGGAGCCGAATAAATCGGGCGAATAACTCGTTTAATCCGTCTTTTATCCGAGTCGCATATTTGGTAAGTCTTCAGATAACATTGCTAGCGTTTCTACTGGCGCTCAGGTCATTGCTGATTGCGCACAGAGAACCGCGTGGGGGTATAGCTCAGTGGCAGAGCAATCGGCTGCAGTCCGATAGGTCCCCGGTTCAAATCCGAGTGCCCCCTAACTTTTTGCACTTTCCAGCGCCACTTTGCCGGATCAACTTTTCGTGTTTCCTGCAGGCGCGCCTTCGATCCAGTTCATTTCGGATTTTCCGAGTCGCTGTGGCATGGCTGAGTGGTCTAGTGGTATGATTCTCGCTTAGGGTGCGAGAGGTCCCGGGTTCAATCCCCGGCTCAGCCCTAATTTTGCGCGTTTACACGCAAATTGTTTTCGTAGTTTTGCCGGCCAGTTGGAGTTGTCTATCGCGGCTGCAGCGGCTCGCTCGTGGCTTCCGTAGCGCAGTAGGCAGCGCGTCAGTCTCATAATCTGAAGGTCGTGAGTTCGATCCTCACCGGGAGCAATTCTTTTGAACTCCTGTCTTTCTCTAGTCCGGTCAAACTCTTTTATCATTTCTCGCCAGACGCGCAGTACACCGCGCTCAACTTCAGAACACGAGAAGAAGGAGCGTGTGGCCGGATGGTCTAGGGGTATGATTCTCGCTTCGGGTGCGAGAGGTCCCGGGTTCGAATCCCGGTTCGGCCCAAACATTTTGCTCTCAAACATCTAAAAAAAAAATCGGCTATCGTTTTATTTGCAGCTATATCAACGGCAATCAAAGCTATCGATGAACAGTAATAAAAAAGAATTAGCAGCGAGTGGTTTCGATCCACCGACCTCTGGGTTATGGGCCCAGCACGCTTCCACTGCGCCACGCTGCTGATGTCTGGGAGTGTGCAAAACGCAGAGACAGCTGCGAAGGCGCGTAGATGAGCCGTAAACAAAAGTACAAAATGTCAGCCCGATGCGGGGCTCGAACCCGCGACAACCAGATTAAGAGTCTGGTGCTCTACCGACTGAGCTAACCGGGCTCTGTGTGAGTGGCCATGATCGAGCGTGAGATAGTGGCATATTCTCGCCGCACAACGTACGATCAGAACGAGTTGGAAAAGCGATGCAAGTGCGCGTGTGTGTGCGAATCGAGCACACTTACCGATTTGTATCTCTGCTGCTGCCGTGGTCCTGTGGTGTAGTGGTTATCACGTCTGCTTCACACGCAGAAGGTCGCCGGTTCGATCCCGGCCAGGACCTTTTTGAAACGTTTTACCGAACGTATACATGTACGTTTGCATGTTTTTTTCCAGGACGCTACTCCCACACAGACGTTCCATTTGTGGTGCAGAGATGTGTGCGAAGCGTCGAAAATGAACGACACATGTGGAGCGAAACATAATCACAGGAGCCGAATAAATCGGGCGAATAACTCGTTTAATCCGTCTTTTATCCGAGTCGCATATTTGGTAAGTCTTCAGATAACATTGCTAGCGTTTCTACTGGCGCTCAGGTCATTGCTGATTGCGCACAGAGAACCGCGTGGGGGTATAGCTCAGTGGCAGAGCAATCGGCTGCAGTCCGATAGGTCCCCGGTTCAAATCCGAGTGCCCCCTAACTTTTTGCACTTTCCAGCGCCACTTTGCCGGATCAACTTTTCGTGTTTCCTGCAGGCGCGCCTTCGATCCAGTTCATTTCGGATTTTCCGAGTCGCTGTGGCATGGCTGAGTGGTCTAGTGGTATGATTCTCGCTTAGGGTGCGAGAGGTCCCGGGTTCAATCCCCGGCTCAGCCCTAATTTTGCGCGTTTACACGCAAATTGTTTTCGTAGTTTTGCCGGCCAGTTGGAGTTGTCTATCGCGGCTGCAGCGGCTCGCTCGTGGCTTCCGTAGCGCAGTAGGCAGCGCGTCAGTCTCATAATCTGAAGGTCGTGAGTTCGATCCTCACCGGGAGCAATTCTTTTGAACTCCTGTCTTTCTCTAGTCCGGTCAAACTCTTTTATCATTTCTCGCCAGACGCGCAGTACACCGCGCTCAACTTCAGAACACGAGAAGAAGGAGCGTGTGGCCGGATGGTCTAGGGGTATGATTCTCGCTTCGGGTGCGAGAGGTCCCGGGTTCGAATCCCGGTTCGGCCCAAACATTTTGCTCTCAAACATCTAAAAAAAAAATCGGCTATCGTTTTATTTGCAGCTATATCAACGGCAATCAAAGCTATCGATGAACAGTAATAAAAAAGAATTAGCAGCGAGTGGTTTCGATCCACCGACCTCTGGGTTATGGGCCCAGCACGCTTCCACTGCGCCACGCTGCTGATGTCTGGGAGTGTGCAAAACGCAGAGACAGCTGCGAAGGCGCGTAGATGAGCCGTAAACAAAAGTACAAAATGTCAGCCCGATGCGGGGCTCGAACCCGCGACAACCAGATTAAGAGTCTGGTGCTCTACCGACTGAGCTAACCGGGCTCTGTGTGAGTGGCCATGATCGAGCGTGAGATAGTGGCATATTCTCGCCGCACAACGTACGATCAGAACGAGTTGGAAAAGCGATGCAAGTGCGCGTGTGTGTGCGAATCGAGCACACTTACCGATTTGTATCTCTGCTGCTGCCGTGGTCCTGTGGTGTAGTGGTTATCACGTCTGCTTCACACGCAGAAGGTCGCCGGTTCGATCCCGGCCAGGACCTTTTTGAAACGTTTTACCGAACGTATACATGTACGTTTGCATGTTTTTTTCCAGGACGCTACTCCCACACAGACGTTCCATTTGTGGTGCAGAGATGTGTGCGAAGCGTCGAAAATGAACGACACATGTGGAGCGAAACATAATCACAGGAGCCGAATAAATCGGGCGAATAACTCGTTTAATCCGTCTTTTATCCGAGTCGCATATTTGGTAAGTCTTCAGATAACATTGCTAGCGTTTCTACTGGCGCTCAGGTCATTGCTGATTGCGCACAGAGAACCGCGTGGGGGTATAGCTCAGTGGCAGAGCAATCGGCTGCAGTCCGATAGGTCCCCGGTTCAAATCCGAGTGCCCCCTAACTTTTTGCACTTTCCAGCGCCACTTTGCCGGATCAACTTTTCGTGTTTCCTGCAGGCGCGCCTTCGATCCAGTTCATTTCGGATTTTCCGAGTCGCTGTGGCATGGCTGAGTGGTCTAGTGGTATGATTCTCGCTTAGGGTGCGAGAGGTCCCGGGTTCAATCCCCGGCTCAGCCCTAATTTTGCGCGTTTACACGCAAATTGTTTTCGTAGTTTTGCCGGCCAGTTGGAGTTGTCTATCGCGGCTGCAGCGGCTCGCTCGTGGCTTCCGTAGCGCAGTAGGCAGCGCGTCAGTCTCATAATCTGAAGGTCGTGAGTTCGATCCTCACCGGGAGCAATTCTTTTGAACTCCTGTCTTTCTCTAGTCCGGTCAAACTCTTTTATCATTTCTCGCCAGACGCGCAGTACACCGCGCTCAACTTCAGAACACGAGAAGAAGGAGCGTGTGGCCGGATGGTCTAGGGGTATGATTCTCGCTTCGGGTGCGAGAGGTCCCGGGTTCGAATCCCGGTTCGGCCCAAACATTTTGCTCTCAAACATCTAAAAAAAAAATCGGCTATCGTTTTATTTGCAGCTATATCAACGGCAATCAAAGCTATCGATGAACAGTAATAAAAAAGAATTAGCAGCGAGTGGTTTCGATCCACCGACCTCTGGGTTATGGGCCCAGCACGCTTCCACTGCGCCACGCTGCTGATGTCTGGGAGTGTGCAAAACGCAGAGACAGCTGCGAAGGCGCGTAGATGAGCCGTAAACAAAAGTACAAAATGTCAGCCCGATGCGGGGCTCGAACCCGCGACAACCAGATTAAGAGTCTGGTGCTCTACCGACTGAGCTAACCGGGCTCTGTGTGAGTGGCCATGATCGAGCGTGAGATAGTGGCATATTCTCGCCGCACAACGTACGATCAGAACGAGTTGGAAAAGCGATGCAAGTGCGCGTGTGTGTGCGAATCGAGCACACTTACCGATTTGTATCTCTGCTGCTGCCGTGGTCCTGTGGTGTAGTGGTTATCACGTCTGCTTCACACGCAGAAGGTCGCCGGTTCGATCCCGGCCAGGACCTTTTTGAAACGTTTTACCGAACGTATACATGTACGTTTGCATGTTTTTTTCCAGGACGCTACTCCCACACAGACGTTCCATTTGTGGTGCAGAGATGTGTGCGAAGCGTCGAAAATGAACGACACATGTGGAGCGAAACATAATCACAGGAGCCGAATAAATCGGGCGAATAACTCGTTTAATCCGTCTTTTATCCGAGTCGCATATTTGGTAAGTCTTCAGATAACATTGCTAGCGTTTCTACTGGCGCTCAGGTCATTGCTGATTGCGCACAGAGAACCGCGTGGGGGTATAGCTCAGTGGCAGAGCAATCGGCTGCAGTCCGATAGGTCCCCGGTTCAAATCCGAGTGCCCCCTAACTTTTTGCACTTTCCAGCGCCACTTTGCCGGATCAACTTTTCGTGTTTCCTGCAGGCGCGCCTTCGATCCAGTTCATTTCGGATTTTCCGAGTCGCTGTGGCATGGCTGAGTGGTCTAGTGGTATGATTCTCGCTTAGGGTGCGAGAGGTCCCGGGTTCAATCCCCGGCTCAGCCCTAATTTTGCGCGTTTACACGCAAATTGTTTTCGTAGTTTTGCCGGCCAGTTGGAGTTGTCTATCGCGGCTGCAGCGGCTCGCTCGTGGCTTCCGTAGCGCAGTAGGCAGCGCGTCAGTCTCATAATCTGAAGGTCGTGAGTTCGATCCTCACCGGGAGCAATTCTTTCGAACTCCTGTCTTTCTCTAGTCCGGTCAAACTCTTTTATCATTTCTCGCCAGACGCGCAGTACACCGCGCTCAACTTCAGAACACGAGAAGAAGGAGCGTGTGGCCGGATGGTCTAGGGGTATGATTCTCGCTTCGGGTGCGAGAGGTCCCGGGTTCGAATCCCGGTTCGGCCCAAACATTTTGCTCTCAAACATCTAAAAAAATAAATCGGCTATCGTTTTATTTGCAGCTATATCAACGGCAATCAAAGCTATCGATGAACAGTAATAAAAAAGAATTAGCAGCGAGTGGTTTCGATCCACCGACCTCTGGGTTATGGGCCCAGCACGCTTCCACTGCGCCACGCTGCTGATGTCTGGGAGTGTGCAAAACGCAGAGACAGCTGCGAAGGCGCGTAGATGAGCCGTAAACAAAAGTACAAAATGTCAGCCCGATGCGGGGCTCGAACCCGCGACAACCAGATTAAGAGTCTGGTGCTCTACCGACTGAGCTAACCGGGCTCTGTGTGAGTGGCCATGATCGAGCGTGAGATAGTGGCATATTCTCGCCGCACAACGTACGATCAGAACGAGTTGGAAAAGCGATGCAAGTGCGCGTGTGTGTGCGAATCGAGCACACTTACCGATTTGTATCTCTGCTGCTGCCGTGGTCCTGTGGTGTAGTGGTTGTCACGTCTGCTTCACACGCAGAAGGTCGCCGGTTCGATCCCGGCCAGGACCTTTTTGAAACGTTTTACCGAACGTATACATGTACGTTTGCATGTTTTTTTCCAGGACGCTACTCCCACACAGACGTTCCATTTGTGGTGCAGAGATGTGTGCGAAGCGTCGAAAATGAACGACACATGTGGAGCGAAACATAATCACAGGAGCCGAATAAATCGGGCGAATAACTCGTTTAATCCGTCTTTTATCCGAGTCGCATATTTGGTAAGTCTTCAGATAACATTGCTAGCGTTTCTACTGGCGCTCAGGTCATTGCTGATTGCGCACAGAGAACCGCGTGGGGGTATAGCTCAGTGGCAGAGCAATCGGCTGCAGTCCGATAGGTCCCCGGTTCAAATCCGAGTGCCCCCTAACTTTTTGCACTTTCCAGCGCCACTTTGCCGGATCAACTTTTCGTGTTTCCTGCAGGCGCGCCTTCGATCCAGTTCATTTCGGATTTTCCGAGTCGCTGTGGCATGGCTGAGTGGTCTAGTGGTATGATTCTCGCTTAGGGTGCGAGAGGTCCCGGGTTCAATCCCCGGCTCAGCCCTAATTTTGCGCGTTTACACGCAAATTGTTTTCGTAGTTTTGCCGGCCAGTTGGAGTTGTCTATCGCGGCTGCAGCGGCTCGCTCGTGGCTTCCGTAGCGCAGTAGGCAGCGCGTCAGTCTCATAATCTGAAGGTCGTGAGTTCGATCCTCACCGGGAGCAATTCTTTCGAACTCCTGTCTTTCTCTAGTCCGGTCAAACTCTTTTATCATTTCTCGCCAGACGCGCAGTACACCGCGCTCAACTTCAGAACACGAGAAGAAGGAGCGTGTGGCCGGATGGTCTAGGGGTATGATTCTCGCTTCGGGTGCGAGAGGTCCCGGGTTCGAATCCCGGTTCGGCCCAAACATTTTGCTCTCAAACATCTAAAAAAATAAATCGGCTATCGTTTTATTTGCAGCTATATCAACGGCAATCAAAGCTATCGATGAACAGTAATAAAAAAGAATTAGCAGCGAGTGGTTTCGATCCACCGACCTCTGGGTTATGGGCCCAGCACGCTTCCACTGCGCCACGCTGCTGATGTCTGGGAGTGTGCAAAACGCAGAGACAGCTGCGAAGGCGCGTAGATGAGCCGTAAACAAAAGTACAAAATGTCAGCCCGATGCGGGGCTCGAACCCGCGACAACCAGATTAAGAGTCTGGTGCTCTACCGACTGAGCTAACCGGGCTCTGTGTGAGTGGCCATGATCGAGCGTGAGATAGTGGCATATTCTCGCCGCACAACGTACGATCAGAACGAGTTGGAAAAGCGATGCAAGTGCGCATGTGTGTGCGAATCGATCACACTTACCGATTTGTATCTCTGCTGCTGCCGTGGTCCTGTGGTGTAGTGGTTGTCACGTCTGCTTCACACGCAGAAGGTCGCCGGTTCGATCCCGGCCAGGACCTTTTTGAAACGTTTTACCGAACGTATACATGTACGTTTGCATGTTTTTTTCCAGGACGCTACTCCCACACAGACGTTCCATTTGTGGTGCAGAGATGTGTGCGAAGCGTCGAAAATGAACGACACATGTGGAGCGAAACATAATCACAGGAGCCGAATAAATCGGGCGAATAACTCGTTTAATCCGTCTTTTATCCGAGTCGCATATTTGGTAAGTCTTCAGATAACATTGCTAGCGTTTCTACTGGCGCTCAGGTCATTGCTGATTGCGCACAGAGAACCGCGTGGGGGTATAGCTCAGTGGCAGAGCAATCGGCTGCAGTCCGATAGGTCCCCGGTTCAAATCCGAGTGCCCCCTAACTTTTTGCACTTTCCAGCGCCACTTTGCCGGATCAACTTTTCGTGTTTCCTGCAGGCGCGCCTTCGATCCAGTTCATTTCGGATTTTCCGAGTCGCTGTGGCATGGCTGAGTGGTCTAGTGGTATGATTCTCGCTTAGGGTGCGAGAGGTCCCGGGTTCAATCCCCGGCTCAGCCCTAATTTTGCGCGTTTACACGCAAATTGTTTTCGTAGTTTTGCCGGCCAGTTGGAGTTGTCTATCGCGGCTGCAGCGGCTCGCTCGTGGCTTCCGTAGCGCAGTAGGCAGCGCGTCAGTCTCATAATCTGAAGGTCGTGAGTTCGATCCTCACCGGGAGCAATTCTTTCGAACTCCTGTCTTTCTCTAGTCCGGTCAAACTCTTTTATCATTTCTCGCCAGACGCGCAGTACACCGCGCTCAACTTCAGAACACGAGAAGAAGGAGCGTGTGGCCGGATGGTCTAGGGGTATGATTCTCGCTTCGGGTGCGAGAGGTCCCGGGTTCGAATCCCGGTTCGGCCCAAACATTTTGCTCTCAAACATCTAAAAAAATAAATCGGCTATCGTTTTATTTGCAGCTATATCAACGGCAATCAAAGCTATCGATGAACAGTAATAAAAAAGAATTAGCAGCGAGTGGTTTCGATCCACCGACCTCTGGGTTATGGGCCCAGCACGCTTCCACTGCGCCACGCTGCTGATGTCTGGGAGTGTGCAAAACGCAGAGACAGCTGCGAAGGCGCGTAGATGAGCCGTAAACAAAAGTACAAAATGTCAGCCCGATGCGGGGCTCGAACCCGCGACAACCAGATTAAGAGTCTGGTGCTCTACCGACTGAGCTAACCGGGCTCTGTGTGAGTGGCCATGATCGAGCGTGAGATAGTGGCATATTCTCGCCGCACAACGTACGATCAGAACGAGTTGGAAAAGCGATGCAAGTGCGCATGTGTGTGCGAATCGATCACACTTACCGATTTGTATCTCTGCTGCTGCCGTGGTCCTGTGGTGTAGTGGTTGTCACGTCTGCTTCACACGCAGAAGGTCGCCGGTTCGATCCCGGCCAGGACCTTTTTGAAACGTTTTACCGAACGTATACATGTACGTTTGCATGTTTTTTTCCAGGACGCTACTCCCACACAGACGTTCCATTTGTGGTGCAGAGATGTGTGCGAAGCGTCGAAAATGAACGACACATGTGGAGCGAAACATAATCACAGGAGCCGAATAAATCGGGCGAATAACTCGTTTAATCCGTCTTTTATCCGAGTCGCATATTTGGTAAGTCTTCAGATAACATTGCTAGCGTTTCTACTGGCGCTCAGGTCATTGCTGATTGCGCACAGAGAACCGCGTGGGGGTATAGCTCAGTGGCAGAGCAATCGGCTGCAGTCCGATAGGTCCCCGGTTCAAATCCGAGTGCCCCCTAACTTTTTGCACTTTCCAGCGCCACTTTGCCTGATCAACTTTTCGTGTTTCCTGCAGGCGCGCCTTCGATCCAGTTCATTTCGGATTTTCCGAGTCGCTGTGGCATGGCTGAGTGGTCTAGTGGTATGATTCTCGCTTAGGGTGCGAGAGGTCCCGGGTTCAATCCCCGGCTCAGCCCTAATTTTGCGCGTTTACACGCAAATTGTTTTCGTAGTTTTGCCGGCCAGTTGGAGTTGTCTATCGCGGCTGCAGCGGCTCGCTCGTGGCTTCCGTAGCGCAGTAGGCAGCGCGTCAGTCTCATAATCTGAAGGTCGTGAGTTCGATCCTCACCGGGAGCAATTCTTTTGAACTCCTGTCTTTCTCTAGTCCGGTCAAACTCTTTTATCATTTCTCGCCAGACGCGCAGTACACCGCGCTCAACTTCAGAACACGAGAAGAAGGAGCGTGTGGCCGGATGGTCTAGGGGTATGATTCTCGCTTCGGGTGCGAGAGGTCCCGGGTTCGAATCCCGGTTCGGCCCAAACATTTTGCTCTCAAACATCTAAAAAAATAAATCGGCTATCGTTTTATTTGCAGCTATATCAACGGCAATCAAAGCTATCGATGAACAGTAATAAAAAAGAATTAGCAGCGAGTGGTTTCGATCCACCGACCTCTGGGTTATGGGCCCAGCACGCTTCCACTGCGCCACGCTGCTGATGTCTGGGAGTGTGCAAAACGCAGAGACAGCTGCGAAGGCGCGTAGATGAGCCGTAAACAAAAGTACAAAATGTCAGCCCGATGCGGGGCTCGAACCCGCGACAACCAGATTAAGAGTCTGGTGCTCTACCGACTGAGCTAACCGGGCTCTGTGTGAGTGGCCATGATCGAGCGTGAGATAGTGGCATATTCTCGCCGCACAACGTACGATCAGAACGAGTTGGAAAAGCGATGCAAGTGCGCATGTGTGTGCGAATCGATCACACTTACCGATTTGTATCTCTGCTGCTGCCGTGGTCCTGTGGTGTAGTGGTTGTCACGTCTGCTTCACACGCAGAAGGTCGCCGGTTCGATCCCGGCCAGGACCTTTTTGAAACGTTTTACCGAACGTATACATGTACGTTTGCATGTTTTTTTCCAGGACGCTACTCCCACACAGACGTTCCATTTGTGGTGCAGAGATGTGTGCGAAGCGTCGAAAATGAACGACACATGTGGAGCGAAACATAATCACAGGAGCCGAATAAATCGGGCGAATAACTCGTTTAATCCGTCTTTTATCCGAGTCGCATATTTGGTAAGTCTTCAGATAACATTGCTAGCGTTTCTACTGGCGCTCAGGTCATTGCTGATTGCGCACAGAGAACCGCGTGGGGGTATAGCTCAGTGGCAGAGCAATCGGCTGCAGTCCGATAGGTCCCCGGTTCAAATCCGAGTGCCCCCTAACTTTTTGCACTTTCCAGCGCCACTTTGCCTGATCAACTTTTCGTGTTTCCTGCAGGCGCGCCTTCGATCCAGTTCATTTCGGATTTTCCGAGTCGCTGTGGCATGGCTGAGTGGTCTAGTGGTATGATTCTCGCTTAGGGTGCGAGAGGTCCCGGGTTCAATCCCCGGCTCAGCCCTAATTTTGCGCGTTTACACGCAAATTGTTTTCGTAGTTTTGCCGGCCAGTTGGAGTTGTCTATCGCGGCTGCAGCGGCTCGCTCGTGGCTTCCGTAGCGCAGTAGGCAGCGCGTCAGTCTCATAATCTGAAGGTCGTGAGTTCGATCCTCACCGGGAGCAATTCTTTTGAACTCCTGTCTTTCTCTAGTCCGGTCAAACTCTTTTATCGTTTCTCGCCAGACGCGCAGTACACCGCGCTCAACTTCAGAACACGAGAAGAAGGAGCGTGTGGCCGGATGGTCTAGGGGTATGATTCTCGCTTCGGGTGCGAGAGGTCCCGGGTTCGAATCCCGGTTCGGCCCAAACATTTTGCTCTCAAACATCTAAAAAAATAAATCGGCTATCGTTTTATTTGCAGCTATATCAACGGCAATCAAAGCTATCGATGAACAGTAATAAAAAAGAATTAGCAGCGAGTGGTTTCGATCCACCGACCTCTGGGTTATGGGCCCAGCACGCTTCCACTGCGCCACGCTGCTGACGTCTGGGAGTGTGCAAAACGCAGAGACAGCTGCGAAGGCGCGTAGATGAGCCGTAAACAAAAGTACAAAATGTCAGCCCGATGCGGGGCTCGAACCCGCGACAACCAGATTAAGAGTCTGGTGCTCTACCGACTGAGCTAACCGGGCTCTGTGTGAGTGGCCATGATCGAGCGTGAGCTAGTGGCATATTCTCGCCGCACAACGTACGATCAGAACGAGTTGGAAAAGCGATGCAAGTGCGCGTGTGTGTGCGAATCGAGCACACTTACCGATTTGTATCTCTGCTGCTGCCGTGGTCCTGTGGTGTAGTGGTTATCACGTCTGCTTCACACGCAGAAGGTCGCCGGTTCGATCCCGGCCAGGACCTTTTTGAAACGTTTTACCGAACGTATACATGTACGTTTGCATGTTTTTTTCCAGGACGCTACTCCCACACAGACGTTCCATTTGTGGTGCAGAGATGTGTGCGAAGCGTCGAAAATGAACGACACATGTGGAGCGAAACATAATCACAGGAGCCGAATAAATCGGGCGAATAACTCGTTTAATCCGTCTTTTATCCGAGTCGCATATTTGGTAAGTCTTCAGATAACATTGCTAGCGTTTCTACTGGCGCTCAGGTCATTGCTGATTGCGCACAGAGAACCGCGTGGGGGTATAGCTCAGTGGCAGAGCAATCGGCTGCAGTCCGATAGGTCCCCGGTTCAAATCCGAGTGCCCCCTAACTTTTTGCACTTTCCAGCGCCACTTTGCCGGATCAACTTTTCGTGTTTCCTGCAGGCGCGCCTTCGATCCAGTTCATTTCGGATTTTCCGAGTCGCTGTGGCATGGCTGAGTGGTCTAGTGGTATGATTCTCGCTTAGGGTGCGAGAGGTCCCGGGTTCAATCCCCGGCTCAGCCCTAATTTTGCGCGTTTACACGCAAATTGTTTTCGTAGTTTTGCCGGCCAGTTGGAGTTGTCTATCGCGGCTGCAGCGGCTCGCTCGTGGCTTCCGTAGCGCAGTAGGCAGCGCGTCAGTCTCATAATCTGAAGGTCGTGAGTTCGATCCTCACCGGGAGCAATTCTTTCGAACTCCTGTCTTTCTCTAGTCCGGTCAAACTCTTTTATCATTTCTCGCCAGACGCGCAGTACACCGCGCTCAACTTCAGAACACGAGAAGAAGGAGCGTGTGGCCGGATGGTCTAGGGGTATGATTCTCGCTTCGGGTGCGAGAGGTCCCGGGTTCGAATCCCGGTTCGGCCCAAACATTTTGCTCTCAAACATCTAAAAAAATAAATCGGCTATCGTTTTATTTGCAGCTATATCAACGGCAATCAAAGCTATCGATGAACAGTAATAAAAAAGAATTAGCAGCGAGTGGTTTCGATCCACCGACCTCTGGGTTATGGGCCCAGCACGCTTCCACTGCGCCACGCTGCTGATGTCTGGGAGTGTGCAAAACGCAGAGACAGCTGCGAAGGCGCGTAGATGAGCCGTAAACAAAAGTACAAAATGTCAGCCCGATGCGGGGCTCGAACCCGCGACAACCAGATTAAGAGTCTGGTGCTCTACCGACTGAGCTAACCGGGCTCTGTGTGAGTGGCCATGATCGAGCGTGAGATAGTGGCATATTCTCGCCGCACAACGTACGATCAGAACGAGTTGGAAAAGCGATGCAAGTGCGCGTGTGTGTGCGAATCGAGCACACTAACCGATTTGTATCTCTGCTGCTGCCGTGGTCCTGTGGTGTAGTGGTTATCACGTCTGCTTCACACGCAGAAGGTCGCCGGTTCGATCCCGGCCAGGACCTTTTTGAAACGTTTTACCGAACGTATACATGTACGTTTGCATGTTTTTTTCCAGGACGCTACTCCCACACAGACGTTCCATTTGTGGTGCAGAGATGTGTGCGAAGCGTCGAAAATGAACGACACATGTGGAGCGAAACATAATCACAGGAGCCGAATAAATCGGGCGAATAACTCGTTTAATCCGTCTTTTATCCGAGTCGCATATTTGGTAAGTCTTCAGATAACATTGCTAGCGTTTCTACTGGCACTCAGGTCATTGCTGATTGCGCACAGAGAACCGCGTGGGGGTATAGCTCAGTGGCAGAGCAATCGGCTGCAGTCCGATAGGTCCCCGGTTCAAATCCGAGTGCCCCCTAACTTTTTGCACTTTCCAGCGCCACTTTGCCGGATCAACTTTTCGTGTTTCCTGCAGGCGCGCCTTCGATCCAGTTCATTTCGGATTTTCCGAGTCGCTGTGGCATGGCTGAGTGGTCTAGTGGTATGATTCTCGCTTAGGGTGCGAGAGGTCCCGGGTTCAATCCCCGGCTCAGCCCTAATTTTGCGCGTTTACACGCAAATTGTTTTCGTAGTTTTGCCGGCCAGTTGGAGTTGTCTATCGCGGCTGCAGCGGCTCGCTCGTGGCTTCCGTAGCGCAGTAGGCAGCGCGTCAGTCTCATAATCTGAAGGTCGTGAGTTCGATCCTCACCGGGAGCAATTCTTTCGAACTCCTGTCTTTCTCTAGTCCGGTCAAACTCTTTTATCATTTCTCGCCAGACGCGCAGTACACCGCGCTCAACTTCAGAACACGAGAAGAAGGAGCGTGTGGCCGGATGGTCTAGGGGTATGATTCTCGCTTCGGGTGCGAGAGGTCCCGGGTTCGAATCCCGGTTCGGCCCAAACATTTTGCTCTCAAACATCTAAAAAAATAAATCGGCTATCGTTTTATTTGCAGCTATATCAACGGCAATCAAAGCTATCGATGAACAGTAATAAAAAAGAATTAGCAGCGAGTGGTTTCGATCCACCGACCTCTGGGTTATGGGCCCAGCACGCTTCCACTGCGCCACGCTGCTGATGTCTGGGAGTGTGCAAAACGCAGAGACAGCTGCGAAGGCGCGTAGATGAGCCGTAAACAAAAGTACAAAATGTCAGCCCGATGCGGGGCTCGAACCCGCGACAACCAGATTAAGAGTCTGGTGCTCTACCGACTGAGCTAACCGGGCTCTGTGTGAGTGGCCATGATCGAGCGTGAGATAGTGGCATATTCTCGCCGCACAACGTACGATCAGAACGAGTTGGAAAAGCGATGCAAGTGCGCGTGTGTGTGCGAATCGAGCACACTAACCGATTTGTATCTCTGCTGCTGCCGTGGTCCTGTGGTGTAGTGGTTATCACGTCTGCTTCACACGCAGAAGGTCGCCGGTTCGATCCCGGCCAGGACCTTTTTGAAACGTTTTACCGAACGTATACATGTACGTTTGCATGTTTTTTTCCAGGACGCTACTCCCACACAGACGTTCCATTTGTGGTGCAGAGATGTGTGCGAAGCGTCGAAAATGAACGACACATGTGGAGCGAAACATAATCACAGGAGCCGAATAAATCGGGCGAATAACTCGTTTAATCCGTCTTTTATCCGAGTCGCATATTTGGTAAGTCTTCAGATAACATTGCTAGCGTTTCTACTGGCACTCAGGTCATTGCTGATTGCGCACAGAGAACCGCGTGGGGGTATAGCTCAGTGGCAGAGCAATCGGCTGCAGTCCGATAGGTCCCCGGTTCAAATCCGAGTGCCCCCTAACTTTTTGCACTTTCCAGCGCCACTTTGCCGGATCAACTTTTCGTGTTTCCTGCAGGCGCGCCTTCGATCCAGTTCATTTCGGATTTTCCGAGTCGCTGTGGCATGGCTGAGTGGTCTAGTGGTATGATTCTCGCTTAGGGTGCGAGAGGTCCCGGGTTCAATCCCCGGCTCAGCCCTAATTTTGCGCGTTTACACGCAAATTGTTTTCGTAGTTTTGCCGGCCAGTTGGAGTTGTCTATCGCGGCTGCAGCGGCTCGCTCGTGGCTTCCGTAGCGCAGTAGGCAGCGCGTCAGTCTCATAATCTGAAGGTCGTGAGTTCGATCCTCACCGGGAGCAATTCTTTTGAACTCCTGTCTTTCTCTAGTCCGGTCAAACTCTTTTATCATTTCTCGCCAGACGCGCAGTACACCGCGCTCAACTTCAGAACACGAGAAGAAGGAGCGTGTGGCCGGATGGTCTAGGGGTATGATTCTCGCTTCGGGTGCGAGAGGTCCCGGGTTCGAATCCCGGTTCGGCCCAAACATTTTGCTCTCAAACATCTAAAAAAAAAATCGGCTATCGTTTTATTTGCAGCTATATCAACGGCAATCAAAGCTATCGATGAACAGTAATAAAAAAGAATTAGCAGCGAGTGGTTTCGATCCACCGACCTCTGGGTTATGGGCCCAGCACGCTTCCACTGCGCCACGCTGCTGACGTCTGGGAGTGTGCAAAACGCAGAGACAGCTGCGAAGGCGCGTAGATGAGCCGTAAACAAAAGTACAAAATGTCAGCCCGATGCGGGGCTCGAACCCGCGACAACCAGATTAAGAGTCTGGTGCTCTACCGACTGAGCTAACCGGGCTCTGTGTGAGTGGCCATGATCGAGCGTGAGCTAGTGGCATATTCTCGCCGCACAACGTACGATCAGAACGAGTTGGAAAAGCGATGCAAGTGCGCGTGTGTGTGCGAATCGAGCACACTTACCGATTTGTATCTCTGCTGCTGCCGTGGTCCTGTGGTGTAGTGGTTATCACGTCTGCTTCACACGCAGAAGGTCGCCGGTTCGATCCCGGCCAGGACCTTTTTGAAACGTTTTACCGAACGTATACATGTACGTTTGCATGTTTTTTTCCAGGACGCTACTCCCACACAGACGTTCCATTTGTGGTGCAGAGATGTGTGCGAAGCGTCGAAAATGAACGACACATGTGGAGCGAAACATAATCACAGGAGCCGAATAAATCGGGCGAATAACTCGTTTAATCCGTCTTTTATCCGAGTCGCATATTTGGTAAGTCTTCAGATAACATTGCTAGCGTTTCTACTGGCGCTCAGGTCATTGCTGATTGCGCACAGAGAACCGCGTGGGGGTATAGCTCAGTGGCAGAGCAATCGGCTGCAGTCCGATAGGTCCCCGGTTCAAATCCGAGTGCCCCCTAACTTTTTGCACTTTCCAGCGCCACTTTGCCGGATCAACTTTTCGTGTTTCCTGCAGGCGCGCCTTCGATCCAGTTCATTTCGGATTTTCCGAGTCGCTGTGGCATGGCTGAGTGGTCTAGTGGTATGATTCTCGCTTAGGGTGCGAGAGGTCCCGGGTTCAATCCCCGGCTCAGCCCTAATTTTGCGCGTTTACACGCAAATTGTTTTCGTAGTTTTGCCGGCCAGTTGGAGTTGTCTATCGCGGCTGCAGCGGCTCGCTCGTGGCTTCCGTAGCGCAGTAGGCAGCGCGTCAGTCTCATAATCTGAAGGTCGTGAGTTCGATCCTCACCGGGAGCAATTCTTTCGAACTCCTGTCTTTCTCTAGTCCGGTCAAACTCTTTTATCATTTCTCGCCAGACGCGCAGTACACCGCGCTCAACTTCAGAACACGAGAAGAAGGAGCGTGTGGCCGGATGGTCTAGGGGTATGATTCTCGCTTCGGGTGCGAGAGGTCCCGGGTTCGAATCCCGGTTCGGCCCAAACATTTTGCTCTCAAACATCTAAAAAAAATAAATCGGCTATCGTTTTATTTGCAGCTATATCAACGGCAATCAAAGCTATCGATGAACAGTAATAAAAAAGAATTAGCAGCGAGTGGTTTCGATCCACCGACCTCTGGGTTATGGGCCCAGCACGCTTCCACTGCGCCACGCTGCTGATGTCTGGGAGTGTGCAAAACGCAGAGACAGCTGCGAAGGCGCGTAGATGAGCCGTAAACAAAAGTACAAAATGTCAGCCCGATGCGGGGCTCGAACCCGCGACAACCAGATTAAGAGTCTGGTGCTCTACCGACTGAGCTAACCGGGCTCTGTGTGAGTGGCCATGATCGAGCGTGAGATAGTGGCATATTCTCGCCGCACAACGTACGATCAGAACGAGTTGGAAAAGCGATGCAAGTGCGCGTGTGTGTGCGAATCGAGCACACTTACCGATTTGTATCTCTGCTGCTGCCGTGGTCCTGTGGTGTAGTGGTTATCACGTCTGCTTCACACGCAGAAGGTCGCCGGTTCGATCCCGGCCAGGACCTTTTTGAAACGTTTTACCGAACGTATACATGTACGTTTGCATGTTTTTTTCCAGGACGCTACTCCCACACAGACGTTCCATTTGTGGTGCAGAGATGTGTGCGAAGCGTCGAAAATGAACGACACATGTGGAGCGAAACATAATCACAGGAGCCGAATAAATCGGGCGAATAACTCGTTTAATCCGTCTTTTATCCGAGTCGCATATTTGGTAAGTCTTCAGATAACATTGCTAGCGTTTCTACTGGCGCTCAGGTCATTGCTGATTGCGCACAGAGAACCGCGTGGGGGTATAGCTCAGTGGCAGAGCAATCGGCTGCAGTCCGATAGGTCCCCGGTTCAAATCCGAGTGCCCCCTAACTTTTTGCACTTTCCAGCGCCACTTTGCCTGATCAACTTTTCGTGTTTCCTGCAGGCGCGCCTTCGATCCAGTTCATTTCGGATTTTCCGAGTCGCTGTGGCATGGCTGAGTGGTCTAGTGGTATGATTCTCGCTTAGGGTGCGAGAGGTCCCGGGTTCAATCCCCGGCTCAGCCCTAATTTTGCGCGTTTACACGCAAATTGTTTTCGTAGTTTTGCCGGCCAGTTGGAGTTGTCTATCGCGGCTGCAGCGGCTCGCTCGTGGCTTCCGTAGCGCAGTAGGCAGCGCGTCAGTCTCATAATCTGAAGGTCGTGAGTTCGATCCTCACCGGGAGCAATTCTTTTGAACTCCTGTCTTTCTCTAGTCCGATCAAACTCTTTTATCATTTCTCGCCAGACGCGCAGTACACCGCGCTCAACTTCAGAACACGAGAAGAAGGAGCGTGTGGCCGGATGGTCTAGGGGTATGATTCTCGCTTCGGGTGCGAGAGGTCCCGGGTTCGAATCCCGGTTCGGCCCAAACATTTTGCTCTCAAACATCTAAAAAAATAAATCGGCTATCGTTTTATTTGCAGCTATATCAACGGCAATCAAAGCTATCGATGAACAGTAATAAAAAAGAATTAGCAGCGAGTGGTTTCGATCCACCGACCTCTGGGTTATGGGCCCAGCACGCTTCCACTGCGCCACGCTGCTGATGTCTGGGAGTGTGCAAAACGCAGAGACAGCTGCGAAGGCGCGTAGATGAGCCGTAAACAAAAGTACAAAATGTCAGCCCGATGCGGGGCTCGAACCCGCGACAACCAGATTAAGAGTCTGGTGCTCTACCGACTGAGCTAACCGGGCTCTGTGTGAGTGGCCATGATCGAGCGTGAGATAGTGGCATATTCTCGCCGCACAACGTACGATCAGAACGAGTTGGAAAAGCGATGCAAGTGCGCGTGTGTGTGCGAATCGAGCACACTTACCGATTTGTATCTCTGCTGCTGCCGTGGTCCTGTGGTGTAGTGGTTATCACGTCTGCTTCACACGCAGAAGGTCGCCGGTTCGATCCCGGCCAGGACCTTTTTGAAACGTTTTACCGAACGTATACATGTACGTTTGCATGTTTTTTTCCAGGACGCTACTCCCACACAGACGTTCCATTTGTGGTGCAGAGATGTGTGCGAAGCGTCGAAAATGAACGACACATGTGGAGCGAAACATAATCACAGGAGCCGAATAAATCGGGCGAATAACTCGTTTAATCCGTCTTTTATCCGAGTCGCATATTTGGTAAGTCTTCAGATAACATTGCTAGCGTTTCTACTGGCGCTCAGGTCATTGCTGATTGCGCACAGAGAACCGCGTGGGGGTATAGCTCAGTGGCAGAGCAATCGGCTGCAGTCCGATAGGTCCCCGGTTCAAATCCGAGTGCCCCCTAACTTTTTGCACTTTCCAGCGCCACTTTGCCGGATCAACTTTTCGTGTTTCCTGCAGGCGCGCCTTCGATCCAGTTCATTTCGGATTTTCCGAGTCGCTGTGGCATGGCTGAGTGGTCTAGTGGTATGATTCTCGCTTAGGGTGCGAGAGGTCCCGGGTTCAATCCCCGGCTCAGCCCTAATTTTGCGCGTTTACACGCAAATTGTTTTCGTAGTTTTGCCGGCCAGTTGGAGTTGTCTATCGCGGCTGCAGCGGCTCGCTCGTGGCTTCCGTAGCGCAGTAGGCAGCGCGTCAGTCTCATAATCTGAAGGTCGTGAGTTCGATCCTCACCGGGAGCAATTCTTTTGAACTCCTGTCTTTCTCTAGTCCGGTCAAACTCTTTTATCATTTCTCGCCAGACGCGCAGTACACCGCGCTCAACTTCAGAACACGAGAAGAAGGAGCGTGTGGCCGGATGGTCTAGGGGTATGATTCTCGCTTCGGGTGCGAGAGGTCCCGGGTTCGAATCCCGGTTCGGCCCAAACATTTTGCTCTCAAACATCTAAAAAAATAAATCGGCTATCGTTTTATTTGCAGCTATATCAACGGCAATCAAAGCTATCGATGAACAGTAATAAAAAAGAATTAGCAGCGAGTGGTTTCGATCCACCGACCTCTGGGTTATGGGCCCAGCACGCTTCCACTGCGCCACGCTGCTGATGTCTGGGAGTGTGCAAAACGCAGAGACAGCTGCGAAGGCGCGTAGATGAGCCGTAAACAAAAGTACAAAATGTCAGCCCGATGCGGGGCTCGAACCCGCGACAACCAGATTAAGAGTCTGGTGCTCTACCGACTGAGCTAACCGGGCTCTGTGTGAGTGGCCATGATCGAGCGTGAGATAGTGGCATATTCTCGCCGCACAACGTACGATCAGAACGAGTTGGAAAAGCGATGCAAGTGCGCGTGTGTGTGCGAATCGAGCACACTTACCGATTTGTATCTCTGCTGTTGCCGTGGTCCTGTGGTGTAGTGGTTATCACGTCTGCTTCACACGCAGAAGGTCGCCGGTTCGATCCCGGCCAGGACCTTTTTGAAACGTTTTACCGAACGTATACATGTACGTTTGCATGTTTTTTTCCAGGACGCTACTCCCACACAGACGTTCCATTTGTGGTGCAGAGATGTGTGCGAAGCGTCGAAAATGAACGACACATGTGGAGCGAAACATAATCACAGGAGCCGAATAAATCGGGCGAATAACTCGTTTAATCCGTCTTTTATCCGAGTCGCATATTTGGTAAGTCTTCAGATAACATTGCTAGCGTTTCTACTGGCGCTCAGGTCATTGCTGATTGCGCACAGAGAACCGCGTGGGGGTATAGCTCAGTGGCAGAGCAATCGGCTGCAGTCCGATAGGTCCCCGGTTCAAATCCGAGTGCCCCCTAACTTTTTGCACTTTCCAGCGCCACTTTGCCTGATCAACTTTTCGTGTTTCCTGCAGGCGCGCCTTCGATCCAGTTCATTTCGGATTTTCCGAGTCGCTGTGGCATGGCTGAGTGGTCTAGTGGTATGATTCTCGCTTAGGGTGCGAGAGGTCCCGGGTTCAATCCCCGGCTCAGCCCTAATTTTGCGCGTTTACACGCAAATTGTTTTCGTAGTTTTGCCGGCCAGTTGGAGTTGTCTATCGCGGCTGCAGCGGCTCGCTCGTGGCTTCCGTAGCGCAGTAGGCAGCGCGTCAGTCTCATAATCTGAAGGTCGTGAGTTCGATCCTCACCGGGAGCAATTCTTTTGAACTCCTGTCTTTCTCTAGTCCGATCAAACTCTTTTATCATTTCTCGCCAGACGCGCAGTACACCGCGCTCAACTTCAGAACACGAGAAGAAGGAGCGTGTGGCCGGATGGTCTAGGGGTATGATTCTCGCTTCGGGTGCGAGAGGTCCCGGGTTCGAATCCCGGTTCGGCCCAAACATTTTGCTCTCAAACATCTAAAAAAATAAATCGGCTATCGTTTTATTTGCAGCTATATCAACGGCAATCAAAGCTATCGATGAACAGTAATAAAAAAGAATTAGCAGCGAGTGGTTTCGATCCACCGACCTCTGGGTTATGGGCCCAGCACGCTTCCACTGCGCCACGCTGCTGATGTCTGGGAGTGTGCAAAACGCAGAGACAGCTGCGAAGGCGCGTAGATGAGCCGTAAACAAAAGTACAAAATGTCAGCCCGATGCGGGGCTCGAACCCGCGACAACCAGATTAAGAGTCTGGTGCTCTACCGACTGAGCTAACCGGGCTCTGTGTGAGTGGCCATGATCGAGCGTGAGATAGTGGCATATTCTCGCCGCACAACGTACGATCAGAACGAGTTGGAAAAGCGATGCAAGTGCGCGTGTGTGTGCGAATCGAGCACACTTACCGATTTGTATCTCTGCTGTTGCCGTGGTCCTGTGGTGTAGTGGTTATCACGTCTGCTTCACACGCAGAAGGTCGCCGGTTCGATCCCGGCCAGGACCTTTTTGAAACGTTTTACCGAACGTATACATGTACGTTTGCATGTTTTTTTCCAGGACGCTACTCCCACACAGACGTTCCATTTGTGGTGCAGAGATGTGTGCGAAGCGTCGAAAATGAACGACACATGTGGAGCGAAACATAATCACAGGAGCCGAATAAATCGGGCGAATAACTCGTTTAATCCGTCTTTTATCCGAGTCGCATATTTGGTAAGTCTTCAGATAACATTGCTAGCGTTTCTACTGGCGCTCAGGTCATTGCTGATTGCGCACAGAGAACCGCGTGGGGGTATAGCTCAGTGGCAGAGCAATCGGCTGCAGTCCGATAGGTCCCCGGTTCAAATCCGAGTGCCCCCTAACTTTTTGCACTTTCCAGCGCCACTTTGCCTGATCAACTTTTCGTGTTTCCTGCAGGCGCGCCTTCGATCCAGTTCATTTCGGATTTTCCGAGTCGCTGTGGCATGGCTGAGTGGTCTAGTGGTATGATTCTCGCTTAGGGTGCGAGAGGTCCCGGGTTCAATCCCCGGCTCAGCCCTAATTTTGCGCGTTTACACGCAAATTGTTTTCGTAGTTTTGCCGGCCAGTTGGAGTTGTCTATCGCGGCTGCAGCGGCTCGCTCGTGGCTTCCGTAGCGCAGTAGGCAGCGCGTCAGTCTCATAATCTGAAGGTCGTGAGTTCGATCCTCACCGGGAGCAATTCTTTTGAACTCCTGTCTTTCTCTAGTCCGGTCAAACTCTTTTATCATTTCTCGCCAGACGCGCAGTACACCGCGCTCAACTTCAGAACACGAGAAGAAGGAGCGTGTGGCCGGATGGTCTAGGGGTATGATTCTCGCTTCGGGTGCGAGAGGTCCCGGGTTCGAATCCCGGTTCGGCCCAAACATTTTGCTCTCAAACATCTAAAAAAATAAATCGGCTATCGTTTTATTTGCAGCTATATCAACGGCAATCAAAGCTATCGATGAACAGTAATAAAAAAGAATTAGCAGCGAGTGGTTTCGATCCACCGACCTCTGGGTTATGGGCCCAGCACGCTTCCACTGCGCCACGCTGCTGATGTCTGGGAGTGTGCAAAACGCAGAGACAGCTGCGAAGGCGCGTAGATGAGCCGTAAACAAAAGTACAAAATGTCAGCCCGATGCGGGGCTCGAACCCGCGACAACCAGATTAAGAGTCTGGTGCTCTACCGACTGAGCTAACCGGGCTCTGTGTGAGTGGCCATGATCGAGCGTGAGATAGTGGCATATTCTCGCCGCACAACGTACGATCAGAACGAGTTGGAAAAGCGATGCAAGTGCGCGTGTGTGTGCGAATCGAGCACACTTACCGATTTGTATCTCTGCTGCTGCCGTGGTCCTGTGGTGTAGTGGTTATCACGTCTGCTTCACACGCAGAAGGTCGCCGGTTCGATCCCGGCCAGGACCTTTTTGAAACGTTTTACCGAACGTATACATGTACGTTTGCATGTTTTTTTCCAGGACGCTACTCCCACACAGACGTTCCATTTGTGGTGCAGAGATGTGTGCGAAGCGTCGAAAATGAACGACACATGTGGAGCGAAACATAATCACAGGAGCCGAATAAATCGGGCGAATAACTCGTTTAATCCGTCTTTTATCCGAGTCGCATATTTGGTAAGTCTTCAGATAACATTGCTAGCGTTTCTACTGGCGCTCAGGTCATTGCTGATTGCGCACAGAGAACCGCGTGGGGGTATAGCTCAGTGGCAGAGCAATCGGCTGCAGTCCGATAGGTCCCCGGTTCAAATCCGAGTGCCCCCTAACTTTTTGCACTTTCCAGCGCCACTTTGCCTGATCAACTTTTCGTGTTTCCTGCAGGCGCGCCTTCGATCCAGTTCATTTCGGATTTTCCGAGTCGCTGTGGCATGGCTGAGTGGTCTAGTGGTATGATTCTCGCTTAGGGTGCGAGAGGTCCCGGGTTCAATCCCCGGCTCAGCCCTAATTTTGCGCGTTTACACGCAAATTGTTTTCGTAGTTTTGCCGGCCAGTTGGAGTTGTCTATCGCGGCTGCAGCGGCTCGCTCGTGGCTTCCGTAGCGCAGTAGGCAGCGCGTCAGTCTCATAATCTGAAGGTCGTGAGTTCGATCCTCACCGGGAGCAATTCTTTTGAACTCCTGTCTTTCTCTAATCCGGTCAAACTCTTTTATCATTTCTCGCCAGACGCGCAGTACACCGCACTCAACTTCAGAACACGAGAAGAAGGAGCGTGTGGCCGGATGGTCTAGGGGTATGATTCTCGCTTCGGGTGCGAGAGGTCCCGGGTTCGAATCCCGATTCGGCCCAAACATTTTGCTCTCAAACATTGAAAAAAATCAATCGGCTATCGTTTTATTCGCAGCTATATCAACGGCAATCAAAGCTATCGATGAACATTAATAAAAAAGAATTAGCAGCGAGTGGTTTCGATCCACCGACCTCTGGGTTATGGGCCCAGCACGCTTCCACTGCGCCACGCTGCTGACGTCTGGGAGTGTGCAAAACGCAGAGACAGCTGCGAAGGCGCGTAGATGAGCCGTAAACAAAAGTACAAAATGTCAGCCCGATGCGGGGCTCGAACCCGCGACAACCAGATTAAGAGTCTGGTGCTCTACCGACTGAGCCAACCGGGCTCTGTGTGAGTGGCCATGATCGAGCGTGAGATAGTGGCATATTCTCGCCGCACAACGTACGATCAGAACGAGTTGGAAAAGCGATGCAAGTGCGCGTGTGTGTGCGAATCGAGCACACTTACCGATTTGTATCTCTGCTGCTGCCGTGGTCCTGTGGTGTAGTGGTTATCACGTCTGCTTCACACGCAGAAGGTCGCCGGTTCGATCCCGGCTAGGACCTTTTTGAGACGTTTTACCGAACGTATACATGTACGTTTGCATGTTTTTTTCCAGGACGCTACTCTCACACAGACGTTCCATTTGTGGTGCAGAGATGTGTGCGAAGCGACGAAAATGAACGACACATGTGGAGCGAAACATAATCACAGGAGCCGAATAAATCGGGCGAATAACTCGTTTAATCCGTCTTTTATCCGAGTCGCATATTTGGTAAGTCTTCAGATAACATTGCTAGCGTTTCTACTGGCGCTCAGGTCATTGCTGATTGCGCACAGAGAACCGCGTGGGGGTATAGCTCAGTGGCAGAGCAATCGGCTGCAGTCCGATAGGTCCCCGGTTCAAATCCGAGTGCCCCCTAACTTTTTGCACTTTCCAGCGCCACTTTGCCTGATCAACTTTTCGTGTTTCCTGCAGGCGCGCCTTCGATCCAGTTCATTTCGGATTTTCCGAGTCGCTGTGGCATGGCTGAGTGGTCTAGTGGTATGATTCTCGCTTAGGGTGCGAGAGGTCCCGGGTTCAATCCCCGGCTCAGCCCTAATTTTGCGCGTTTACACGCAAATTGTTTTCGTAGTTTTGCCGGCCAGTTGGAGTTGTCTATCGCGGCTGCAGCGGCTCGCTCGTGGCTTCCGTAGCGCAGTAGGCAGCGCGTCAGTCTCATAATCTGAAGGTCGTGAGTTCGATCCTCACCGGGAGCAATTCTTTTGAACTCCTGTCTTTCTCTAGTCCGGTCAAACTCTTTTATCGTTTCTCGCCAGACGCGCAGTACACCGCGCTCAACTTCAGAACACGAGAAGAAGGAGCGTGTGGCCGGATGGTCTAGGGGTATGATTCTCGCTTCGGGTGCGAGAGGTCCCGGGTTCGAATC
>CAWZYM010000155.1:0-70000 GCA_963966185.1 Rhabditoides inermis
TAATCACAGGAGCCGAATAAATCGGGCGAATAACTCGTTTAATCCGTCTTTTATCCGAGTCGCATATTTGGTAAGTCTTCAGATAACATTGCTAGCGTTTCTACTGGCGCTCAGATCATTGCTGATTGCGCACAGAGAACCGCGTGGGGGTATAGCTCAGTGGCAGAGCAATCGGCTGCAGTCCGATAGGTCCCCGGTTCAAATCCGAGTGCCCCCTAACTTTTTGCACTTTCCAGCGCCACTTTGCCTGATCAACTTTTCGTGTTTCCTGCAGGCGCGCCTTCGATCCAGTTCATTTCGGATTTTCCGAGTCGCTGTGGCATGGCTGAGTGGTCTAGTGGTATGATTCTCGCTTAGGGTGCGAGAGGTCCCGGGTTCAATCCCCGGCTCAGCCCTAATTTTGCGCGTTTACACGCAAATTGTTTTCGTAGTTTTGCCGGCCAGTTGGAGTTGTCTATCGCGGCTGCAGCGGCTCGCTCGTGGCTTCCGTAGCGCAGTAGGCAGCGCGTCAGTCTCATAATCTGAAGGTCGTGAGTTCGATCCTCACCGGGAGCAATTCTTTTGAACTCCTGTCTTTCTCTAATCCGGTCAAACTCTTTTATCATTTCTCGCCAGACGCGCAGTACACCGCACTCAACTTCAGAACACGAGAAGAAGGAGCGTGTGGCCGGATGGTCTAGGGGTATGATTCTCGCTTCGGGTGCGAGAGGTCCCGGGTTCGAATCCCGGTTCGGCCCAAACATTTTGCTCTCAAACATTTGAAAAAAATCAATCGGCTATCGTTTTATTCGCAGCTATATCAACGGCAATCAAAGCTATCGATGAACAGTAATAAAAAAGAATTAGCAGCGAGTGGTTTCGATCCACCGACCTCTGGGTTATGGGCCCAGCACGCTTCCACTGCGCCACGCTGCTGACGTCTGGGAGTGTGCAAAACGCAGAGACAGCTGCGAAGGCGCGTAGATGAGCCGTAAACAAAAGTACAAAATGTCAGCCCGATGCGGGGCTCGAACCCGCGACAACCAGATTAAGAGTCTGGTGCTCTACCGACTGAGCTAACCGGGCTCTGTGTGAGTGGCCATGATCGAGCGTGAGATAGTGGCATATTCTCGCCGCACAACGTACGATCAGAACGAGTTGGAAAAGCGATGCAAGTGCGCGTGTGTGTGCGAATCGAGCACACTTACCGATTTGTATCTCTGCTGCTGCCGTGGTCCTGTGGTGTAGTGGTTATCACGTCTGCTTCACACGCAGAAGGTCGCCGGTTCGATCCCGGCTAGGACCTTTTTGAGACGTTTTACCGAACGTATACATGTACGTTTGCATGTTTTTTTCCAGGACGCTACTCCCACACAGACGTTCCATTTGTGGTGCAGAGATGTGTGCGAAGCGACGAAAATGAACGACACATGTGGAGCGAAACATAATCACAGGAGCCGAATAAATCGGGCGAATAACTCGTTTAATCCGTCTTTTATCCGAGTCGCATATTTGGTAAGTCTTCAGATAACATTGCTAGCGTTTCTACTGGCGCTCAGATCATTGCTGATTGCGCACAGAGAACCGCGTGGGGGTATAGCTCAGTGGCAGAGCAATCGGCTGCAGTCCGATAGGTCCCCGGTTCAAATCCGAGTGCCCCCTAACTTTTTGCACTTTCCAGCGCCACTTTGCCTGATCAACTTTTCGTGTTTCCTGCAGGCGCGCCTTCGATCCAGTTCATTTCGGATTTTCCGAGTCGCTGTGGCATGGCTGAGTGGTCTAGTGGTATGATTCTCGCTTAGGGTGCGAGAGGTCCCGGGTTCAATCCCCGGCTCAGCCCTAATTTTGCGCGTTTACACGCAAATTGTTTTCGTAGTTTTGCCGGCCAGTTGGAGTTGTCTATCGCGGCTGCAGCGGCTCGCTCGTGGCTTCCGTAGCGCAGTAGGCAGCGCGTCAGTCTCATAATCTGAAGGTCGTGAGTTCGATCCTCACCGGGAGCAATTCTTTTGAACTCCTGTCTTTCTCTAATCCGGTCAAACTCTTTTATCATTTCTCGCCAGACGCGCAGTACACCGCACTCAACTTCAGAACACGAGAAGAAGGAGCGTGTGGCCGGATGGTCTAGGGGTATGATTCTCGCTTCGGGTGCGAGAGGTCCCGGGTTCGAATCCCGGTTCGGCCCAAACATTTTGCTCTCAAACATTTGAAAAAAATCAATCGGCTATCGTTTTATTCGCAGCTATATCAACGGCAATCAAAGCTATCGATGAACAGTAATAAAAAAGAATTAGCAGCGAGTGGTTTCGATCCACCGACCTTGGGTTATGGGCCCAGCACGCTTCCACTGCGCCACGCTGCTGACGTCTGGGAGTGTGCAAAACGCAGAGACAGCTGCGAAGGCGCGTAGATGAGCCGTAAACAAAAGTACAAAATGTCAGCCCGATGCGGGGCTCGAACCCGCGACAACCAGATTAAGAGTCTGGTGCTCTACCGACTGAGCTAACCGGGCTCTGTGTGAGTGGCCATGATCGAGCGTGAGATAGTGGCATATTCTCGCCGCACAACGTACGATCAGAACGAGTTGGAAAAGCGATGCAAGTGCGCGTGTGTGTGCGAATCGAGCACATTTACCGATTTGTATCTCTGCTGCTGCCGTGGTCCTGTGGTGTAGTGGTTATCACGTCTGCTTCACACGCAGAAGGTCGCCGGTTCGATCCCGGCTAGGACCTTTTTGAGACGTTTTACCGAACGTATACATGTACGTTTGCATGTTTTTTTCCAGGACGCTACTCCCACACAGACGTTCCATTTGTGGTGCAGAGATGTGTGCGAAGCGACGAAAATGAACGACACATGTGGAGCGAAACATAATCACAGGAGCCGAATAAATCGGGCGAATAACTCGTTTAATCCGTCTTTTATCCGAGTCGCATATTTGGTAAGTCTTCAGATAACATTGCTAGCGTTTCTACTGGCGCTCAGATCATTGCTGATTGCGCACAGAGAACCGCGTGGGGGTATAGCTCAGTGGCAGAGCAATCGGCTGCAGTCCGATAGGTCCCCGGTTCAAATCCGAGTGCCCCCTAACTTTTTGCACTTTCCAGCGCCACTTTGCCTGATCAACTTTTCGTGTTTCCTGCAGGCGCGCCTTCGATCCAGTTCATTTCGGATTTTCCGAGTCGCTGTGGCATGGCTGAGTGGTCTAGTGGTATGATTCTCGCTTAGGGTGCGAGAGGTCCCGGGTTCAATCCCCGGCTCAGCCCTAATTTTGCGCGTTTACACGCAAATTGTTTTCGTAGTTTTGCCGGCCAGTTGGAGTTGTCTATCGCGGCTGCAGCGGCTCGCTCGTGGCTTCCGTAGCGCAGTAGGCAGCGCGTCAGTCTCATAATCTGAAGGTCGTGAGTTCGATCCTCACCGGGAGCAATTCTTTTGAACTCCTGTCTTTCTCTAATCCGGTCAAACTCTTTTATCATTTCTCGCCAGACGCGCAGTACACCGCACTCAACTTCAGAACACGAGAAGAAGGAGCGTGTGGCCGGATGGTCTAGGGGTATGATTCTCGCTTCGGGTGCGAGAGGTCCCGGGTTCGAATCCCGGTTCGGCCCAAACATTTTGCTCTCAAACATTTGAAAAAAATCAATCGGCTATCGTTTTATTCGCAGCTATATCAACGGCAATCAAAGCTATCGATGAACAGTAATAAAAAAGAATTAGCAGCGAGTGGTTTCGATCCACCGACCTTTGGGTTATGGGCCCAGCACGCTTCCACTGCGCCACGCTGCTGACGTCTGGGAGTGTGCAAAACGCAGAGACAGCTGCGAAGGCGCGTAGATGAGCCGTAAACAAAAGTACAAAATGTCAGCCCGATGCGGGGCTCGAACCCGCGACAACCAGATTAAGAGTCTGGTGCTCTACCGACTGAGCTAACCGGGCTCTGTGTGAGTGGCCATGATCGAGCGTGAGATAGTGGCATATTCTCGCCGCACAACGTACGATCAGAACGAGTTGGAAAAGCGATGCAAGTGCGCGTGTGTGTGCGAATCGAGCACATTTACCGATTTGTATCTCTGCTGCTGCCGTGGTCCTGTGGTGTAGTGGTTATCACGTCTGCTTCACACGCAGAAGGTCGCCGGTTCGATCCCGGCTAGGACCTTTTTGAGACGTTTTACCGAACGTATACATGTACGTTTGCATGTTTTTTTCCAGGACGCTACTCCCACACAGACGTTCCATTTGTGGTGCAGAGATGTGTGCGAAGCGACGAAAATGAACGACACATGTGGAGCGAAACATAATCACAGGAGCCGAATAAATCGGGCGAATAACTCGTTTAATCCGTCTTTTATCCGAGTCGCATATTTGGTAAGTCTTCAGATAACATTGCTAGCGTTTCTACTGGCGCTCAGATCATTGCTGATTGCGCACAGAGAACCGCGTGGGGGTATAGCTCAGTGGCAGAGCAATCGGCTGCAGTCCGATAGGTCCCCGGTTCAAATCCGAGTGCCCCCTAACTTTTTGCACTTTCCAGCGCCACTTTGCCTGATCAACTTTTCGTGTTTCCTGCAGGCGCGCCTTCGATCCAGTTCATTTCGGATTTTCCGAGTCGCTGTGGCATGGCTGAGTGGTCTAGTGGTATGATTCTCGCTTAGGGTGCGAGAGGTCCCGGGTTCAATCCCCGGCTCAGCCCTAATTTTGCGCGTTTACACGCAAATTGTTTTCGTAGTTTTGCCGGCCAGTTGGAGTTGTCTATCGCGGCTGCAGCGGCTCGCTCGTGGCTTCCGTAGCGCAGTAGGCAGCGCGTCAGTCTCATAATCTGAAGGTCGTGAGTTCGATCCTCACCGGGAGCAATTCTTTTGAACTCCTGTCTTTCTCTAATCCGGTCAAACTCTTTTATCATTTCTCGCCAGACGCGCAGTACACCGCACTCAACTTCAGAACACGAGAAGAAGGAGCGTGTGGCCGGATGGTCTAGGGGTATGATTCTCGCTTCGGGTGCGAGAGGTCCCGGGTTCGAATCCCGGTTCGGCCCAAACATTTTGCTCTCAAACATTTGAAAAAAATCAATCGGCTATCGTTTTATTCGCAGCTATATCAACGGCAATCAAAGCTATCGATGAACAGTAATAAAAAAGAATTAGCAGCGAGTGGTTTCGATCCACCGACCTTGGGTTATGGGCCCAGCACGCTTCCACTGCGCCACGCTGCTGACGTCTGGGAGTGTGCAAAACGCAGAGACAGCTGCGAAGGCGCGTAGATGAGCCGTAAACAAAAGTACAAAATGTCAGCCCGATGCGGGGCTCGAACCCGCGACAACCAGATTAAGAGTCTGGTGCTCTACCGACTGAGCTAACCGGGCTCTGTGTGAGTGGCCATGATCGAGCGTGAGATAGTGGCATATTCTCGCCGCACAACGTACGATCAGAACGAGTTGGAAAAGCGATGCAAGTGCGCGTGTGTGTGCGAATCGAGCACATTTACCGATTTGTATCTCTGCTGCTGCCGTGGTCCTGTGGTGTAGTGGTTATCACGTCTGCTTCACACGCAGAAGGTCGCCGGTTCGATCCCGGCTAGGACCTTTTTGAGACGTTTTACCGAACGTATACATGTACGTTTGCATGTTTTTTTCCAGGACGCTACTCCCACACAGACGTTCCATTTGTGGTGCAGAGATGTGTGCGAAGCGACGAAAATGAACGACACATGTGGAGCGAAACATAATCACAGGAGCCGAATAAATCGGGCGAATAACTCGTTTAATCCGTCTTTTATCCGAGTCGCATATTTGGTAAGTCTTCAGATAACATTGCTAGCGTTTCTACTGGCGCTCAGATCATTGCTGATTGCGCACAGAGAACCGCGTGGGGGTATAGCTCAGTGGCAGAGCAATCGGCTGCAGTCCGATAGGTCCCCGGTTCAAATCCGAGTGCCCCCTAACTTTTTGCACTTTCCAGCGCCACTTTGCCTGATCAACTTTTCGTGTTTCCTGCAGGCGCGCCTTCGATCCAGTTCATTTCGGATTTTCCGAGTCGCTGTGGCATGGCTGAGTGGTCTAGTGGTATGATTCTCGCTTAGGGTGCGAGAGGTCCCGGGTTCAATCCCCGGCTCAGCCCTAATTTTGCGCGTTTACACGCAAATTGTTTTCGTAGTTTTGCCGGCCAGTTGGAGTTGTCTATCGCGGCTGCAGCGGCTCGCTCGTGGCTTCCGTAGCGCAGTAGGCAGCGCGTCAGTCTCATAATCTGAAGGTCGTGAGTTCGATCCTCACCGGGAGCAATTCTTTTGAACTCCTGTCTTTCTCTAATCCGGTCAAACTCTTTTATCATTTCTCGCCAGACGCGCAGTACACCGCACTCAACTTCAGAACACGAGAAGAAGGAGCGTGTGGCCGGATGGTCTAGGGGTATGATTCTCGCTTCGGGTGCGAGAGGTCCCGGGTTCGAATCCCGGTTCGGCCCAAACATTTTGCTCTCAAACATTTGAAAAAAATCAATCGGCTATCGTTTTATTCGCAGCTATATCAACGGCAATCAAAGCTATCGATGAACAGTAATAAAAAAGAATTAGCAGCGAGTGGTTTCGATCCACCGACCTTTGGGTTATGGGCCCAGCACGCTTCCACTGCGCCACGCTGCTGACGTCTGGGAGTGTGCAAAACGCAGAGACAGCTGCGAAGGCGCGTAGATGAGCCGTAAACAAAAGTACAAAATGTCAGCCCGATGCGGGGCTCGAACCCGCGACAACCAGATTAAGAGTCTGGTGCTCTACCGACTGAGCTAACCGGGCTCTGTGTGAGTGGCCATGATCGAGCGTGAGATAGTGGCATATTCTCGCCGCACAACGTACGATCAGAACGAGTTGGAAAAGCGATGCAAGTGCGCGTGTGTGTGCGAATCGAGCACATTTACCGATTTGTATCTCTGCTGCTGCCGTGGTCCTGTGGTGTAGTGGTTATCACGTCTGCTTCACACGCAGAAGGTCGCCGGTTCGATCCCGGCTAGGACCTTTTTGAGACGTTTTACCGAACGTATACATGTACGTTTGCATGTTTTTTTCCAGGACGCTACTCCCACACAGACGTTCCATTTGTGGTGCAGAGATGTGTGCGAAGCGACGAAAATGAACGACACATGTGGAGCGAAACATAATCACAGGAGCCGAATAAATCGGGCGAATAACTCGTTTAATCCGTCTTTTATCCGAGTCGCATATTTGGTAAGTCTTCAGATAACATTGCTAGCGTTTCTACTGGCGCTCAGATCATTGCTGATTGCGCACAGAGAACCGCGTGGGGGTATAGCTCAGTGGCAGAGCAATCGGCTGCAGTCCGATAGGTCCCCGGTTCAAATCCGAGTGCCCCCTAACTTTTTGCACTTTCCAGCGCCACTTTGCCTGATCAACTTTTCGTGTTTCCTGCAGGCGCGCCTTCGATCCAGTTCATTTCGGATTTTCCGAGTCGCTGTGGCATGGCTGAGTGGTCTAGTGGTATGATTCTCGCTTAGGGTGCGAGAGGTCCCGGGTTCAATCCCCGGCTCAGCCCTAATTTTGCGCGTTTACACGCAAATTGTTTTCGTAGTTTTGCCGGCCAGTTGGAGTTGTCTATCGCGGCTGCAGCGGCTCGCTCGTGGCTTCCGTAGCGCAGTAGGCAGCGCGTCAGTCTCATAATCTGAAGGTCGTGAGTTCGATCCTCACCGGGAGCAATTCTTTTGAACTCCTGTCTTTCTCTAATCCGGTCAAACTCTTTTATCATTTCTCGCCAGACGCGCAGTACACCGCACTCAACTTCAGAACACGAGAAGAAGGAGCGTGTGGCCGGATGGTCTAGGGGTATGATTCTCGCTTCGGGTGCGAGAGGTCCCGGGTTCGAATCCCGGTTCGGCCCAAACATTTTGCTCTCAAACATTTGAAAAAAATCAATCGGCTATCGTTTTATTCGCAGCTATATCAACGGCAATCAAAGCTATCGATGAACAGTAATAAAAAAGAATTAGCAGCGAGTGGTTTCGATCCACCGACCTTTGGGTTATGGGCCCAGCACGCTTCCACTGCGCCACGCTGCTGACGTCTGGGAGTGTGCAAAACGCAGAGACAGCTGCGAAGGCGCGTAGATGAGCCGTAAACAAAAGTACAAAATGTCAGCCCGATGCGGGGCTCGAACCCGCGACAACCAGATTAAGAGTCTGGTGCTCTACCGACTGAGCTAACCGGGCTCTGTGTGAGTGGCCATGATCGAGCGTGAGATAGTGGCATATTCTCGCCGCACAACGTACGATCAGAACGAGTTGGAAAAGCGATGCAAGTGCGCGTGTGTGTGCGAATCGAGCACATTTACCGATTTGTATCTCTGCTGCTGCCGTGGTCCTGTGGTGTAGTGGTTATCACGTCTGCTTCACACGCAGAAGGTCGCCGGTTCGATCCCGGCTAGGACCTTTTTGAGACGTTTTACCGAACGTATACATGTACGTTTGCATGTTTTTTTCCAGGACGCTACTCCCACACAGACGTTCCATTTGTGGTGCAGAGATGTGTGCGAAGCGACGAAAATGAACGACACATGTGGAGCGAAACATAATCACAGGAGCCGAATAAATCGGGCGAATAACTCGTTTAATCCGTCTTTTATCCGAGTCGCATATTTGGTAAGTCTTCAGATAACATTGCTAGCGTTTCTACTGGCGCTCAGATCATTGCTGATTGCGCACAGAGAACCGCGTGGGGGTATAGCTCAGTGGCAGAGCAATCGGCTGCAGTCCGATAGGTCCCCGGTTCAAATCCGAGTGCCCCCTAACTTTTTGCACTTTCCAGCGCCACTTTGCCTGATCAACTTTTCGTGTTTCCTGCAGGCGCGCCTTCGATCCAGTTCATTTCGGATTTTCCGAGTCGCTGTGGCATGGCTGAGTGGTCTAGTGGTATGATTCTCGCTTAGGGTGCGAGAGGTCCCGGGTTCAATCCCCGGCTCAGCCCTAATTTTGCGCGTTTACACGCAAATTGTTTTCGTAGTTTTGCCGGCCAGTTGGAGTTGTCTATCGCGGCTGCAGCGGCTCGCTCGTGGCTTCCGTAGCGCAGTAGGCAGCGCGTCAGTCTCATAATCTGAAGGTCGTGAGTTCGATCCTCACCGGGAGCAATTCTTTTGAACTCCTGTCTTTCTCTAATCCGGTCAAACTCTTTTATCATTTCTCGCCAGACGCGCAGTACACCGCACTCAACTTCAGAACACGAGAAGAAGGAGCGTGTGGCCGGATGGTCTAGGGGTATGATTCTCGCTTCGGGTGCGAGAGGTCCCGGGTTCGAATCCCGGTTCGGCCCAAACATTTTGCTCTCAAACATTTGAAAAAAATCAATCGGCTATCGTTTTATTTGCAGCTATATCAACGGCAATCAAAGCTATCGATGAACAGTAATAAAAAAGAATTAGCAGCGAGTGGTTTCGATCCACCGACCTCTGGGTTATGGGCCCAGCACGCTTCCACTGCGCCACGCTGCTGACGTCTGGGAGTGTGCAAAACGCAGAGACAGCTGCGAAGGCGCGTAGATGAGCCGTAAACAAAAGTACAAAATGTCAGCCCGATGCGGGGCTCGAACCCGCGACAACCAGATTAAGAGTCTGGTGCTCTACCGACTGAGCTAACCGGGCTCTGTGTGAGTGGCCATGATCGAGCGTGAGATAGTGGCATATTCTCGCCGCACAACGTACGATCAGAACGAGTTGGAAAAGCGATGCAAGTGCGCGTGTGTGTGCGAATCGAGCACACTTACCGATTTGTATCTCTGCTGCTGCCGTGGTCCTGTGGTGTAGTGGTTATCACGTCTGCTTCACACGCAGAAGGTCGCCGGTTCGATCCCGGCTAGGACCTTTTTGAGACGTTTTACCGAACGTATACATGTACGTTTGCATGTTTTTTTTCCAGGACGCTACTCCCACACAGACGTTCCATTTGTGGTGCAGAGATGTGTGCGAAGCGACGAAAATGAACGACACATGTGGAGCGAAACATAATCACAGGAGCCGAATAAATCGGGCGAATAACTCGTTTAATCCGTCTTTTATCCGAGTCGCATATTTGGTAAGTCTTCAGATAACATTGCTAGCGTTTCTACTGGCGCTCAGATCATTGCTGATTGCGCACAGAGAACCGCGTGGGGGTATAGCTCAGTGGCAGAGCAATCGGCTGCAGTCCGATAGGTCCCCGGTTCAAATCCGAGTGCCCCCTAACTTTTTGCACTTTCCAGCGCCACTTTGCCTGATCAACTTTTCGTGTTTCCTGCAGGCGCGCCTTCGATCCAGTTCATTTCGGATTTTCCGAGTCGCTGTGGCATGGCTGAGTGGTCTAGTGGTATGATTCTCGCTTAGGGTGCGAGAGGTCCCGGGTTCAATCCCCGGCTCAGCCCTAATTTTGCGCGTTTACACGCAAATTGTTTTCGTAGTTTTGCCGGCCAGTTGGAGTTGTCTATCGCGGCTGCAGCGGCTCGCTCGTGGCTTCCGTAGCGCAGTAGGCAGCGCGTCAGTCTCATAATCTGAAGGTCGTGAGTTCGATCCTCACCGGGAGCAATTCTTTTGAACTCCTGTCTTTCTCTAATCCGGTCAAACTCTTTTATCATTTCTCGCCAGACGCGCAGTACACCGCACTCAACTTCAGAACACGAGAAGAAGGAGCGTGTGGCCGGATGGTCTAGGGGTATGATTCTCGCTTCGGGTGCGAGAGGTCCCGGGTTCGAATCCCGGTTCGGCCCAAACATTTTGCTCTCAAACATTTGAAAAAAATCAATCGGCTATCGTTTTATTCGCAGCTATATCAACGGCAATCAAAGCTATCGATGAACAGTAATAAAAAAGAATTAGCAGCGAGTGGTTTCGATCCACCGACCTTTGGGTTATGGGCCCAGCACGCTTCCACTGCGCCACGCTGCTGACGTCTGGGAGTGTGCAAAACGCAGAGACAGCTGCGAAGGCGCGTAGATGAGCCGTAAACAAAAGTACAAAATGTCAGCCCGATGCGGGGCTCGAACCCGCGACAACCAGATTAAGAGTCTGGTGCTCTACCGACTGAGCTAACCGGGCTCTGTGTGAGTGGCCATGATCGAGCGTGAGATAGTGGCATATTCTCGCCGCACAACGTACGATCAGAACGAGTTGGAAAAGCGATGCAAGTGCGCGTGTGTGTGCGAATCGAGCACATTTACCGATTTGTATCTCTGCTGCTGCCGTGGTCCTGTGGTGTAGTGGTTATCACGTCTGCTTCACACGCAGAAGGTCGCCGGTTCGATCCCGGCTAGGACCTTTTTGAGACGTTTTACCGAACGTATACATGTACGTTTGCATGTTTTTTTTCCAGGACGCTACTCCCACACAGACGTTCCATTTGTGGTGCAGAGATGTGTGCGAAGCGACGAAAATGAACGACACATGTGGAGCGAAACATAATCACAGGAGCCGAATAAATCGGGCGAATAACTCGTTTAATCCGTCTTTTATCCGAGTCGCATATTTGGTAAGTCTTCAGATAACATTGCTAGCGTTTCTACTGGCGCTCAGATCATTGCTGATTGCGCACAGAGAACCGCGTGGGGGTATAGCTCAGTGGCAGAGCAATCGGCTGCAGTCCGATAGGTCCCCGGTTCAAATCCGAGTGCCCCCTAACTTTTTGCACTTTCCAGCGCCACTTTGCCTGATCAACTTTTCGTGTTTCCTGCAGGCGCGCCTTCGATCCAGTTCATTTCGGATTTTCCGAGTCGCTGTGGCATGGCTGAGTGGTCTAGTGGTATGATTCTCGCTTAGGGTGCGAGAGGTCCCGGGTTCAATCCCCGGCTCAGCCCTAATTTTGCGCGTTTACACGCAAATTGTTTTCGTAGTTTTGCCGGCCAGTTGGAGTTGTCTATCGCGGCTGCAGCGGCTCGCTCGTGGCTTCCGTAGCGCAGTAGGCAGCGCGTCAGTCTCATAATCTGAAGGTCGTGAGTTCGATCCTCACCGGGAGCAATTCTTTTGAACTCCTGTCTTTCTCTAATCCGGTCAAACTCTTTTATCATTTCTCGCCAGACGCGCAGTACACCGCACTCAACTTCAGAACACGAGAAGAAGGAGCGTGTGGCCGGATGGTCTAGGGGTATGATTCTCGCTTCGGGTGCGAGAGGTCCCGGGTTCGAATCCCGGTTCGGCCCAAACATTTTGCTCTCAAACATTTGAAAAAAATCAATCGGCTATCGTTTTATTCGCAGCTATATCAACGGCAATCAAAGCTATCGATGAACAGTAATAAAAAAGAATTAGCAGCGAGTGGTTTCGATCCACCGACCTTTGGGTTATGGGCCCAGCACGCTTCCACTGCGCCACGCTGCTGACGTCTGGGAGTGTGCAAAACGCAGAGACAGCTGCGAAGGCGCGTAGATGAGCCGTAAACAAAAGTACAAAATGTCAGCCCGATGCGGGGCTCGAACCCGCGACAACCAGATTAAGAGTCTGGTGCTCTACCGACTGAGCTAACCGGGCTCTGTGTGAGTGGCCATGATCGAGCGTGAGATAGTGGCATATTCTCGCCGCACAACGTACGATCAGAACGAGTTGGAAAAGCGATGCAAGTGCGCGTGTGTGTGCGAATCGAGCACATTTACCGATTTGTATCTCTGCTGCTGCCGTGGTCCTGTGGTGTAGTGGTTATCACGTCTGCTTCACACGCAGAAGGTCGCCGGTTCGATCCCGGCTAGGACCTTTTTGAGACGTTTTACCGAACGTATACATGTACGTTTGCATGTTTTTTTCCAGGACGCTACTCCCACACAGACGTTCCATTTGTGGTGCAGAGATGTGTGCGAAGCGACGAAAATGAACGACACATGTGGAGCGAAACATAATCACAGGAGCCGAATAAATCGGGCGAATAACTCGTTTAATCCGTCTTTTATCCGAGTCGCATATTTGGTAAGTCTTCAGATAACATTGCTAGCGTTTCTACTGGCGCTCAGATCATTGCTGATTGCGCACAGAGAACCGCGTGGGGGTATAGCTCAGTGGCAGAGCAATCGGCTGCAGTCCGATAGTTCCCCGGTTCAAATCCGAGTGCCCCCTAACTTTTTGCACTTTCCAGCGCCACTTTGCCTGATCAACTTTTCGTGTTTCCTGCAGGCGCGCCTTCGATCCAGTTCATTTCGGATTTTCCGAGTCGCTGTGGCATGGCTGAGTGGTCTAGTGGTATGATTCTCGCTTAGGGTGCGAGAGGTCCCGGGTTCAATCCCCGGCTCAGCCCTAATTTTGCGCGTTTACACGCAAATTGTTTTCGTAGTTTTGCCGGCCAGTTGGAGTTGTCTATCGCGGCTGCAGCGGCTCGCTCGTGGCTTCCGTAGCGCAGTAGGCAGCGCGTCAGTCTCATAATCTGAAGGTCGTGAGTTCGATCCTCACCGGGAGCAATTCTTTTGAACTCCTGTCTTTCTCTAATCCGGTCAAACTCTTTTATCATTTCTCGCCAGACGCGCAGTACACCGCACTCAACTTCAGAACACGAGAAGAAGGAGCGTGTGGCCGGATGGTCTAGGGGTATGATTCTCGCTTCGGGTGCGAGAGGTCCCGGGTTCGAATCCCGGTTCGGCCCAAACATTTTGCTCTCAAACATTTGAAAAAAATCAATCGGCTATCGTTTTATTCGCAGCTATATCAACGGCAATCAAAGCTATCGATGAACAGTAATAAAAAAGAATTAGCAGCGAGTGGTTTCGATCCACCGACCTTTGGGTTATGGGCCCAGCACGCTTCCACTGCGCCACGCTGCTGACGTCTGGGAGTGTGCAAAACGCAGAGACAGCTGCGAAGGCGCGTAGATGAGCCGTAAACAAAAGTACAAAATGTCAGCCCGATGCGGGGCTCGAACCCGCGACAACCAGATTAAGAGTCTGGTGCTCTACCGACTGAGCTAACCGGGCTCTGTGTGAGTGGCCATGATCGAGCGTGAGATAGTGGCATATTCTCGCCGCACAACGTACGATCAGAACGAGTTGGAAAAGCGATGCAAGTGCGCGTGTGTGTGCGAATCGAGCACATTTACCGATTTGTATCTCTGCTGCTGCCGTGGTCCTGTGGTGTAGTGGTTATCACGTCTGCTTCACACGCAGAAGGTCGCCGGTTCGATCCCGGCTAGGACCTTTTTGAGACGTTTTACCGAACGTATACATGTACGTTTGCATGTTTTTTTTTCCAGGACGCTACTCCCACACAGACGTTCCATTTGTGGTGCAGAGATGTGTGCGAAGCGACGAAAATGAACGACACATGTGGAGCGAAACATAATCACAGGAGCCGAATAAATCGGGCGAATAACTCGTTTAATCCGTCTTTTATCCGAGTCGCATATTTGGTAAGTCTTCAGATAACATTGCTAGCGTTTCTACTGGCGCTCAGATCATTGCTGATTGCGCACAGAGAACCGCGTGGGGGTATAGCTCAGTGGCAGAGCAATCGGCTGCAGTCCGATAGGTCCCCGGTTCAAATCCGAGTGCCCCCTAACTTTTTGCACTTTCCAGCGCCACTTTGCCTGATCAACTTTTCGTGTTTCCTGCAGGCGCGCCTTCGATCCAGTTCATTTCGGATTTTCCGAGTCGCTGTGGCATGGCTGAGTGGTCTAGTGGTATGATTCTCGCTTAGGGTGCGAGAGGTCCCGGGTTCAATCCCCGGCTCAGCCCTAATTTTGCGCGTTTACACGCAAATTGTTTTCGTAGTTTTGCCGGCCAGTTGGAGTTGTCTATCGCGGCTGCAGCGGCTCGCTCGTGGCTTCCGTAGCGCAGTAGGCAGCGCGTCAGTCTCATAATCTGAAGGTCGTGAGTTCGATCCTCACCGGGAGCAATTCTTTTGAACTCCTGTCTTTCTCTAATCCGGGGGGGGGTTTAGATTGAACCCTTTTCGTGTTTCCTGCAGGCGCGCCTTCGATCCAGTTCATTTCGGATTTTCCGAGTCGCTGTGGCATGGCTGAGTGGTCTAGTGGTATGATTCTCGCTTAGGGTGCGAGAGGTCCCGGGTTCAATCCCCGGCTCAGCCCTAATTTTGCGCGTTTACACGCAAATTGTTTTCGTAGTTTTGCCGGCCAGTTGGAGTTGTCTATCGCGGCTGCAGCGGCTCGCTCGTGGCTTCCGTAGCGCAGTAGGCAGCGCGTCAGTCTCATAATCTGAAGGTCGTGAGTTCGATCCTCACCGGGAGCAATTCTTTTGAACTCCTGTCTTTCTCTAATCCGGTCAAACTCTTTTATCATTTCTCGCCAGACGCGCAGTACACCGCACTCAACTTCAGAACACGAGAAGAAGGAGCGTGTGGCCGGATGGTCTAGGGGTATGATTCTCGCTTCGGGTGCGAGAGGTCCCGGGTTCGAATCCCGGTTCGGCCCAAACATTTTGCTCTCAAACATTTGAAAAAAATCAATCGGCTATCGTTTTATTCGCAGCTATATCAACGGCAATCAAAGCTATCGATGAACAGTAATAAAAAAGAATTAGCAGCGAGTGGTTTCGATCCACCGACCTTTGGGTTATGGGCCCAGCACGCTTCCACTGCGCCACGCTGCTGACGTCTGGGAGTGTGCAAAACGCAGAGACAGCTGCGAAGGCGCGTAGATGAGCCGTAAACAAAAGTACAAAATGTCAGCCCGATGCGGGGCTCGAACCCGCGACAACCAGATTAAGAGTCTGGTGCTCTACCGACTGAGCTAACCGGGCTCTGTGTGAGTGGCCATGATCGAGCGTGAGATAGTGGCATATTCTCGCCGCACAACGTACGATCAGAACGAGTTGGAAAAGCGATGCAAGTGCGCGTGTGTGTGCGAATCGAGCACATTTACCGATTTGTATCTCTGCTGCTGCCGTGGTCCTGTGGTGTAGTGGTTATCACGTCTGCTTCACACGCAGAAGGTCGCCGGTTCGATCCCGGCTAGGACCTTTTTGAGACGTTTTACCGAACGTATACATGTACGTTTGCATGTTTTTTTCCAGGACGCTACTCCCACACAGACGTTCCATTTGTGGTGCAGAGATGTGTGCGAAGCGACGAAAATGAACGACACATGTGGAGCGAAACATAATCACAGGAGCCGAATAAATCGGGCGAATAACTCGTTTAATCCGTCTTTTATCCGAGTCGCATATTTGGTAAGTCTTCAGATAACATTGCTAGCGTTTCTACTGGCGCTCAGATCATTGCTGATTGCGCACAGAGAACCGCGTGGGGGTATAGCTCAGTGGCAGAGCAATCGGCTGCAGTCCGATAGTTCCCCGGTTCAAATCCGAGTGCCCCCTAACTTTTTGCACTTTCCAGCGCCACTTTGCCTGATCAACTTTTCGTGTTTCCTGCAGGCGCGCCTTCGATCCAGTTCATTTCGGATTTTCCGAGTCGCTGTGGCATGGCTGAGTGGTCTAGTGGTATGATTCTCGCTTAGGGTGCGAGAGGTCCCGGGTTCAATCCCCGGCTCAGCCCTAATTTTGCGCGTTTACACGCAAATTGTTTTCGTAGTTTTGCCGGCCAGTTGGAGTTGTCTATCGCGGCTGCAGCGGCTCGCTCGTGGCTTCCGTAGCGCAGTAGGCAGCGCGTCAGTCTCATAATCTGAAGGTCGTGAGTTCGATCCTCACCGGGAGCAATTCTTTTGAACTCCTGTCTTTCTCTAATCCGGTCAAACTCTTTTATCATTTCTCGCCAGACGCGCAGTACACCGCACTCAACTTCAGAACACGAGAAGAAGGAGCGTGTGGCCGGATGGTCTAGGGGTATGATTCTCGCTTCGGGTGCGAGAGGTCCCGGGTTCGAATCCCGGTTCGGCCCAAACATTTTGCTCTCAAACATTTGAAAAAAATCAATCGGCTATCGTTTTATTCGCAGCTATATCAACGGCAATCAAAGCTATCGATGAACAGTAATAAAAAAGAATTAGCAGCGAGTGGTTTCGATCCACCGACCTTTGGGTTATGGGCCCAGCACGCTTCCACTGCGCCACGCTGCTGACGTCTGGGAGTGTGCAAAACGCAGAGACAGCTGCGAAGGCGCGTAGATGAGCCGTAAACAAAAGTACAAAATGTCAGCCCGATGCGGGGCTCGAACCCGCGACAACCAGATTAAGAGTCTGGTGCTCTACCGACTGAGCTAACCGGGCTCTGTGTGAGTGGCCATGATCGAGCGTGAGATAGTG
Organism: Rhabditoides inermis; assembly: GCA_963966185.1. NCBI lineage: Eukaryota > Metazoa > Nematoda > Chromadorea > Rhabditida > Rhabditidae > Rhabditoides > Rhabditoides inermis. The sequence goes on from CAWZYM010000155.1 coordinate 17,121, forward strand.
GCATATTCTCGCCGCACAACGTACGATCAGAACGAGTTGGAAAAGCGATGCAAGTGCGCGTGTGTGTGCGAATCGAGCACATTTACCGATTTGTATCTCTGCTGCTGCCGTGGTCCTGTGGTGTAGTGGTTATCACGTCTGCTTCACACGCAGAAGGTCGCCGGTTCGATCCCGGCTAGGACCTTTTTGAGACGTTTTACCGAACGTATACATGTACGTTTGCATGTTTTTTTCCAGGACGCTACTCCCACACAGACGTTCCATTTGTGGTGCAGAGATGTGTGCGAAGCGACGAAAATGAACGACACATGTGGAGCGAAACATAATCACAGGAGCCGAATAAATCGGGCGAATAACTCGTTTAATCCGTCTTTTATCCGAGTCGCATATTTGGTAAGTCTTCAGATAACATTGCTAGCGTTTCTACTGGCGCTCAGATCATTGCTGATTGCGCACAGAGAACCGCGTGGGGGTATAGCTCAGTGGCAGAGCAATCGGCTGCAGTCCGATAGTTCCCCGGTTCAAATCCGAGTGCCCCCTAACTTTTTGCACTTTCCAGCGCCACTTTGCCTGATCAACTTTTCGTGTTTCCTGCAGGCGCGCCTTCGATCCAGTTCATTTCGGATTTTCCGAGTCGCTGTGGCATGGCTGAGTGGTCTAGTGGTATGATTCTCGCTTAGGGTGCGAGAGGTCCCGGGTTCAATCCCCGGCTCAGCCCTAATTTTGCGCGTTTACACGCAAATTGTTTTCGTAGTTTTGCCGGCCAGTTGGAGTTGTCTATCGCGGCTGCAGCGGCTCGCTCGTGGCTTCCGTAGCGCAGTAGGCAGCGCGTCAGTCTCATAATCTGAAGGTCGTGAGTTCGATCCTCACCGGGAGCAATTCTTTTGAACTCCTGTCTTTCTCTAATCCGGTCAAACTCTTTTATCATTTCTCGCCAGACGCGCAGTACACCGCACTCAACTTCAGAACACGAGAAGAAGGAGCGTGTGGCCGGATGGTCTAGGGGTATGATTCTCGCTTCGGGTGCGAGAGGTCCCGGGTTCGAATCCCGGTTCGGCCCAAACATTTTGCTCTCAAACATTTGAAAAAAATCAATCGGCTATCGTTTTATTTGCAGCTATATCAACGGCAATCAAAGCTATCGATGAACAGTAATAAAAAAGAATTAGCAGCGAGTGGTTTCGATCCACCGACCTCTGGGTTATGGGCCCAGCACGCTTCCACTGCGCCACGCTGCTGACGTCTGGGAATGTGCAAAACGCAGAGACAGCTGCGAAGGCGCGTAGATGAGCCGTAAACAAAAGTACAAAATGTCAGCACGATGCGGGGCTCGAACCCGCGACAACCAGATTAAGAGTCTGGTGCTCTACCGACTGAGCTAACCGGGCTCTGTGTGAGCGGCCATGATCGACCGTGAGATAGTGGCATATTCTCGCCGCACAACGTACGATCAGAACGAGTTGGAAAAGCGATGCAAGTGCGCGTGTGTGTGCGAATCGAGCACACTTACCGATTTGTATCTCTGCTGCTGCCGTGGTCCTGTGGTGTAGTGGTTATCACGTCTGCTTCACACGCAGAAGGTCGCCGGTTCGATCCCGGCCAGGACCTTTTTGAGACGTTTTACCGAACGTATACATGTACGTTTGCATGTTTTTTTTCCAGGACGCTACTCCCACACAGACGTTCCATTTGTGGTGCAGAGATGTGTGCGAAGCGTCGAAAATGAACGACACACGTGGAGCGGAACATAATCACAGGAGCCGAATAAATCGGGCGAATAACTCGTTTAATCCGTCTTTTATCCGAGTCGCATATTTGGTAAGTCTTCAGATAACATTGCTAGCGTTTCTACTGGCGCTCAGGTCATTGCTGATTGCGCACAGAGAACCGCGTGGGGGTATAGCTCAGTGGCAGAGCAATCGGCTGCAGTCCGATAGGTCCCCGGTTCAAATCCGAGTGCCCCCTAACTTTTTGCACTTTCCAGCGCCACTTTGCCTGATCAACTTTTCGTGTTTCCTGCAGGCGCGCCTTCGATCCAGTTCATTTCGGATTTTCCGAGTCGCTGTGGCATGGCTGAGTGGTCTAGTGGTATGATTCTCGCTTAGGGTGCGAGAGGTCCCGGGTTCAATCCCCGGCTCAGCCCTAATTTTGCGCGTTTACACGCAAATTGTTTTCGTAGTTTTGCCGGCCAGTTGGAGTTGTCTATCGCGGCTGCAGCGGCTCGCTCGTGGCTTCCGTAGCGCAGTAGGCAGCGCGTCAGTCTCATAATCTGAAGGTCGTGAGTTCGATCCTCACCGGGAGCAATTCTTTTGAACTCCTGTCTTTCTCTAATCCGGTCAAACTCTTTTATCATTTCTCGCCAGACGCGCAGTACACCGCACTCAACTTCAGAACACGAGAAGAAGGAGCGTGTGGCCGGATGGTCTAGGGGTATGATTCTCGCTTCGGGTGCGAGAGGTCCCGGGTTCGAATCCCGGTTCGGCCCAAACATTTTGCTCTCAAACATTTGAAAAAAATCAATCGGCTATCGTTTTATTCGCAGCTATATCAACGGCAATCAAAGCTATCGATGAACAGTAATAAAAAAGAATTAGCAGCGAGTGGTTTCGATCCACCGACCTTTGGGTTATGGGCCCAGCACGCTTCCACTGCGCCACGCTGCTGACGTCTGGGAGTGTGCAAAACGCAGAGACAGCTGCGAAGGCGCGTAGATGAGCCGTAAACAAAAGTACAAAATGTCAGCCCGATGCGGGGCTCGAACCCGCGACAACCAGATTAAGAGTCTGGTGCTCTACCGACTGAGCTAACCGGGCTCTGTGTGAGTGGCCATGATCGAGCGTGAGATAGTGGCATATTCTCGCCGCACAACGTACGATCAGAACGAGTTGGAAAAGCGATGCAAGTGCGCGTGTGTGTGCGAATCGAGCACATTTACCGATTTGTATCTCTGCTGCTGCCGTGGTCCTGTGGTGTAGTGGTTATCACGTCTGCTTCACACGCAGAAGGTCGCCGGTTCGATCCCGGCTAGGACCTTTTTGAGACGTTTTACCGAACGTATACATGTACGTTTGCATGTTTTTTTCCAGGACGCTACTCCCACACAGACGTTCCATTTGTGGTGCAGAGATGTGTGCGAAGCGACGAAAATGAACGACACATGTGGAGCGAAACATAATCACAGGAGCCGAATAAATCGGGCGAATAACTCGTTTAATCCGTCTTTTATCCGAGTCGCATATTTGGTAAGTCTTCAGATAACATTGCTAGCGTTTCTACTGGCGCTCAGATCATTGCTGATTGCGCACAGAGAACCGCGTGGGGGTATAGCTCAGTGGCAGAGCAATCGGCTGCAGTCCGATAGTTCCCCGGTTCAAATCCGAGTGCCCCCTAACTTTTTGCACTTTCCAGCGCCACTTTGCCTGATCAACTTTTCGTGTTTCCTGCAGGCGCGCCTTCGATCCAGTTCATTTCGGATTTTCCGAGTCGCTGTGGCATGGCTGAGTGGTCTAGTGGTATGATTCTCGCTTAGGGTGCGAGAGGTCCCGGGTTCAATCCCCGGCTCAGCCCTAATTTTGCGCGTTTACACGCAAATTGTTTTCGTAGTTTTGCCGGCCAGTTGGAGTTGTCTATCGCGGCTGCAGCGGCTCGCTCGTGGCTTCCGTAGCGCAGTAGGCAGCGCGTCAGTCTCATAATCTGAAGGTCGTGAGTTCGATCCTCACCGGGAGCAATTCTTTTGAACTCCTGTCTTTCTCTAATCCGGTCAAACTCTTTTATCATTTCTCGCCAGACGCGCAGTACACCGCACTCAACTTCAGAACACGAGAAGAAGGAGCGTGTGGCCGGATGGTCTAGGGGTATGATTCTCGCTTCGGGTGCGAGAGGTCCCGGGTTCGAATCCCGGTTCGGCCCAAACATTTTGCTCTCAAACATTTGAAAAAAATCAATCGGCTATCGTTTTATTCGCAGCTATATCAACGGCAATCAAAGCTATCGATGAACAGTAATAAAAAAGAATTAGCAGCGAGTGGTTTCGATCCACCGACCTTTGGGTTATGGGCCCAGCACGCTTCCACTGCGCCACGCTGCTGACGTCTGGGAGTGTGCAAAACGCAGAGACAGCTGCGAAGGCGCGTAGATGAGCCGTAAACAAAAGTACAAAATGTCAGCCCGATGCGGGGCTCGAACCCGCGACAACCAGATTAAGAGTCTGGTGCTCTACCGACTGAGCTAACCGGGCTCTGTGTGAGTGGCCATGATCGAGCGTGAGATAGTGGCATATTCTCGCCGCACAACGTACGATCAGAACGAGTTGGAAAAGCGATGCAAGTGCGCGTGTGTGTGCGAATCGAGCACATTTACCGATTTGTATCTCTGCTGCTGCCGTGGTCCTGTGGTGTAGTGGTTATCACGTCTGCTTCACACGCAGAAGGTCGCCGGTTCGATCCCGGCTAGGACCTTTTTGAGACGTTTTACCGAACGTATACATGTACGTTTGCATGTTTTTTTTCCAGGACGCTACTCCCACACAGACGTTCCATTTGTGGTGCAGAGATGTGTGCGAAGCGACGAAAATGAACGACACATGTGGAGCGAAACATAATCACAGGAGCCGAATAAATCGGGCGAATAACTCGTTTAATCCGTCTTTTATCCGAGTCGCATATTTGGTAAGTCTTCAGATAACATTGCTAGCGTTTCTACTGGCGCTCAGATCATTGCTGATTGCGCACAGAGAACCGCGTGGGGGTATAGCTCAGTGGCAGAGCAATCGGCTGCAGTCCGATAGGTCCCCGGTTCAAATCCGAGTGCCCCCTAACTTTTTGCACTTTCCAGCGCCACTTTGCCTGATCAACTTTTCGTGTTTCCTGCAGGCGCGCCTTCGATCCAGTTCATTTCGGATTTTCCGAGTCGCTGTGGCATGGCTGAGTGGTCTAGTGGTATGATTCTCGCTTAGGGTGCGAGAGGTCCCGGGTTCAATCCCCGGCTCAGCCCTAATTTTGCGCGTTTACACGCAAATTGTTTTCGTAGTTTTGCCGGCCAGTTGGAGTTGTCTATCGCGGCTGCAGCGGCTCGCTCGTGGCTTCCGTAGCGCAGTAGGCAGCGCGTCAGTCTCATAATCTGAAGGTCGTGAGTTCGATCCTCACCGGGAGCAATTCTTTTGAACTCCTGTCTTTCTCTAATCCGGTCAAACTCTTTTATCATTTCTCGCCAGACGCGCAGTACACCGCACTCAACTTCAGAACACGAGAAGAAGGAGCGTGTGGCCGGATGGTCTAGGGGTATGATTCTCGCTTCGGGTGCGAGAGGTCCCGGGTTCGAATCCCGGTTCGGCCCAAACATTTTGCTCTCAAACATTTGAAAAAAATCAATCGGCTATCGTTTTATTCGCAGCTATATCAACGGCAATCAAAGCTATCGATGAACAGTAATAAAAAAGAATTAGCAGCGAGTGGTTTCGATCCACCGACCTTTGGGTTATGGGCCCAGCACGCTTCCACTGCGCCACGCTGCTGACGTCTGGGAGTGTGCAAAACGCAGAGACAGCTGCGAAGGCGCGTAGATGAGCCGTAAACAAAAGTACAAAATGTCAGCCCGATGCGGGGCTCGAACCCGCGACAACCAGATTAAGAGTCTGGTGCTCTACCGACTGAGCTAACCGGGCTCTGTGTGAGTGGCCATGATCGAGCGTGAGATAGTGGCATATTCTCGCCGCACAACGTACGATCAGAACGAGTTGGAAAAGCGATGCAAGTGCGCGTGTGTGTGCGAATCGAGCACACTTACCGATTTGTATCTCTGCTGCTGCCGTGGTCCTGTGGTGTAGTGGTTATCACGTCTGCTTCACACGCAGAAGGTCGCCGGTTCGATCCCGGCCAGGACCTTTTTGAGACGTTTTACCGAACGTATACATGTACGTTTGCATGTTTTTTTTCCAGGACGCTACTCCCACACAGACGTTCCATTTGTGGTGCAGAGATGTGTGCGAAGCGTCGAAAATGAACGACACACGTGGAGCGGAACATAATCACAGGAGCCGAATAAATCGGGCGAATAACTCGTTTAATCCGTCTTTTATCCGAGTCGCATATTTGGTAAGTCTTCAGATAACATTGCTAGCGTTTCTACTGGCGCTCAGGTCATTGCTGATTGCGCACAGAGAACCGCGTGGGGGTATAGCTCAGTGGCAGAGCAATCGGCTGCAGTCCGATAGGTCCCCGGTTCAAATCCGAGTGCCCCCTAACTTTTTGCACTTTCCAGCGCCACTTTGCCTGATCAACTTTTCGTGTTTCCTGCAGGCGCGCCTTCGATCCAGTTCATTTCGGATTTTCCGAGTCGCTGTGGCATGGCTGAGTGGTCTAGTGGTATGATTCTCGCTTAGGGTGCGAGAGGTCCCGGGTTCAATCCCCGGCTCAGCCCTAATTTTGCGCGTTTACACGCAAATTGTTTTCGTAGTTTTGCCGGCCAGTTGGAGTTGTCTATCGCGGCTGCAGCGGCTCGCTCGTGGCTTCCGTAGCGCAGTAGGCAGCGCGTCAGTCTCATAATCTGAAGGTCGTGAGTTCGATCCTCACCGGGAGCAATTCTTTTGAACTCCTGTCTTTCTCTAATCCGGTCAAACTCTTTTATCATTTCTCGCCAGACGCGCAGTACACCGCACTCAACTTCAGAACACGAGAAGAAGGAGCGTGTGGCCGGATGGTCTAGGGGTATGATTCTCGCTTCGGGTGCGAGAGGTCCCGGGTTCGAATCCCGGTTCGGCCCAAACATTTTGCTCTCAAACATTTGAAAAAAATCAATCGGCTATCGTTTTATTCGCAGCTATATCAACGGCAATCAAAGCTATCGATGAACAGTAATAAAAAAGAATTAGCAGCGAGTGGTTTCGATCCACCGACCTTTGGGTTATGGGCCCAGCACGCTTCCACTGCGCCACGCTGCTGACGTCTGGGAGTGTGCAAAACGCAGAGACAGCTGCGAAGGCGCGTAGATGAGCCGTAAACAAAAGTACAAAATGTCAGCCCGATGCGGGGCTCGAACCCGCGACAACCAGATTAAGAGTCTGGTGCTCTACCGACTGAGCTAACCGGGCTCTGTGTGAGTGGCCATGATCGAGCGTGAGATAGTGGCATATTCTCGCCGCACAACGTACGATCAGAACAAGTTGGAAAAGCGATGCAAGTGCGCGTGTGTGTGCGAATCGAGCACATTTACCGATTTGTATCTCTGCTGCTGCCGTGGTCCTGTGGTGTAGTGGTTATCACGTCTGCTTCACACGCAGAAGGTCGCCGGTTCGATCCCGGCTAGGACCTTTTTGAGACGTTTTACCGAACGTATACATGTACGTTTGCATGTTTTTTTTCCAGGACGCTACTCCCACACAGACGTTCCATTTGTGGTGCAGAGATGTGTGCGAAGCGACGAAAATGAACGACACATGTGGAGCGAAACATAATCACAGGAGCCGAATAAATCGGGCGAATAACTCGTTTAATCCGTCTTTTATCCGAGTCGCATATTTGGTAAGTCTTCAGATAACATTGCTAGCGTTTCTACTGGCGCTCAGATCATTGCTGATTGCGCACAGAGAACCGCGTGGGGGTATAGCTCAGTGGCAGAGCAATCGGCTGCAGTCCGATAGGTCCCCGGTTCAAATCCGAGTGCCCCCTAACTTTTTGCACTTTCCAGCGCCACTTTGCCTGATCAACTTTTCGTGTTTCCTGCAGGCGCGCCTTCGATCCAGTTCATTTCGGATTTTCCGAGTCGCTGTGGCATGGCTGAGTGGTCTAGTGGTATGATTCTCGCTTAGGGTGCGAGAGGTCCCGGGTTCAATCCCCGGCTCAGCCCTAATTTTGCGCGTTTACACGCAAATTGTTTTCGTAGTTTTGCCGGCCAGTTGGAGTTGTCTATCGCGGCTGCAGCGGCTCGCTCGTGGCTTCCGTAGCGCAGTAGGCAGCGCGTCAGTCTCATAATCTGAAGGTCGTGAGTTCGATCCTCACCGGGAGCAATTCTTTTGAACTCCTGTCTTTCTCTAATCCGGTCAAACTCTTTTATCATTTCTCGCCAGACGCGCAGTACACCGCACTCAACTTCAGAACACGAGAAGAAGGAGCGTGTGGCCGGATGGTCTAGGGGTATGATTCTCGCTTCGGGTGCGAGAGGTCCCGGGTTCGAATCCCGGTTCGGCCCAAACATTTTGCTCTCAAACATTTGAAAAAAATCAATCGGCTATCGTTTTATTCGCAGCTATATCAACGGCAATCAAAGCTATCGATGAACAGTAATAAAAAAGAATTAGCAGCGAGTGGTTTCGATCCACCGACCTTTGGGTTATGGGCCCAGCACGCTTCCACTGCGCCACGCTGCTGACGTCTGGGAGTGTGCAAAACGCAGAGACAGCTGCGAAGGCGCGTAGATGAGCCGTAAACAAAAGTACAAAATGTCAGCCCGATGCGGGGCTCGAACCCGCGACAACCAGATTAAGAGTCTGGTGCTCTACCGACTGAGCTAACCGGGCTCTGTGTGAGTGGCCATGATCGAGCGTGAGATAGTGGCATATTCTCGCCGCACAACGTACGATCAGAACGAGTTGGAAAAGCGATGCAAGTGCGCGTGTGTGTGCGAATCGAGCACATTTACCGATTTGTATCTCTGCTGCTGCCGTGGTCCTGTGGTGTAGTGGTTATCACGTCTGCTTCACACGCAGAAGGTCGCCGGTTCGATCCCGGCTAGGACCTTTTTGAGACGTTTTACCGAACGTATACATGTACGTTTGCATGTTTTTTTTCCAGGACGCTACTCCCACACAGACGTTCCATTTGTGGTGCAGAGATGTGTGCGAAGCGACGAAAATGAACGACACATGTGGAGCGAAACATAATCACAGGAGCCGAATAAATCGGGCGAATAACTCGTTTAATCCGTCTTTTATCCGAGTCGCATATTTGGTAAGTCTTCAGATAACATTGCTAGCGTTTCTACTGGCGCTCAGATCATTGCTGATTGCGCACAGAGAACCGCGTGGGGGTATAGCTCAGTGGCAGAGCAATCGGCTGCAGTCCGATAGGTCCCCGGTTCAAATCCGAGTGCCCCCTAACTTTTTGCACTTTCCAGCGCCACTTTGCCTGATCAACTTTTCGTGTTTCCTGCAGGCGCGCCTTCGATCCAGTTCATTTCGGATTTTCCGAGTCGCTGTGGCATGGCTGAGTGGTCTAGTGGTATGATTCTCGCTTAGGGTGCGAGAGGTCCCGGGTTCAATCCCCGGCTCAGCCCTAATTTTGCGCGTTTACACGCAAATTGTTTTCGTAGTTTTGCCGGCCAGTTGGAGTTGTCTATCGCGGCTGCAGCGGCTCGCTCGTGGCTTCCGTAGCGCAGTAGGCAGCGCGTCAGTCTCATAATCTGAAGGTCGTGAGTTCGATCCTCACCGGGAGCAATTCTTTTGAACTCCTGTCTTTCTCTAATCCGGTCAAACTCTTTTATCATTTCTCGCCAGACGCGCAGTACACCGCACTCAACTTCAGAACACGAGAAGAAGGAGCGTGTGGCCGGATGGTCTAGGGGTATGATTCTCGCTTCGGGTGCGAGAGGTCCCGGGTTCGAATCCCGGTTCGGCCCAAACATTTTGCTCTCAAACATTTGAAAAAAATCAATCGGCTATCGTTTTATTTGCAGCTATATCAACGGCAATCAAAGCTATCGATGAACAGTAATAAAAAAGAATTAGCAGCGAGTGGTTTCGATCCACCGACCTCTGGGTTATGGGCCCAGCACGCTTCCACTGCGCCACGCTGCTGACGTCTGGGAATGTGCAAAACGCAGAGACAGCTGCGAAGGCGCGTAGATGAGCCGTAAACAAAAGTACAAAATGTCAGCCCGATGCGGGGCTCGAACCCGCGACAACCAGATTAAGAGTCTGGTGCTCTACCGACTGAGCTAACCGGGCTCTGTGTGAGTGGCCATGATCGAGCGTGAGATAGTGGCATATTCTCGCCGCACAACGTACGATCAGAACGAGTTGGAAAAGCGATGCAAGTGCGCGTGTGTGTGCGAATCGAGCACATTTACCGATTTGTATCTCTGCTGCTGCCGTGGTCCTGTGGTGTAGTGGTTATCACGTCTGCTTCACACGCAGAAGGTCGCCGGTTCGATCCCGGCTAGGACCTTTTTGAGACGTTTTACCGAACGTATACATGTACGTTTGCATGTTTTTTTTCCAGGACGCTACTCCCACACAGACGTTCCATTTGTGGTGCAGAGATGTGTGCGAAGCGACGAAAATGAACGACACATGTGGAGCGAAACATAATCACAGGAGCCGAATAAATCGGGCGAATAACTCGTTTAATCCGTCTTTTATCCGAGTCGCATATTTGGTAAGTCTTCAGATAACATTGCTAGCGTTTCTACTGGCGCTCAGATCATTGCTGATTGCGCACAGAGAACCGCGTGGGGGTATAGCTCAGTGGCAGAGCAATCGGCTGCAGTCCGATAGGTCCCCGGTTCAAATCCGAGTGCCCCCTAACTTTTTGCACTTTCCAGCGCCACTTTGCCTGATCAACTTTTCGTGTTTCCTGCAGGCGCGCCTTCGATCCAGTTCATTTCGGATTTTCCGAGTCGCTGTGGCATGGCTGAGTGGTCTAGTGGTATGATTCTCGCTTAGGGTGCGAGAGGTCCCGGGTTCAATCCCCGGCTCAGCCCTAATTTTGCGCGTTTACACGCAAATTGTTTTCGTAGTTTTGCCGGCCAGTTGGAGTTGTCTATCGCGGCTGCAGCGGCTCGCTCGTGGCTTCCGTAGCGCAGTAGGCAGCGCGTCAGTCTCATAATCTTTTCCCTCGCGTGTCCCATTCCCTCGCGTGTCTCGCTAGAGAGTGGTTGCCCTATTCGCCCCTCTCCCGCGCCACTGCCGTATTGATCGCCCCCTGATCTACCGCAGCTTCACGCCAACTTGGCCCAGTGGATACGTTTATGAAACTGGGCCCGTACCGTGAGTCGGGTTAGCTGCTTCCATCTCTTGCGCGCTTCCCTCTTTCTCACTCTCTCGCTCTTTTGGGTGGTTTTTTGTATGGAGTAAAAGCCACCCAAACCAGGTACTGCCATGGATTCTTCCCAATTCGCTTTCTTCTCTCGCATGCTCGAGCAGCAGAATCTCCTGATCGAGCAGCACGGCAAGCTCATCGCCAACCAGGGCAAGCAGTTGGAGGCTATTCAAGAGACGGTGTCGCAAAACACCGCGGCACTGTCTCGTCTGGTGGCTGCAATCGACTCGCCCCCTGCCGCCCGCTCGCCCCACTTTCCCACGCTCACCTACTCGAGTGTGGCACGCGCGATGCACTCGGAGTCGGCTCGCGCCGTGTTCCTCGACAAGGCGACCCGTGCCGTTATCGTCGGCAGGGAAGAGAAGAGGACTGAAGAGGAGACCACCAAGGACGATTTCCTCTTCATCGGGGAGCTCGTTCGCGCCACCGGTGACGAGGAGCTGATCCAACTGTACGGCCAGAAGAAGATCTCTTGCCACCGCCACCCCGCTGTCCGACCGCCCAAGGGAAACCGCATCATCAAGGTCCAGCTGGAGACGAACCTGCTCAGGGACCGCCTGCTTTCGGGCATTTACTCGCACAGGTGGTCGGAGCTGGAGACGGTTCAATTCCGCTATGCTCGTCGTGACTACACGGAGGAGGAGCTCGCCGAGGATCGCGCTCTCCGGACGCAGGCCAAGACCCTCAACGAAGCTGCCGGCAAGGTCGCCTTCGTTGTACGTGACTGCCGTCTCGTCAAGCTTCGGGTTCCCCGCGACTTCAAGGATCACGCGCCCGCGACTGCAGCCGCGCCCCCTCCGCCTCTCGTCAGCGAGTTCGTGCAGCCCATCGCCCCCGCCTCCAGGAGCAGCCGTTCCACCACCGCCGCCGCCGCTTCCGCGCGCTCGCAGTCTCGTGCTTCCCGTTCTCGCGCTGCTTCCGCTTCTACCGCGCGCTCTGTCTCTTCTACTCGCGGGTCTAAGAGGGTTGCTGACCAGTCTGCCGGAGGCACTTTCCAGGAGCCGAAGCGTGTCGCCGAGGACTCGCAGCTCAACGTCGCCGGATCCTCTTCCGAGCCCGCTGTCGTGCCGATGGAGTCCGCTGTCTCCTAGGGAGCTCGTCAGGCACCAGTTCTTCCCCCTCTCTATGTGCAGGTGGCTTCCCCTCACTCTTTTGTAGATAATGTAGATTGTGATACTGTAGGATGTAACCTCGTTGATTCTAGTAACTATGTTAAAATTCCGACTTCGAAGGTTCTGCTTATTAACGTGCGCTCGGTTAGAAACAAGCTGTATGAACTTGAATCTCTTTTAAACACCGAAAAGCCCATGATTGTTATATTGACTGCAACGTGGCTCAGCCCACACGAATCAATTGCGTCACTCTCATTGGGTGGTCGCTATACTATACTGCGTTCCGATAGGCTAACTCATGCAGGTGGTGTAATGGCGTTGTATCAATCAAACATTTCTATCAAGCTCATTAGATCAATATCTATCAATAATCTCTCCGAAATTCTTTCATTCGACATTTTCCCTTCCAATCATTTGCTCATAGACAGACCAATACGTTTCATTGCTTGCTACCGTACTCCCGGTTCCACTCCCGAAATAAAAAGAACAGGGTTCCAGCTCATCTCTGAACTAGATTCACTTGTTGATTCAGAAAATAGATCACATGTTGTGTTAGGCGATTTCAATGCGCCCTCAATTGATTGGAAATGCAGCCGTGCATTTGACTCATTTGACAAATCGCTCTTGGATTTCGCTTGCTTGCATTCGATGTGTCAAACAGTTAATAAGCCAACTATGGTCAAACGAACTGGCATAAAATCAAACACTCTTGATATAATCCTGGTCGACAATTCCTCTCTTGTAACTAGTACGCGCGTCTATGATCGTTTCAGCACGTGCGATCACCTACCCGTTGAATTTGTATTGCGCATCGAAGACACTCCCGAACACCAAAAACCTCATTTCATGAGAAATTTCAAAAAAGCAAATTGGGATGTTATTAACAATGCTATAGATTCTATTCGATGGACACAAGTTTTTATTGGAAAGACGGTAGAGCAAGCTGCATCTAAGTTTTACGAAATCATAAATGGCATTATTGATTCAAATATTCCGCTTGTCGCTCCGGCTATCAATCGCCCCCGCTTATTACCTCGTTATCTACAAAAGCTGAAGCGACAGGCAATTAAACTTTCTAAAACAAGACCTCACTCCATTGAATCTGATAGATCACAGCGTCGCCTACGTAAAGCAATAACTTCTTGGAATTGCAAGCGAGAGTCTAAACTAATCTTGAATGGTAATAAATCAGCTTTCTATCGCGATGTTCGAAATAAAATGCATCCCGACGGTGGCATCGGCGCAGTTTGCCAAGATGGCGAATTCATTCACAACACGCTCGATAAATGCGAAATCTTTGCTGACTATTTTGATTCGGTATATCGCAATATCGATGCACCACCTGGTACTGACTTGCCTAAACTCTCGCATTCACTTGACATGATCGATATTACTTTCCTTGGAGTTCATAAAACTATTTCCAAACTTGATTCTAAATATAACACTTCTCCAGACGGCATAAATAATGTGTTTCTAAAACAAACAGTTAATTCCATTTCCGTTCCATTGACGATTCTTTTTGCAATGTCCATGTCTGTCAGAAAAATCCCATCTATTTGGAAAGAAGCTTGGGTAAAACCATTATTCAAAAAAGGCGCACGTGAATCTGTTTCAAACTACAGGCCGATTTCTCTCACTTGTAGCATTTCCAAAGTAATGGAAGGAATCTGTGTTCAGCAGATCACAAAATATTTAGAACAGCATAGCTTACTTACTCTCGGAAAAACAATTTGGTTTCCGCAAAAATCGATCTACTAATGCGCAACTGATTGAATGTCATATGAACTGGTGCAAGCATACTTCATCCGATTTTGTTATCGATTGTATTTACTTTGATTTTAAGAAAGCATTTGACACTATAAATCACGATCTTCTTTTTAAGAAACTTGACGCTATCGGTATTCGCGGAAACGCGCTTGGCTGGATAATCGAATTTCTCAAAAATCGCAAGCAGTCTATCATGATCGGCTCAAGGCGTTCTTCACCGCGTGTCGTTAATTGTGGCGTTCCACAAGGCTCATGTCTTGGTCCTCTGTTGTTCAACATTTTCATTGATAACATTCCAGATAACCTTCCAAAAGATGTTTATCATGCGCTTTACGCTGATGATCTGAAAATTTCCTATCATTTCAATTATACCAGCACTACTGCTGCAACTACCTTTCAAAAAGCTATCGACACAGTCGCAGCTTGGTCAGCCACTTGGGGTCTTCAGATATCCACTGAGAAAACACAAATATTGCATATAGGCAAGCGGAATCCAAGGCACACTTATACAGCTCACGGCTGCGTTCTCAAACCAATAGATGCTGCCAAAGATCTTGGTATTCTAGTGAATAATAACTTGTTGTTCCGTGATCATCTAAAACAAATTGTTCAGCAAACTCTCTATTCTATAAATGATTTCCTTCGCACATACAAAACACGAAGCCCCACTCTTCTGATTACTGCGTACACTACCTACTTTCGCTGTAAACTAGAATATTGTACCGAGCTCTGGAACCCTACTGACGTTGCTTCTGTAAACCTAATCGAAAGCATACAACGCTATTATACTCGACGTGTGTGTCAGCGTATCGGACGCAACTTATCATACCCCGAACGCCTTCAATTTTTTAATCTTCAATCTCTTGAAAATAGGCGATTCTTAAATGACGTCACTTACATACACAAAGTTATTCACTCAAAAACGACTTTAGACTATCATGGGCTTTTCGCAATTATTCCAACTCGTACTCGCGGCTCTCATGAATTTAGGATTGTTCCCTCATTCGATCACACAGGCCGTACTAGCACTTTTTTTAAGCAGAACCTTCGTAATTTGGAACTCCCTTCCTCATGACTTAGTTTCCGTCAACGACCCTTCCGTCTTCAAATCACAACTCTCTACATTAGATATTATGCCACCTAGCAAATTGCGCAACCTATAGAGACCATATTTTCTTGTTTCGTATATTATTATGTTATTATTCCTTATTTATATTCAACCCCATCCATATCTGCCGTTTTCCATGTTTTCACTTTTTGTTGCTATGTCGATTTTCTCATGTTATCGGTAATAAATCTATCTATCTATCTGAAGGTCGTGAGTTCGATCCTCACCGGGAGCAATTCTTTTGAACTCCTGTCTTTCTCTAATCCGGTCAAACTCTTTTATCATTTCTCGCCAGACGCGCAGTACACCGCACTCAACTTCAGAACACGAGAAGAAGGAGCGTGTGGCCGGATGGTCTAGGGGTATGATTCTCGCTTCGGGTGCGAGAGGTCCCGGGTTCGAATCCCGGTTCGGCCCAAACATTTTGCTCTCAAACATTTGAAAAAAATCAATCGGCTATCGTTTTATTTGCAGCTATATCAACGGCAATCAAAGCTATCGATGAACAGTAATAAAAAAGAATTAGCAGCGAGTGGTTTCGATCCACCGACCTCTGGGTTATGGGCCCAGCACGCTTCCACTGCGCCACGCTGCTGACGTCTGGGAATGTGCAAAACGCAGAGACAGCTGCGAAGGCGCGTAGATGAGCCGTAAACAAAAGTACAAAATGTCAGCACGATGCGGGGATCGAACCCGCGACAACCAGATTAAGAGTCTGGTGCTCTACCGACTGAGCTAACCGGGCTCTGTGTGAGCGGCCATGATCGACCGTGAGATAGTGGCATATTCTCGCCGCACAACGTACGATCAGAACGAGTTGGAAAAGCGATGCAAGTGCGCGTGTGTGTGCGAATCGAGCACATTTACCGATTTGTATCTCTGCTGCTGCCGTGGTCCTGTGGTGTAGTGGTTATCACGTCTGCTTCACACGCAGAAGGTCGCCGGTTCGATCCCGGCCAGGACCTTTTTGAGACGTTTTACCGAACGTATACATGTACGTTTGCATGTTTTTTTCCAGGACGCTACTCCCACACAGACGTTCCATTTGTGGTGCAGAGATGTGTGCGAAGCGTCGAAAATGAACGACACACGTGGAGCGGAACATAATCACAGGAGCCGAATAAATCGGGCGAATAACTCGTTTAATCCGTCTTTTATCCGAGTCGCATATTTGGTAAGTCTTCAGATAACATTGCTAGCGTTTCTACTGGCGCTCAGGTCATTGCTGATTGCGCACAGAGAACCGCGTGGGGGTATAGCTCAGTGGCAGAGCAATCGGCTGCAGTCCGATAGGTCCCCGGTTCAAATCCGAGTGCCCCCTAACTTTTTGCACTTTCCAGCGCCACTTTGCCTGATCAACTTTTCGTGTTTCCTGCAGGCGCGCCTTCGATCCAGTTCATTTCGGATTTTCCGAGTCGCTGTGGCATGGCTGAGTGGTCTAGTGGTATGATTCTCGCTTAGGGTGCGAGAGGTCCCGGGTTCAATCCCCGGCTCAGCCCTAATTTTGCGCGTTTACACGCAAATTGTTTTCGTAGTTTTGCCGGCCAGTTGGAGTTGTCTATCGCGGCTGCAGCGGCTCGCTCGTGGCTTCCGTAGCGCAGTAGGCAGCGCGTCAGTCTCATAATCTTTTCCCTCGCGTGTCCCATTCCCTCGCGTGTCTCGCTAGAGAGTGGTTGCCCTATTCGCCCCTCTCCCGCGCCACTGCCGTATTGATCGCCCCCTGATCTACCGCAGCTTCACGCCAACTTGGCCCAGTGGATACGTTTATGAAACTGGGCCCGTACCGTGAGTCGGGTTAGCTGCTTCCATCTCTTGCGCGCTTCCCTCTTTCTCACTCTCTCGCTCTTTTGGGTGGTTTTTTGTATGGAGTAAAAGCCACCCAAACCAGGTACTGCCATGGATTCTTCCCAATTCGCTTTCTTCTCTCGCATGCTCGAGCAGCAGAATCTCCTGATCGAGCAGCACGGCAAGCTCATCGCCAACCAGGGCAAGCAGTTGGAGGCTATTCAAGAGACGGTGTCGCAAAACACCGCGGCACTGTCTCGTCTGGTGGCTGCAATCGACTCGCCCCCTGCCGCCCGCTCGCCCCACTTTCCCACGCTCACCTACTCGAGTGTGGCACGCGCGATGCACTCGGAGTCGGCTCGCGCCGTGTTCCTCGACAAGGCGACCCGTGCCGTTATCGTCGGCAGGGAAGAGAAGAGGACTGAAGAGGAGACCACCAAGGACGATTTCCTCTTCATCGGGGAGCTCGTTCGCGCCACCGGTGACGAGGAGCTGATCCAACTGTACGGCCAGAAGAAGATCTCTTGCCACCGCCACCCCGCTGTCCGACCGCCCAAGGGAAACCGCATCATCAAGGTCCAGCTGGAGACGAACCTGCTCAGGGACCGCCTGCTTTCGGGCATTTACTCGCACAGGTGGTCGGAGCTGGAGACGGTTCAATTCCGCTATGCTCGTCGTGACTACACGGAGGAGGAGCTCGCCGAGGATCGCGCTCTCCGGACGCAGGCCAAGACCCTCAACGAAGCTGCCGGCAAGGTCGCCTTCGTTGTACGTGACTGCCGTCTCGTCAAGCTTCGGGTTCCCCGCGACTTCAAGGATCACGCGCCCGCGACTGCAGCCGCGCCCCCTCCGCCTCTCGTCAGCGAGTTCGTGCAGCCCATCGCCCCCGCCTCCAGGAGCAGCCGTTCCACCACCGCCGCCGCCGCTTCCGCGCGCTCGCAGTCTCGTGCTTCCCGTTCTCGCGCTGCTTCCGCTTCTACCGCGCGCTCTGTCTCTTCTACTCGCGGGTCTAAGAGGGTTGCTGACCAGTCTGCCGGAGGCACTTTCCAGGAGCCGAAGCGTGTCGCCGAGGACTCGCAGCTCAACGTCGCCGGATCCTCTTCCGAGCCCGCTGTCGTGCCGATGGAGTCCGCTGTCTCCTAGGGAGCTCGTCAGGCACCAGTTCTTCCCCCTCTCTATGTGCAGGTGGCTTCCCCTCACTCTTTTGTAGATAATGTAGATTGTGATACTGTAGGATGTAACCTCGTTGATTCTAGTAACTATGTTAAAATTCCGACTTCGAAGGTTCTGCTTATTAACGTGCGCTCGGTTAGAAACAAGCTGTATGAACTTGAATCTCTTTTAAACACCGAAAAGCCCATGATTGTTATATTGACTGCAACGTGGCTCAGCCCACACGAATCAATTGCGTCACTCTCATTGGGTGGTCGCTATACTATACTGCGTTCCGATAGGCTAACTCATGCAGGTGGTGTAATGGCGTTGTATCAATCAAACATTTCTATCAAGCTCATTAGATCAATATCTATCAATAATCTCTCCGAAATTCTTTCATTCGACATTTTCCCTTCCAATCATTTGCTCATAGACAGACCAATACGTTTCATTGCTTGCTACCGTACTCCCGGTTCCACTCCCGAAATAAAAAGAACAGGGTTCCAGCTCATCTCTGAACTAGATTCACTTGTTGATTCAGAAAATAGATCACATGTTGTGTTAGGCGATTTCAATGCGCCCTCAATTGATTGGAAATGCAGCCGTGCATTTGACTCATTTGACAAATCGCTCTTGGATTTCGCTTGCTTGCATTCGATGTGTCAAACAGTTAATAAGCCAACTATGGTCAAACGAACTGGCATAAAATCAAACACTCTTGATATAATCCTGGTCGACAATTCCTCTCTTGTAACTAGTACGCGCGTCTATGATCGTTTCAGCACATGCGATCACCTACCCGTTGAATTTGTATTGCGCATCGAAGACACTCCCGAACACCAAAAACCTCATTTCATGAGAAATTTCAAAAAAGCAAATTGGGATGTTATTAACAATGCTATAGATTCTATTCGATGGACACAAGTTTTTATTGGAAAGACGGTAGAGCAAGCTGCATCTAAGTTTTACGAAATCATAAATGGCATTATTGATTCAAATATTCCGCTTGTCGCTCCGGCTATCAATCGCCCCCGCTTATTACCTCGTTATCTACAAAAGCTGAAGCGACAGGCAATTAAACTTTCTAAAACAAGACCTCACTCCATTGAATCTGATAGATCACAGCGTCGCCTACGTAAAGCAATAACTTCTTGGAATTGCAAGCGAGAGTCTAAACTAATCTTGAATGGTAATAAATCAGCTTTCTATCGCGATGTTCGAAATAAAATGCATCCCGACGGTGGCATCGGCGCAGTTTGCCAAGATGGCGAATTCATTCACAACACGCTCGATAAATGCGAAATCTTTGCTGACTATTTTGATTCGGTATATCGCAATATCGATGCACCACCTGGTACTGACTTGCCTAAACTCTCGCATTCACTTGACATGATCGATATTACTTTCCTTGGAGTTCATAAAACTATTTCCAAACTTGATTCTAAATATAACACTTCTCCAGACGGCATAAATAATGTGTTTCTAAAACAAACAGTTAATTCCATTTCCGTTCCATTGACGATTCTTTTTGCAATGTCCATGTCTGTCAGAAAAATCCCATCTATTTGGAAAGAAGCTTGGGTAAAACCATTATTCAAAAAAGGCGCACGTGAATCTGTTTCAAACTACAGGCCGATTTCTCTCACTTGTAGCATTTCCAAAGTAATGGAAGGAATCTGTGTTCAGCAGATCACAAAATATTTAGAACAGCATAGCTTACTCTCGGAAAAACAATTTGGTTTCCGCAAAAATCGATCTACTAATGCGCAACTGATTGAATGTCATATGAACTGGTGCAAGCATACTTCATCCGATTTTGTTATCGATTGTATTTACTTTGATTTTAAGAAAGCATTTGACACTATAAATCACGATCTTCTTTTTAAGAAACTTGACGCTATCGGTATTCGCGGAAACGCGCTTGGCTGGATAATCGAATTTCTCAAAAATCGCAAGCAGTCTATCATGATCGGCTCAAGGCGTTCTTCACCGCGTGTCGTTAATTGTGGCGTTCCACAAGGCTCATGTCTTGGTCCTCTGTTGTTCAACATTTTCATTGATAACATTCCAGATAACCTTCCAAAAGATGTTTATCATGCGCTTTACGCTGATGATCTGAAAATTTCCTATCATTTCAATTATACCAGCACTACTGCTGCAACTACCTTTCAAAAAGCTATCGACACAGTCGCAGCTTGGTCAGCCACTTGGGGTCTTCAGATATCCACTGAGAAAACACAAATATTGCATATAGGCAAGCGGAATCCAAGGCACACTTATACAGCTCACGGCTGCGTTCTCAAACCAATAGATGCTGCCAAAGATCTTGGTATTCTAGTGAATAATAACTTGTTGTTCCGTGATCATCTAAAACAAATTGTTCAGCAAACTCTCTATTCTATAAATGATTTCCTTCGCACATACAAAACACGAAGCCCCACTCTTCTGATTACTGCGTACACTACCTACTTTCGCTGTAAACTAGAATATTGTACCGAGCTCTGGAACCCTACTGACGTTGCTTCTGTAAACCTAATCGAAAGCATACAACGCTATTATACTCGACGTGTGTGTCAGCGTATCGGACGCAACTTATCATACCCCGAACGCCTTCAATTTTTTAATCTTCAATCTCTTGAAAATAGGCGATTCTTAAATGACGTCACTTACATACACAAAGTTATTCACTCAAAAACGACTTTAGACTATCATGGGCTTTTCGCAATTATTCCAACTCGTACTCGCGGCTCTCATGAATTTAGGATTGTTCCCTCATTCGATCACACAGGCCGTACTAGCACTTTTTTTAAGCAGAACCTTCGTAATTTGGAACTCCCTTCCTCATGACTTAGTTTCCGTCAACGACCCTTCCGTCTTCAAATCACAACTCTCTACATTAGATATTATGCCACCTAGCAAATTGCGCAACCTATAGAGACCATATTTTCTTGTTTCGTATATTATTATGTTATTATTCCTTATTTATATTCAACCCCATCCATATCTGCCGTTTTCCATGTTTTCACTTTTTGTTGCTATGTCGATTTTCTCATGTTATCGGTAATAAATCTATCTATCTATCTGAAGGTCGTGAGTTCGATCCTCACCGGGAGCAATTCTTTTGAACTCCTGTCTTTCTCTAATCCGGTCAAACTCTTTTATCATTTCTCGCCAGACGCGCAGTACACCGCACTCAACTTCAGAACACGAGAAGAAGGAGCGTGTGGCCGGATGGTCTAGGGGTATGATTCTCGCTTCGGGTGCGAGAGGTCCCGGGTTCGAATCCCGGTTCGGCCCAAACATTTTGCTCTCAAACATTTGAAAAAAATCAATCGGCTATCGTTTTATTTGCAGCTATATCAACGGCAATCAAAGCTATCGATGAACAGTAATAAAAAAGAATTAGCAGCGAGTGGTTTCGATCCACCGACCTCTGGGTTATGGGCCCAGCACGCTTCCACTGCGCCACGCTGCTGACGTCTGGGAATGTGCAAAACGCAGAGACAGCTGCGAAGGCGCGTAGATGAGCCGTAAACAAAAGTACAAAATGTCAGCACGATGCGGGGCTCGAACCCGCGACAACCAGATTAAGAGTCTGGTGCTCTACCGACTGAGCTAACCGGGCTCTGTGTGAGCGGCCATGATCGACCGTGAGATAGTGGCATATTCTCGCCGCACAACGTACGATCAGAACGAGTTGGAAAAGCGATGCAAGTGCGCGTGTGTGTGCGAATCGAGCACACTTACCGATTTGTATCTCTGCTGCTGCCGTGGTCCTGTGGTGTAGTGGTTATCACGTCTGCTTCACACGCAGAAGGTCGCCGGTTCGATCCCGGCCAGGACCTTTTTGAGACGTTTTACCGAACGTATACATGTACGTTTGCATGTTTTTTTTCCAGGACGCTACTCCCACACAGACGTTCCATTTGTGGTGCAGAGATGTGTGCGAAGCGTCGAAAATGAACGACACACGTGGAGCGGAACATAATCACAGGAGCCGAATAAATCGGGCGAATAACTCGTTTAATCCGTCTTTTATCCGAGTCGCATATTTGGTAAGTCTTCAGATAACATTGCTAGCGTTTCTACTGGCGCTCAGGTCATTGCTGATTGCGCACAGAGAACCGCGTGGGGGTATAGCTCAGTGGCAGAGCAATCGGCTGCAGTCCGATAGGTCCCCGGTTCAAATCCGAGTGCCCCCTAACTTTTTGCACTTTCCAGCGCCACTTTGCCTGATCAACTTTTCGTGTTTCCTGCAGGCGCGCCTTCGATCCAGTTCATTTCGGATTTTCCGAGTCGCTGTGGCATGGCTGAGTGGTCTAGTGGTATGATTCTCGCTTAGGGTGCGAGAGGTCCCGGGTTCAATCCCCGGCTCAGCCCTAATTTTGCGCGTTTACACGCAAATTGTTTTCGTAGTTTTGCCGGCCAGTTGGAGTTGTCTATCGCGGCTGCAGCGGCTCGCTCGTGGCTTCCGTAGCGCAGTAGGCAGCGCGTCAGTCTCATAATCTGAAGGTCGTGAGTTCGATCCTCACCGGGAGCAATTCTTTTGAACTCCTGTCTTTCTCTAGTCCGGTCAAACTCTTTTATCATTTCTCGCCAGACGCGCAGTACACCGCACTCAACTTCAGATTACACAGTTTATTTGAAAATATTTATTTTAACAAAACCATGATCACACAAAAGCGGTCGTTTAGTTCTTGACTCTGAAAGAAAACATATGTCAGAAATATTTAAACATCAGAAATGTCATAAAGAGTAGGATAAGGTGATGCCAATGTCTTCGAAATCAATTCCGATGTGTTTCGAAGGAATAGCAATTGAGAGTTATGTGAGCAGTTCAAAAGTCAGACTTTCGAGGGGCGTGTGCCGAACAGACGGCACCTAGAGAACATGGCCGACTCACCCGATGAAGAACTCGACCTGCTCCTGAATGGCCTTTCTGGCAGCCACGAGGGCAGCCGGCTCTCCAGGGTAGACGGGGTACATGTCAGAACAGTGCGCAGTGCCTGACAACACGACTCTCTCTCTCTCTCTCTCTCTCTCTCTCTCTCTCTCTTTCTTTCTCTCTCTCTCCCTCGACCCTCGTACCATTGATGAGTACTGGCACGACGTGCTTTCCACCGTCTCCCTGTCCCGGCTGCAGTCCGAGTGCGTGCCACGGGTCCAGAGACCCGTTCGGCAGCACCACATTCGTCGTGTTCGCCTGCGGTCAGAAGCATAGTTTATTTTACGAAAACAATATTGTAAGATTTTCGGTTCGAGATGAACATTCCAAATTCTGCCTGCAGTCACAGGCAGTCGTGGTATTACTATTAGGATCGGCGCGAAGCGCCGATCGTTTGCGTTTTATCCAGCGGCGCGCAGAACCGCTCGGCCCGGAGGGGCGCCAATATCGCTTGTAAATCAGTAAAAAAATAACTATACATGAAACAATAGTTTAATTCCCAAAAATATGTTCGCTGGTTAGGTCTGCACGTCTGTCAGTTGTGCAGCTGTTCGCTGATTCGCTGAAAGACCCGCCACTATTCCCGCCCCCGCGCGCGCATTGGTTCGTGATGCGGAATGTGTGCGGGAGAGCGCGATAATGCGATAATGTGCCCACTGTTTGTGATTTGCGTCGTCGTTCACGCGCGTTGTTTTGTTGTTGTTATCTTTGTTGTTAAAAATACATTTTGAAAAAAAGAAAATTTCTTCGAAATTCAACAAAAGGACATTCATTCTCTTCTGAAAAGTACGAGCTTAAAGTAGCTCTGTTTAGGTTCACCTAAATTCAACAAAAGCACATGCACAAAACTATTATTTCTACACTGAAATATAAACACCAACCTGCTCTCTCAAAACGATCACAAATACATTGACAATCAAATGCCAATATGAATATACTATTGCACACACACACATTCTATCACTCACATTCTATTAACCCGTTTATCAAATGAGTCATATATGAAAAAAGCTCTTGTATTTGTATACAATCAAAAATAATGAAAACATCATTGTAAACTTAACGATTGTTCAATAGCTGTTTATTGATTTTCACAATGCTTTCATAAGAAATAAGAAAATATATTATATAGCCCCTATTAAAGGAACAGTGGCGACTTAATTCTGCAACTAGCTCGTTTGAACGCGCATTACCACTCATGCAAAACATTTGACGTAGACAGGACTCGAACCAGCGTGGTCTGTGCCACTACGGCGCACACACGCATTCAGCCACATAGTAAGTGGACGGACTTCTTTCGTCTGGGATTATGTGTTCTCTCGCTATTTCTGCAGTATATGAAGAGTTCAACGGAATGGAAGTCGTGGCGGGACCAATTTTGAATTTGAAATAAAATGTTGCAACAGCGAGTTGCCACATTTGAAAGCAACGGATAATCGTTGTTCTTTCTCACAAACCGATTAAGATTTGGGTTAATATGATTCTTTCAAACATTCCTAGTCAAAATTAAGTCGCCAGTGTACCTTTAATAAATTATCGATAAAATATACGTTTTTACATATCGTTTGAGAGAGCAGGTTTATGGTTTAAGTGCAGAAAAAATAGTTTTATGCTTTTGCTTTTGTTGAATTGAAAAGAGAGCTACTTTACGCTTGTACTTTCCAGAAGAGAATGAGTATTTGCAGTCGTAGTATCAGAAGTCAATAATGTTTAAAGATCTTTATGATTGCATGTGGTTGTGGAGACCGGAACAAGAAAACAAAAAGAGGACGTACGGTGTATCCGTCCAGCCCGCGGTACACGTTGTAGTACTTGCTGGCTGCGTCGTTGTTCGTCCTGAAATTGATCGGTACACAAATCGATAATCGATCTTTACTTGATGGTTTCGGCGGTGTAGTCCTGGCCGAACATGTCCGTGCACATGTCGAAGAAGTAGCTGGAAAAGAGAGATTAGAGAGAGAAAGAGAAAGAGAGAGAGAGAGAGCGAGAGAGAGAGAGAGAGAGAGAGAGAGAGATAGAGAGAGAGAGAGTCTCACTTGACAGGCACGAGTGCGCGGAAGATGTTCCTTCCCTGGTCGGTGGTCTGCATGTATCCGATCTCATTGCAGCACAGCCACATCCAACCGCGCATCCACGCTGAACACGAGGAATGACGTCATATTGAGTTCCGGTTATCGATCGATTCTCACCGTCGTCTCCGAGAGTGTCGTAGTCGGTGTTGTTCCAGGCCTGCAGAAGTTCAGTGAGAGGGGAAAAGAAGAGAGAGGAGGGAGAGAGAAAAAGATGCAAGATTAAGAGAAATGGAGAGAATGGAGAATGATAAAGAGAAGAATATATTTATATGTAGAGAGATAGAGATAGAGGAAGATCGAGAGAGGGGCAGGGAGAAGAAGAGAAAGAGAGAAAGAGAGAGAAAGAGAGAGAGGGGGCGAGGGAGAGAGAAAGTTCACACCTTGATTAGATCATTGTAGCTGTTTGCGAAGACGGGCGGGTTAGCATTAGAGGCGGGGTAAAGCGAGTTGTACCTGAATATGTTCCCTTCTCCTTCTCACTCGCTCTCTTTCTTTCTCTCTCTCTCTTTCTTCCTCTCTCTCTCTCTCTCTCTCTCTCTCTCTTCTCTCTCTCTCTCTCTCTCTTCACCCACCACAGCCACACGTTGTTGACCCTTTTGACATAGTCGGGCTCAGTGTCGTCCTGCATGATTCTGCACACTTGGGCAGCTGTCGCGTTCGTTTTCGTCTTGTCCGTCTGCAAAGGGGCGGGGCATTAGTGGGCGGGGCATGTGCAATCCACAAAAAAGGTTGTTGACAATCATCAAAACAATAGCAATTATCTTTCAAAAGTACTTCCAAGTAAAAGTAGTTGGTTTGTACTGTTGTCTCAGTTGAGCAAAAGGACTGACATGTTTTCAATGAAGACATGTGCCAACAGGCTCTCTCTCTCATACCAGTGCAAAGCGGCCATATTATAATGAACGCGTATACGAAGTTATGCAGTTATTATCTAAAAGCACACTTCTGTTGTAACATAACACGTCGAATAATGCTGAGAGCCTGTTTGCACATGTCTCCATTGAAGACATGTCAGTCCTTTTGCTCAACTGAGACAACAGTACAAACCAACTACTTTTACTTGGAAGTACTTTTGAAAGATAATCTCTGTCCTTTTCTTAAGTTTTGTTTCACAAAATTACATTTTTATACACGTTCGCGATTCGCTGCGAGGATACCGACGCGCACCCGCTATTCGCCTCTCTCTCTCTCTCTCACTCACACACAGAGGGGGCGGGGCGAAAGCGATTGTCCGACGCCCGCCCGAGCGACCGACACCAATCTCAATCCGCACTCGAAAGCGGACTCTCCGTATCTCGCTTCAAATTCAATCAAACTCAATACAACTTTCTATAACTCTATCGAATATAGATGTGAATGCAATGTAACAGTGGAAATCACTTCAAAATGAGGAAAAGTGCTTCATCCGGGAAAAGTCGTTTTTGAGCATTCTAGCGCGCGGGGACATCCAGTACAAACGAGAGGGCGCGCTAATGTGTGGCCCCACGATGAATGTATGTGCAACGGGCGGAGCTTGTAGGTAGGGGCGGGGCTTGTAACTCGCCTGTCCATCGTATGTGTATTGGATCATTCCCTGGAAGATGGAGAAGATGTTGGCGAAGAAGTTGGTGATATCCAGCTGGGCGGAATCATCGTCGAATGGGGGATCAAGGCTGGAAAGAGAGGGGTGAGAGAGAGAGAGAGAGAGAGAGAGAGAGGGGGTGACGGAGGGATGGAAGATATGCGTACTTGAAGTATGTGTTAAGCTGTTCCCTTCCGTCGATAGAGAGGGACAGCTTCTCCATCTGTTCCCAGGCAGCTGCCACCGCATCTGGGCAGGCCGCGTCGGTAGTCCGCAGCGTGTCCTCCACAACCATAGCGTACTCTCAAATGACCATTCCATAGTGTGCATAATGGTTTTGGACGTCCACAACATGCTTGAAAAACAAGATTCCGTGTCAGTTGCTCACAAAACCGGTTTGAATGTACCATAGAAGTCGAGCTTGAGGTTGATCGGCGCGGAGGAGGCGACGGCTCCAACAGTGAGCTGCGGGAACTTCTCGCGGAAGAACGCAGACAGGGCACCTGTGGTGATCGGTTGATGATCGAGTATCGATCAGGCTCACTCACCGGGATAGGATCCTCCGAAAGTGACCCAGCGAGGGTTGGTGAAGTTGTGCTTAGTGTTCATCGACTAGAATCAGGATATCAGAGAATCGGAAACGAATGTCGTGCTCGATTATCACTGATTAGATTACCAATATGGTTAATGAAACATAGAGTCTCAGAGCGCGTGATAGTGAAAATCAATAGACAACTTGTCTGCCACATTGCAGAAAGTAAAGACATCAAACATGCAATAATTTTTAATACAAAAAATCTTACTGTAATCATTTTTCATCACCTGAATGAAGTTGGCGAGGTCATAGAGTGCCTGCTCGGTGGTACACAGACGGAGAGACTCGGTCTTCATGTCACTGAAAACAAGAGTCTGATGAGTCAGAACCGACACACAGAGAATTTCTGGCACACATGTACAGGACAAAGACGGAGCAAGCCGGAGACAAGAAGGGATGGGGTATGGTGTTCCTACTTAATGGGCCGGGAAACTCCGAAGAAGCGATGCTCGAGGTCGAACACTGCCGCCCCATACTGCGCAGCCCACTCAAACAGAGCACAGTCAGACCATCATTTGTTCATCGACACTTGGTTCGAATGCATCTCATGTGTGCGCAAAAATCGACGTTCACAAGTGCGGCGATTGTTTAAAAAAAATTCAAGTTTCTACCTTGAGGTAAGTAACGCTCGGCTCGCCAGCCCAGTGGACGCCCTCAGGTCCTAAAAACATTGTTCCCTTAACTCTCACTGTTTCGTTCTCTCTCTCTCTCTTTCTCTCTCTCTCTCTCTATCGCTCACCCTCTCCTCCGATCATGATGAAGATGAGGTTGGTGTTGTTGTAGTACTTGGGGTTGTAATAGTAGCGCTGAAAGGGGGAAGTGGATAGAGAGAGAGAGAGAGAGAGATGGTGCAGACGCCATACCTGCTGCCATGTGTCGTGGTTGTTTGCATCGAAGTGGTCCATCTTCTGGGTGAAGTTGGCGCGGACCACCCACGGATACGGGTCCGCATCGCCGTACAACGGAAAAAGATGGATATTCATTCGCTATTACACCTGCCACATCGAATCAACTGTGATTCATACTCATACTCATCGTGATTCAGTTTTCAGTATTCTGCATGTCCGAGCAGTCATCTGCTGTCTATGCGTACCTCATCCTGGCTGGTTCCGGTGTGAGTGTGCCAGAGGGTCTTCTTCAGTCCACCGGGCGGGCGACCAAACGCATGCGGCCACGGTCTGACATTATCATTATCACAATAATGTCATATTGTTTCACTATTTTTGTCACCAATATTTTTGAAATATTCCTTCTGAAGAGAACTAACAGTTCCTTCAACAACTAACAAGCACACTGTTCTTCCATTGCGCACTTTCGAAAAGCACGCATCTCTCGCCTTCTCACCTGTCCTCGGTCCTTGTGTGAATGGGCCCAACCAGGGCGGCGACCGCCGGCACAACAAGGAGAAGCGCCACACTGCGCATCCTGCAAACCAAAACGTATCCAAACGAATCACACAAACGTAGATAGGTAACGCGACGCTATGAAAATCACAAATCCAGTCGGGCTGCGACCGAAAACCAAGGCTCGCGGGATCGGTCGCTGCGCTATCAGTGATTGGCTTACAGTTATCAAGCGTCGCATCATGTTGAACAAGAAACCACGGTGATAAGAAGGCTTTATTCGTGAGTGAATAGGACTGTCTTCTGGATAGAGATATCTATGTAATCATCGTGTGATCTGTTTCTCGAGGAGTGCAGTGGACTCATCAGTTGTGCGTGGCTTTTTGACAGCATTGCGAGCGAGCAGAAAGACACTGAAATTCAAAACGTTCATGGAATGATATGAAACTAACTGATATTGATATAATGACCTGACAGCAATAGCGAGCAAGATTAACAGAATGTACATCCTATTGTCGTCGTCCTCATTTTCGGAAGACTCGGCAGGAGAAGTAGTACGCATCAGGTTGCGCACAGGAAACTGAAGAAAATAGGAATGATAAATTGTGTCACTTGTTTCACAGACTCTTTTATACGGCTCTCCCCTCTCTTTGGCGAGTCTCATTTCGTGTTCCATCGCGTTTTCCAACCAGTACTCGACATTTTCAGAGTGGTATCCGTTATGCATTGACGGAGCGATGCCTAAAGATTTGTACAAGTTGTTTTTTTCGAGTATGAGTTCCACCTGAACTGATGTTTCTATTAATACACATGAAGTTTCCCAGCGAAGGTTCAAACTCTGGCCATGTGTTTTTGTCTGCTGGTCTACCCAACTGAAAAAAGGTTTTCAATTATTAGAGTTTTGAAAACAATAAAGACAACTAACTTTGACAAAATTCGTCACATAATCCGAGTACACCTTATCAATTTCGGCTTCATCCGAGTTCAGAGAATAATTTGTTTTCGCGTTACCTGAAAATCTTTGAGAATCGCAGATTGATAATTCTTACCCATCAAATAGTGGTAGTCTCCTCCGTGATTGTTGTTTCTAGGATAGTCGTATTGATAAAGAAAAACCTGGATGAGTGATGTAGAATCGGTTAAACTGAATCTGAACCCACTTTTCCTCCGGCTTTGACCATCTGACATCCATACGCGTATGCACTCACATAGGCTGCATGCGAGAAATAGCCATGCAAACCTGGAAAGAAAGTGTAAAACCATAAAATATAGAGAAAAAACACTAACTTCCCCAATCCTTTTTGAATTTATCGCTCATTTCCGAATAGTTGTGAACTCCAACAAACTGAAAATAGACTTTTTTGTGTGAAAAGTATTCCAATTCCCGATAACTAACATTTCCGCAGTCCACTCCATCCGGCGCTGTGACGTCATCAAATTCCCATGTTGTACCAAACATGATATCGTATTTCTGAGAAATAAACTGATCATGGATTTTGTTATCAGAGAAACATCAAAAGTGTTACTATTATCAATGCATCAATAATTTGCTATGTGTTGTACTAGGGACCGCAACGTGAGGTGTAGAGTTTGTGTCGAAATCATGTAACATTTTCTTAAAGGACGCGTTACTTGCTCTAATTAGCGTAGAACGATTCGCCCTTCCGCGCTGATTCCAACGGTATTTGATTTATGGGAAAACGTGAACCGTAAAGTATTGAAAATCGATGAAGAGTGATATAATGACTTCATATTTATTTGATCTAGCCGCCATTGCCCAAAA
Source organism: Rhabditoides inermis (assembly GCA_963966185.1). Classification (NCBI taxonomy): domain Eukaryota; kingdom Metazoa; phylum Nematoda; class Chromadorea; order Rhabditida; family Rhabditidae; genus Rhabditoides; species Rhabditoides inermis. Next base: position 47,377 of record CAWZYM010000155.1, read on the forward strand.
TGAGTAATGAAAAATGGTGTCATAAGAGACGTATTATAATTCATCTAGTACTGATTGATTACAATCAAACAAAGCGTAGTGCTACTATTAGAAACGACTATATTTATAATTTAACTTTTAATGACGTCGTCAGTGCTTTGATCTAGCCGCCCTCGCACTTTCCCTGTGTGAGCGCGCGCTCGGGTGCGCGCGCGCCGCGCGGAATTAGAGCGCAATGTGAACGATGAACCTCATAAACATTATTTATTTTCGAAATCAGATTGAAACGATCTACATCATTTTTCAAACGGCTATACCACATCCAAACTTCTGAAATTCTCATTGTGGTCCCTAGTGTTGTACTTATGTGTTCACAGTTTTCACATTTTTGGATGACACATTTTCCAAGTTTAGACGGAGAAAGTAAGTGTTCGGTTTGCGAAATACAAAGTATGTACTATAACATAAACTGTACATAACTCACCGGTGGGTTCTCAACAAAATCTGAAAGAGTTTGACCTTCAAATTCAACAATTGGCGTGGAGAACGCGAAGCCACTGAAATATGTGTATGTACTTATTGTACTCGAAAAAATCTGAGTGAACAAACCCGAACGCCTGCCCTACTGGACTAGCAAGGTCCATTTGATATGAAAGGGCGTTGAGCTCATCCGCGGGAACCGAACGGAGGCAGTCCACTATGCGCCGAGTCTCGGAAACGGAGAGTGGAGTTGAGCTAGTGGATGAGGTACACTGAATTACGTTGAAACTGCACTGCAACACACTCTCACATTTGTCCACTGTGCCAGTTGCATGGTGTTCCTGTGTTGTCTACTCGCTCGTTTATGATCGCCGGATCCACTCCAAATGATGGCTCGCTGGAAGAGACGCTCGGCGGCAAGGCGGCGAGAGAACACGAGGTTCAGGAGCTGAATGACAGTCATGGTAGAGACGCGGTCTCGTCCAACCATCATGGATCCAATTGAGTGTCCCATCGCCGTTGTCCTCTCCGGGTCTCCGCCGAAAGAGGCGATCTCGTCGCGAACGAAACGAAGCGCGTGGATCATGTCTACAATATTTTATTATACTATTCATAATAAGTTCGCACCATGTACAGCCAGGTTCCTCGGCACCACTCGGTCATCGTCGAAGTGGAGCAACCCAAAGAGGCCGAGACGGTACGAGGGGAACACGAGCACGATGTCTAAAGCACATTTTAGATTATCTTTCAAAAGTACTTCCAAGTAAAAGTAGTTGGTTTGTACTGTTGTCTCAGTTGAGCAAAAGGACTGACATGTTTTCAATGGAGACATGTGCCAACAGGCTCTCTCTCTCTCATACCAGTGCAAAGCGGCCATATTATAATGAACGCGTTTACAAAGTTATGCAGTTATTATCTAAAAACACAACTTCTGTTGTAACATAACACGTCGAATAATGCTGAGAGCCTGTTTGCACATGTCTCCATTGAAAACATGTCAGTCCTTTTGCTCAACTGAGACAACAGTACAAACCAACTACTTTTACTTGGAAGTACTTTTGAAAGATAATATCTGTCCTTTTCTTAAGTTTTGTTTCACAAAATTATATTTTCATACACGTTCGCGATTCGCTGCGAGGATACCGACGCGCACCCGCTATTCGCCTCTCTCTCTCACTCACACACAGAGGGGGCGGGGCGAAAGCGATTGTCCGACGCCCGCCCGCCCGCCCGACACCAATCTCAATCCGCACTCGAATGCGGACTCTCCGTATCTCGCTTCAAATTCAATCAAACTCAATACAACTTTCTATAACTCTATCGAATAGAGATGTGAATGCAATGTAACAGTGGAAATCACTTCAAAATGAGGAAAAGTGCTTCATCCGGGAAAAGTCGTTTTTGAGCATTCTAGCGCGCGGGGACATCCAGTACAAACGAGAGGGCGCTGGCGCGCCCTCTCTAATGTATTGCATTTGAAAGAAAGTATGGTTTTGAATTATAGCATGGTTATGCTTTGACACATGCGTGGAAACATAATTTAGTTTTATGCATTGATATATTTAATGAAAGCTATGATGTGACCTCTGTCCACGTATCTTTCCACCACATGTTTTTCCTCGTAGTCCATATTCGATCCCTTGGCCAGAGCCCCTCCGTGGAAAAAAACGAGCACCGGACACGGAGATTGCGCCTTCAACATCACACACATCAACAAGGTTGTCGAGTTGCTTGACAGAACGATGAAATCGCCAACCGTGCACCGCTGTGCCCTGTATATGTTCAGGTAGAGACAGTCCTCACTCATTGGCAGATCCAAGTCCCTCGTGAATTTGGTCACAGACATGCAGGCCGGTCTGAAAACCATAATACGAGTTTGCACGATAGACTTTCTCACTCGAAATCTGTCGCGTTCCGCTTTCCTTGCCAGTGATTGGGCGGTTGAGGGAGAGAGAATCTGAGTGGGCCGACGGGTGGTTGGGCGAATGGAACGCCCTGAAGAAAGTTAATGAATCACAATTGTCCTCGATTAAAAATATAACAGTTCATGCTTCAACCATCGGTGTTTGTTTATGCAATAAAATTCAACTTGCCTTGTATACATGCACATCGCCGGAATCCTTGGATAGGGCATACCCACGCAACTTACCATAGGAATTGGTCACTGTCACCGCTTCAGCTAACACAGCAATAAAGAATACAAATAGAATCTGAAGTACACCAGCTTCTCTCATGTTTGAATAGAGACCACCCTGAATCTGCAATGGGTTTTTCTTATCGAAATAGAAAGCGCGCACAATGGATGCGATAACACTAAACTTTCATATGCATGTTTCTGCAATTCCCATCCATGTATAAACACACATGATATAAAAAAATAATACATTAGGCGGGAAACACTGATTTGTTACGTGGTTGTGTTACAGAATGATCTGCATGTCTGTGTTAGGTTTGAAAAAGATGCTTATCATAAGTCCGCAAGGGTCGCAACGTTTCCTGATAACAAACGACATATCCATTCTGCAACTTGTGCTAACAGGCTGAAAAAAACAACATAAAAGCCTGATAGCAGTTACCAGTTTTGAAAAACCACGTTTGCACCATCGAAGTCTTTTTTGTTGTGATTGACATGCGCACATACACATGCAAACAGTTACATACATTAGAGCGCACATCCTTTCTGCATCTTGTGCTATCAACATAAAAGCCTGATAGCAGTACTGAAAGAAAAACGTTTTTGCACCATCGAATCTTAGTTTCTTCGTAGTTGATTGACATTTGGAAAAGTGTTGCGATTGGCATGCGCTAATGAAAGTTAGACTACACTACTACACATAAGTATTCAAATAATCTGAACAGTTGCATTTGAAAACTTCAAAACACAAATTACAAAAATACGAAAGAAAAAAATGTCGTTCAGTGTGTGTGGGTGGACTCTCTGATAGCGGTTCGCGCGATGGACACAGCTCACAGGGAGAAGACACACGCCACACGCCTCGACTGGAGCAGAAGTGAGTCGTCTCCCCCCTCCCCCCCCGCTCATTCACCCCGTTCAGTATGTGAGCTGGCGTCTCCGGCGAAGCGCCCTCCTCGCATGCCTGTGGTGGAGGAGCAGGCGGAGGACGGAGAGTGCGACGACGATGCCAGCCTGCTCCTATCCGTCCAGCAGCTCGTCAACTTCATCGAGTGGAACCCGGTGAGCTGAAAGGAAGGGAGATGGAAAGGAGGAACGAAAGATAGATAAAGGGAGCGAAAGAGCGACAGAAGAGTGTTTGCCAATTGTCTTTATTTTGCTGGTCACGTATTTCAGTGAATAGAGGGAATTGCGATAACAGTGTGATTATAGAGGCAGCGGCATTTCGACTTTCGCGGACGGGCATCTCATCTGGGCTTCTACGACGAGCAGCTAGAGAAAATCAGACTTTGTTTACCTGTCATACGTATAATAAATATTGATTGTAATAATTATGTTGTGCTTGTCCATGACATCCATACATCTGCTCAACACTTCCACTGTCCTTGAGCATTGGCGCACTTTATGGAACAGTGATTAAAGTGTAGTTCTAAGATGTTTGATGGTTGATTGCGGTACATACTCAGTTATTTCTCATTTCTTTTTGTTTTCTCTACATATTTAACAGTGTTCTTTTGCCTACCTCCATTAATTTAAAATTGTCAGATAAGGAGCGGGGTCATGCCCGTATTTTCTGATGTCACTAATGTAAAAATTGTTAGTCATAGGAAGAGGGTGGTTGAGATAGACAAGATGAGATGTCACAGATTACCATTTATTCACTATTTCGGATGCGCGATTACTGTTCCATCTACCACTTTCATCTAGAAGCTTGTTTCCGCTCTCTTTGATCACGCCTACTCAACTTTTTCAGCCGGTGTCAGCGAGCGGGCGCGTCGGCAAGCGCGTCAGCAAGTGCGTCGCCGAGTTCAACTTCCATCAAATATTTTTTGGAGAAGATTTGATCGATACAATTAATGTGATACAGTAGATAATGATGTTTGTTCCGGGAGTATCTTCGTTTCGAGTTTCCTGGACACATAAATAGGAAAATTGTCGTTTTCTGTCCAGACAAGCTCCGCCCCTTAGACCTTGCCCCATTGACATTGCCTTTATGTTAGAGAACCTCTGCATTGTGCTCGTTTCTTTTTGTCTCCCGTTTGTCTCATATTTTGTCTCATATGTCTCATATATCGGCTTTGAATGTATAACTTTTTGGTAATTGATCGGCGTTGAGATGGTCACCCTCCTGTCCGACTTTCAGACACCCCTCATTTCTTTTTCTTTCTTTTATTGTGCTCACATGAATAAATCTTTTTTATATTATTTGTTACGATTACTACTCTGGCATGTTGGTTGAGCAACCAAGGCTAGCTAGCTCTATCTCTTAGAACAATGTTGTCATGATTGTTTTTGAGAGAAATTTTAGATGATGTCGTAATGCCTCGGATAAAAGCGAAGAGCCTTACTTCACTGGTAGCTGGTCATCGACCGCTGGCTGGCGCTCCTCCTTTTCCAGATAACCAAGACGGCGACCTGGTGAACACCACTTCGTCGAAGGACAGAGGAGACTCGTCGCACTCCCCGTCTGTGTCCGAATCGGACACAGATGTTGATGAGCGATTCGGAGACGAAAAAGCACAGCTCCGTCCACGACCTCACTTTCCTGCGCGAGTTGCCCCGTTTTGTGAGTGTTTTATTTGTTTATTATCAATCGAAACAGATTTTCAGTGGTTCGAAGAAAATTGATTTTCATCCACCTGAACAGAGTTGTACGTGGAGAAGCGAAGTCGTCTCACGGCCTGGAGAGGGGTTGTGCTCGAGTGTTGACTGGAGCACCAGTCGTTTTTTTTCAGAATCACTCGTGAGTATTGTTTGCTGTGTGTTATGTGTTAAATCTTCTTCAGATCGAAGAAGCAGCTCGACAGCTCACTGCGCCTCTGAATCTTAGAGATGTCCGCTATTGCAACAGGTGCAACGTGAACGCGACCTCTAAGTATTCGACGTGCGAAATCAGCTGTGTACGTCGCAGAGGTATGTTGTCTATGCGTTGTGTTTTTGCTATAGAATCACGTTTCAGTCTACCTAATGGGCGCGGAACAACTGACATGATGAACTCAGTTGTTCTATGTGATATTGAAGCGCAGCTGAGAGAAATCGTGGACGAACACTTGGACAAAATAGACGAAATGCACGTATCCGCCAGGCGCGGAGGGTTCGTTGGCTTTTACGAATGTTATGTATTACGTATTTGTTAAGATTATCTGATTAGCTCATTGTTTAGGCATCTTCGAGAAGAAGTGTCCGACTTCCCTCGCTTCTAAGCCGGAGTCGAGACTGCTGCCGAACGGCAGAACTGTGTGTTGCGGTTACAGATCAGTCTCGGCTTTGATGGATTCCGGGCGAGAAGGATCAGTTCGTGAGTGTATTAGTTGATATCATGATGTAATGTCTTTTAAAGGCGAAAGATCATCCCAATCTACGTCGTCCTCGAAGACCTTCCACAGGCCCTCAAGACATTAGAGAACAGCGCGATCGCAGCGACCATGGCTTTGAGCAAGAGCATCACCAACTGGGACCTCGATGTTAGTTCTGAGACGAATTCTCAAAATGAAAACTCATTGCAGAGGCCATTGAATAATATCGAACGCACTCTACAGATTCTACGTGGTGGAGTTCAATGGACGATCGATAATCGCCCCTACACAGTATACGCTACTGTGTATGGGTTATGCGCCGATCTCAAGGTGTGTCGTTATTGTTGGTATCATTTAACAGGCGGCCATATTTACAGGCGACCAAAGAACTGCTGGGCATCTACAGGTGGACCCGTTTGTGGAATTGTGGAAGGTGCTTGATTCGTGGACGGTATCGCGGTCTCACAGTAGACTGGTCTGGACCACCTGGACCTGTACGTTCAGAAGCTGACTGTTTACAGAACGCAAGCTCAGGAGCCGCAGGGTTTCACAATGGTAAAAATCAGTTTGTGTAACTGTCGTCATATTTTACTTTCATCTAGCACACCCTCTCGCTCAAAGTGTGGTTCCGGCATGCAGAATGTACGTGGACGTTCTGCACACAGTCAACGAGGGAGTGATCAAGTACATTCTGCTCGGTATGAAATTTGCTCCTAAACGTATTTTTACTAATTGACGATAGTTTATATTTGTTCTCAACGCCAGGAGGAAGAAGGACGAGGGCTTGTGGGATGCCCAAGACTACCAGAGATGGGATTCTGCGATCTCTGTCAGCAGTGTTTCCATACACGTATTCATCGCACTTGGTGAAGCCGGCAGTGCGTATCAAAAGAATGACGGGAAATGAACTAAGCGCGGTGAGTATAAAATGAGTCAGTTCTCTCTCTCTCCTTCTCTCTCCCTCCCTCTCTCTCTCTCTCTCTCTTTCTCTTTCTCTCTCTCTCTCTCTCTCTCTCTCGACAATATCCGTTCTAGCCTTTCGTACCGTGCAGGCGATTACTGGATGGGCGCGATACATGGCTGCGACCGAGACCATCTTCCTCAACTTCTTGCCACACCACACCACGACAATGAAACATCACGTGAGAAGTGTGCCTGCAGAATGAATAACAGTAGTTTTTTTCAGCTTTGGTTTCATCATTTGGCAGAGGACCTGCAAGAGTCAGGACTTCCTCTTCATTTGGAAACCGGGAAATGCGAGTGTTTTCATCGGTGCTTCTGTCTACTTGTTCCCTCAACGGCTACCAATGATGCAGGCAAGGAGATGATGGAGCGGTGAGTGAGTGAGTGAGTGAGTGAGTGAGTGAGTGAGTGAGTGAGTGAGTGAGTGAGTGAGTGAGTGAGTGAGTGAGTGAGTGAGTGAGTGAGTGAGTGAGTGAGTGAGTGAGTGAGTGAGTGAGTGAGTGAGTGAGTGAGTGAGTGAGTGAGTGAGTGAGTGAGTGAGTGAGTGATGTTCTATTCGCGGGTTTCAGCATGTTCGTGAAAACGGAAGGACGGCGTGCTCTAGCGCGAGTAGATGATGACGATGTGCAAGAACTGCTGAAGCACATGATGGGCCCGGTAATTATGAGAGAGAAGACATTTCACATGTTTTTATTGTCCTTTTAGAACAGACTGCCTGTCCAGACATTGATCTCTTCCACTGTGTTCATTCCCGAGATGTCCATCATCACAGGGCAACTGAGAGCCGACCACCTCAACTACATACAAACGCATGGAATTCAAGGAGTGGCAGTGTGATTTCATAGTTCCATTCTTTTGCAGACGTTTTTTTTCTTCAGGTTGCGCCTAGTATGCCAGAACAAGGTGTTCTCTGCTGCACTGTACTGGGGCGAGCCAGCGCAAAGTCGGCAAGACTTTCTACAGTACCAAGATGGAGTGCACGTGCAGTATGGAGAGGTGCAACTGTTCGTGTACAATGCGCATTTGAGGCAAGTCACGGTGATCTGTGACAAGTGGGCCTCTTCAGATCCTTTCACCAACTTATCCAACGATATTGCTGCTCTGCCCCCTTCCAATATCAAACCGATATTAGTTCAATAGACAACCGATGCTCGGATCGAAAACGTTGTATTTCACAAGATTCGTCACTCAAACATTGTCCACTTTGATGCTCATCTCATAAACGGTCACGCACTCAAGATAAAACACGGCAACGACGTGTTCGCGTCTCTGACACGATGACCGTTGCGCAAACATTTCAACTCGCGCAAGTCTGTGATTAGCGCAATATGTGATTCCACTCTCTCTTCAGTTCTTCCGCTCTGTATTCTGTATTCTGTGTTTTATGTGTTTTTTTTATTTGTGAAGTTGACATAAATGGTTTTCATATTTTAAAGGATCGTTTCACTTTTCGTTGTTCATCTATCTTGAATTTGAATCACATCATCGGTGTTGTGAGTTGCGATAACAAACTTGTGTGATTGGTGGTTTCAGTATGTTCTTGGACGAAGAGGGTGACGCAATCACCGAGACTAGAACGCACACAGAGCTAGAGTATCGTATTGCTAACAAAATAGGTACGTCATGCAAGTTTTATTCGATTCCATTTTTGTTGTTTAGCTATTGATTGGTCAAGAACAACCGTCGAGACGCCCACTTCTACTCAAAGGAAGAAAACGGGGAAAAGACCTCTGTAGATGTACTCCGCGATGTATGGGGGCAAGAGCTGGTTGACCCGCTCGATCTTGGGAAGAGCATTCTCCACTCGCTCGTGACGGGTCTGTCGCACCAATCGTTGGAGGTATGTACATAGATATCATTCCAATATTCTAAAAATATTTTAGTTAGAGATCGGTCAGTTACCCTTGCCCAACGCGTGGTGTTTGGAAAGCTTAGCTAAGGAAGCTGTCGGTGCATCTGCAGATCGCAAGATGCAGCTCGAACTACAGATGGCACAGTTCGCTGCGGTGTGTTTTATTGAGGCGTACATGAATAAATTTGTAATTTCAGCAAAACCAACTTTTCTCCGAAGTGCGCGAACTCATGCGCAAATGTGCAGACCTGGAATCGAAACCGGTACCACGCAAGAAAAAGGCCCAGAAAGTGCTAGAGCGTTACGGAGAGAAGGTTGGTTCACTTTTGTTCATTTAATGATTTCCTATTTTCAGACAGCCTTGCCTGCGATAAGGGTCAGCGCGCTCACTCCTCATCATCTGTATTCCATGTCTCCAAGCTCTGTTCCATTCGCACAAGTGTGTGGGCGGACTGTACTGTAGACCACCACTGTCAACACTGATGACGACCCGTGTCTACAAGCAAAGGACACCATCAAGGGCCTCCTGACGGCGGTAAGTTTTATTTCATATTCGGTAGTGATTTTGTGTGGTTTTAGATGTGTCGCAACCATGCTGACGGCCCGATCGTGTTGAGACAATACATAGAGAGCCCATCGACAGATCTCGTTATTTCAAGAGGAGGGACGATCAGGATGAGAGAGAAAAAGAGCCAGAAGAGCAGGGAGATGAAACTGCTTTTCCCGACTACAATGAACACCAGCCGTTGATGTCGATACCCTCGGAGGTATACGCGTACATGCACGGTATGTTTTAATATTTTTTGGTAAACGTTTAATAACATTTTCAGATCTCGTTCTCGACTCTCTCGGCCTGAACCTCGAACAATGTGCGGACGATCCCGAGTTGTGGGCAGACCGAGTCGAATGGAACTGTAAGCTACCCATCATCGTACGCGACGCACTGTGAGTTTTGTTATCATTATTTTTTTAATAATTATCTGATTCATAGTCATACTAGTTTTGTTCAATGTCAGTGTTCAGGTCGGACATTCGCCGGAGCTATTTCGACCTTCGGACTGGTACGTGGAAGCGCAGCGACCGCAGGAGGATTTCACAGCCAAGGAATCGACGCTTGATTCCGAATGGCATCTCCCTCCTCGCCTCCTTCCTCCATTTGAGTAAATTGCTATTTGCTCAGTTTTTGTTTGTACATGTGTTGTCTTTCTGTGGTCACTGTGAATATAGTTCTCAAATAGCTTCATCTGTGTAATACTGTGATAATATCAGCTGCTTTACTGTTAGCCAATTGTTCCCATCTTTTTCAACAATGTTTTGATATGTCAAACAAATAAAAGTTTTGTTATGATGTACGCCATATGCAACAAAAAAAACACAAGGGAAATCTAGTGTGTTATTATTTGCTCCATCAAAGAACGAGCTCCATCAATTACTCTCTCGCATGTGCCTCTCTCGCGCGCCTTACGAGCGCTCACTGCGCCGCTCTCGCGCATCTCTCACACGGGGCGGCTGAGAGGCGCGCCAGAGCCGCACAAAACCGGCGTGTGAGGCGCGCGGGCGCGGCAACGCCGTGTCACTGAAGTACCGTTGTTGGGGTTCAAAATGTTGAAAAACACCTTAAAATCTCTACATCTACGACATTGAGAATGGAGAGGAATCCTCGAAGAAGATGAAACTCCTGGAGACGCCTCTTCGCGATCGATCGTTGAAGCCCGGATCTTCCGCCGCCGAGATCGAAATTTCCCCAGAAGCCGCAAGCAGGGAATGACAAGCATCACCTCGCAGTAGACAGTGTATTACTGTATTTACCATATCCCACCGTGATTAACGTAATCGATATTGTGTGCTACTTGATTCGAGATAAATATTCTGATTCTGAAAAACCCCGAAAATTTCTTCGCTTTGCCGCTCGCGCCTTCAAGTTAATGTATCGACGCTAGTAAAACCACGTTTTTTTCCAACTTTATATTCATCATCCTGATGTGATTAGCGGTAAACGTTATCAATAATCTAGGCTAATATTTCTAGAAACATGAAAGATTTCGATTCGTTTACTACAGCGTCTTCTTTTGAAAGCATTGCAAAGTGACATCATTTTGTCGCTGCTCCGAGCACGGCGCCAACGTTGAGTGCGCGGCTGCTCCAACCGCTTCTCCTTCTGCTCCCGCTTCTTCAGAGATTGTCCAGTCGAGACTAGTGCAACAAGCACGACAATGGTAGTGGGAAGATGCATGACGAGTTGAATGCAATCTTCTCACAATCTCATTTTTCATATTGCTTTCGCAGCATTCATGAAAGTATTCATGAACCGTTTTTCTCACTCACTTTTATCTCGTTTCGTGTGATGAGACTGCACTTTTCCTGCATAGATCATGTTAACTCTGATTTCTGGGGAGAGTGCGGTTGTACCGGCTTGCAGGGACACGGACCGACGAGGGGGGCTGCTGTGCCGCCCGTTCATCATATCCTATTTCCTCCTTTAATCGATTTTATTTTATTCCGTGTTTTCACCACAAATATGAATGAAACTATTATTAATAACCATAACTGGGAACGAATGTGACATACGTCTATTAAAAAACGCATAGCGGAACGGCAAAGTGATTCGGATCAATATACTAGCCATGTTTATGGTTAAGTTTATGTTTATGTTTATGTTATGTTATGTTATGTTTATGTTATGTTTATGTTTTGAGCGTGTCAGTTCATCGAGAGTGCGAGTAGTAGTGTTAAGTGTTTATGTTTATGTACTCTTGTACTCAGACTCAGTCTTGGACATTATCTTTTCCACTATTACTCATTATTTTTTCACTATTACTCCTATCCTTTCACCACCACGACTTGACGTCAAGTTACGTCACCATGACGTCATAGAAGTATGCCGAGTTGCGGGGCTATGAAATGCACAAAATAAACCGCTTAAAACAAAACCGTAGGTTAAAACAACATTCGGAAGACCTTCTCCACATGTCAGCTTCAAATGTCAGTTATGTTTGCTAAAGGGGTGTTAGTCACTGACAATACAAATGGATTAGTCAATACACTGACTCAAAATGCCCTATATGGTGCACATATCCGTCCACTTATTATGATTATTTGCTCATGATAATTTTCTCCCGATAACGCGCAGACCTGCACCTAGGGTTAGTGGGAGTATAAATAAGATTGTGGGGAGCATGAAGTCAACTCGTCATGCATCTTCCCACTATCATTATTGTGCTTTTCGCACTAGTCTTGGCTGCACAAGCTATGGAGGAGCGGAAGCAGAAGGAGGAGCGGTTGGAGCAGCGGTTGGAGCAGCCGCCGATTCGCCGCGCCCGCAACGTTGGCGCCGCGCTCGGAGCGGCGACACTCGGGCTGGTGAGAGGCATTCAGAGTGGAAGGGGTGACAGGACGATTCCAGTCGAGCGACTTCCGCTGTCTCTTCAACTGCGACGGGTGCGTTCCTTCCGGACAACCGCTGAACGGATGCTGGAAGAATAACTGGAAGAAGAGGGACTCGCGGTGTGCAAATGTGGTGCGAGAGAGGATGGAGGTTGTCATGACATACTTGTTCCAGGGCCAGCGCTTCTCCTTTCCACACATGGCTGGTGGCAGGTGCTACTGCTGCAGATGAGAGGACAATGAGCAACCAACAACCGCTTTCACTACACTTACCACTCTTACACGCTTTCCCGTCCCTTTTGAACTATACCAAATTGATGTCATCGTTATCAGTATTGTATGAAGTGATAAAATACAATCATGTTATCGATTAGCAGAAGAAATATGAATATACTATCTTCAAGTTGCACAGTTAAAAAACAGTAAAATGGAATAGTTGAATGGTTTTAATAGGAACATTTCGCAAATGCGATGGATCAGCATTTCTTTGAATACAACTTATGAATACAGCGAACAAACTCGATCGGTTTCGGGACCAGATCCAGGCGGCTGTGATAGACATCGGTTCTGAAACGAGCCTAATTGGTTTATTGGCTAAAAGTATTAGATTATTGAATAATTTAGAACGATTATCAAAAGACATGCAAAAAGTAAAGTCAACAGTGTCTGGTTACAGGGAAGCTCCGAAAAATCCAATGAGAATACGAACAATTAATTTTAAACCATAGCTGTACTAATGCATTGTTCGATTTGTTTTACGTATGTAGCACAGGCTTCCATCGGAGTGTTTATCGACCAAGATAGCAATGAAGGAAGGCCTTATATGGCCCGCAATACGCAACATTTTTGCACTTCATATATTGAATTGGCTACGTCTAGTTCTCTAGATTTCGATGCGCGTTGGGCGCGACAATTTGTGTTAATGTCATGACAACTCATGAATAAGCTGTACTAGCGTAAGACTCGAATCTCACCCTCTGTCTCCTCTCCTCTCGCCGTTTGTACAGCCGCCAGCATATTTCTTCTTCTGCCTTGATCTGTTTTGCATTCACATTCAGTGCAGTCGATCGGACGAGTAGGTCGTATATGCTGTCTCCCTTGATCGAAAGCAAATGAAAATGCTCTGAAAAAATGACAAAAAAATGTGTGAGTATACCAACGTCTTTCCTGTCAAGTAGGTCTACACTGAACAATAAACACAAACCTGATCTCTCAAAACGATCACAAATACATTGACAATCAAATGCCAAAATGAAAATACTATTGCACACACACATTGTATCACTCACATTCTATTAACCCGTATATCAAATGAGTCATTTATGAAAAAAATCTTGTATTTGTATACATTCAAAAAGAATGAAAACATCATTGTGAACTTAACGATTGTTCAATATCTGTTTATTTATTTTCACAATGCTTTCATAAGAAATAAGAAAATATACGTATTCTAGTATACGTATTCTTACATATCGTTTGTGAGAGCAGGTTTGTGTTTATAGTTTAGTGTAGAAATAATAGTTTTATGCATGTGCTTTTGTTGAATTGAGGTGAACCCAAACAGAGCTATTTTACGCTTGTACTTTTCAGAAAAGAATGAATGTCCTTTTATTGAATTTCGAACAAATTTTCTTTTTTCAAAATGTATTTCGAACAACAAAGATAACAACAACAAAACAACGCGCGTGAACGACGACGCAAATCACAAACAGTGGGCACATTATCGCATTATCGCGCTCTCCCGCACACATTCCGCATCACGAACCAATGAGCGCGCGGGGGCGGGAATAGTGAGCGGGTCTTTCAGCGATTCAGCGAACAGCTGCACAACTGACAGACGACAGACATGCAGACCTAACCAGCGAACATATTTTCGGGTATTAAACTATTGTTTCAGGTTTTGTTTCTGTTTATAGTTGTTCAACGGACGATTTAGATACAAGATCATGATATAACTCTGAAACATTTATTATTTTAATGATTTACAAGCGATTTTCGCGGCCCTCCGGGCCGAGCGGTTCTGCGCGCCGCTAGATAAGACCCAAACGATCGGCGCTCCGCGCCGATCCTAATAATAAGAATAAGAATAAGAATAAGAATAAGAATAAGAATAAGAATAAGAATAAGAATAAGAATAAGAATAAGAATAAGAATAAGAATAAGAATAAGAATAAGAATAAGAATAAGAATAAGAATAAGAATAAGAATAAGAATAAGAATAAGAATAAGAATAAGAATAAGAATAAGAATAAGAATAAGAATAAGAATAAGAATAAGAATAAGAATAAGAATAAGAATAAGAATAAGAATAAGAATAAGAATAAGAATAAGAATAAGAATAAGAATAAGAATAAGAATAAGAATAAGAATAAGAATAAGAATAAGAATAAGAATAAGAATAAGAATAAGAATAAGAATAAGAATAAGAATAAGAATAAGAATAAGAATAAGAATAAGAATAAGAATAAGAATAAGAATAAGAATAAGAATAAGAATAAGAATAAGAATAAGAATAAGAATAAGAATAAGAATAAGAATAAGAATAAGAATAAGAATAAGAATAAGAATAAGAATAAGAATAAGAATAAGAATAAGAATAAGAATAAGAATAAGAATAAGAATAAGAATAAGAATAAGAATAAGAATAAGAATAAGAATAAGAATAAGAATAAGAATAAGAATAAGAATAAGAATAAGAATAAGAATAAGAATAAGAATAAGAATAAGAATAAGAATAAGAATAAGAATAAGAATAAGAATAAGAATAAGAATAAGAATAAGAATAAGAATAAGAATAAGAATAAGAATAAGAATAAGAATAAGAATAAGAATAAGAATAAGAATAAGAATAAGAATAAGAATAAGAATAAGAATAAGAATAAGAATAAGAATAAGAATAAGAATAAGAATAAGAATAAGAATAAGAATAAGAATAAGAATAAGAATAAGAATAAGAATAAGAATAAGAATAAGAATAAGAATAAGAATAAGAATAAGAATAAGAATAAGAATAAGAATAAGAATAAGAATAAGAATAAGAATAAGAATAAGAATAAGAATAAGAATAAGAATAAGAATAAGAATAAGAATAAGAATAAGAATAAGAATAAGAATAAGAATAAGAATAAGAATAAGAATAAGAATAAGAATAAGAATAAGAATAAGAATAAGAATAAGAATAAGAATAAGAATAAGAATAAGAATAAGAATAAGAATAAGAATAAGAATAAGAATAAGAATAAGAATAAGAATAAGAATAAGAATAAGAATAAGAATAAGAATAAGAATAAGAATAAGAATAAGAATAAGAATAAGAATAAGAATAAGAATAAGCATAAGAATAAGAATAAGAATAAGAATAAGCATAAGAATAAGAATAAGAATAAGAATAAGAATAAGCATAAGAATAAGAATAAGAATAAGAATAAGCATAAGAATAAGAATAAGAATAAGAATAAGAATAAGAATAAGAATAAGAATAAGAATAAGAATAAGAATAAGAATAAGAATAAGAATAAGAATAAGAATAAGAATAAGAATAAGAATAAGAATAAGAATAAGAATAAGAATAAGAATAAGAATAAGAATAAGAATAAGAATAAGAATAAGAATAAGAATAAGAATAAGAATAAGAATAAGAATAAGAATAAGAATAAGAATAAGAATAAGAATAAGAATAAGAATAAGAATAAGAATAAGAATAAGAATAAGAATAAGAATAAGAATAAGAATAAGAATAAGAATAAGAATAAGAATAAGAATAAGAATAAGAATAAGAATAAGAATAAGAATAAGAATAAGAATAAGAATAAGAATAAGAATAAGAATAAGAATAAGAATAAGAATAAGAATAAGAATAAGAATAAGAATAAGAATAAGAATAAGAATAAGAATAAGAATAAGAATAAGAATAAGAATAAGAATAAGAATAAGAATAAGAATAAGAATAAGAATAAGAATAAGAATAAGAATAAGAATAAGAATAAGAATAAGAATAAGAATAAGAATAAGAATAAGAATAAGAATAAGAATAAGAATAAGAATAAGAATAAGAATAAGAATAAGAATAAGAATAAGAATAAGAATAAGAATAAGAATAAGAATAAGAATAAGAATAAGAATAAGAATAAGAATAAGAATAAGAATAAGAATAAGAATAAGAATAAGAATAAGAATAAGAATAAGAATAAGAATAAGAATAAGAATAAGAATAAGAATAAGAATAAGAATAAGAATAAGAATAAGAATAAGAATAAGAATAAGAATAAGAATAAGAATAAGAATAAGAATAAGAATAAGAATAAGAATAAGAATAAGAATAAGAATAAGAATAAGAATAAGAATAAGAATAAGAATAAGAATAAGAATAAGAATAAGAATAAGAATAAGAATAAGAATAAGAATAAGAATAAGAATAAGAATAAGAATAAGAATAAGAATAAGAATAAGAATAAGAATAAGAATAAGAATAAGAATAAGAATAAGAATAAGAATAAGAATAAGAATAAGAATAAGAATAAGAATAAGAATAAGAATAAGAATAAGAATAAGAATAAGAATAAGAATAAGAATAAGAATAAGAATAAGAATAAGAATAAGAATAAGAATAAGAATAAGAATAAGAATAAGAATAAGAATAAGAATAAGAATAAGAATAAGAATAAGAATAAGAATAAGAATAAGAATAAGAATAAGAATAAGAATAAGAATAAGAATAAGAATAAGAATAAGAATAAGAATAAGAATAAGAATAAGAATAAGAATAAGAATAAGAATAAGAATAAGAATAAGAATAAGAATAAGAATAAGAATAAGAATAAGAATAAGAATAAGAATAAGAATAAGAATAAGAATAAGAATAAGAATAAGAATAAGAATAAGAATAAGAATAAGAATAAGAATAAGAATAAGAATAAGAATAAGAATAAGAATAAGAATAAGAATAAGAATAAGAATAAGAATAAGAATAAGAATAAGAATAAGAATAAGAATAAGAATAAGAATAAGAATAAGAATAAGAATAAGAATAAGAATAAGAATAAGAATAAGAATAAGAATAAGAATAAGAATAAGAATAAGAATAAGAATAAGAATAAGAATAAGAATAAGAATAAGAATAAGAATAAGAATAAGAATAAGAATAAGAATAAGAATAAGAATAAGAATAAGAATAAGAATAAGAATAAGAATAAGAATAAGAATAAGAATAAGAATAAGAATAAGAATAAGAATAAGAATAAGAATAAGAATAAGAATAAGAATAAGAATAAGAATAAGAATAAGAATAAGAATAAGAATAAGAATAAGAATAAGAATAAGAATAAGAATAAGAATAAGAATAAGAATAAGAATAAGAATAAGAATAAGAATAAGAATAAGAATAAGAATAAGAATAAGAATAAGAATAAGAATAAGAATAAGAATAAGAATAAGAATAAGAATAAGAATAAGAATAAGAATAAGAATAAGAATAAGAATAAGAATAAGAATAAGAATAAGAATAAGAATAAGAATAAGAATAAGAATAAGAATAAGAATAAGAATAAGAATAAGAATAAGAATAAGAATAAGAATAAGAATAAGAATAAGAATAAGAATAAGAATAAGAATAAGAATAAGAATAAGAATAAGAATAAGAATAAGAATAAGAATAAGAATAAGAATAAGAATAAGAATAAGAATAAGAATAAGAATAAGAATAAGAATAAGAATAAGAATAAGAATAAGAATAAGAATAAGAATAAGAATAAGAATAAGAATAAGAATAAGAATAAGAATAATAATAATAATAATAATAATAAGCTCAAAGGGCGAATATTTTACTCCGCTCAGATTCCGCAATTCCGTTCGGTCATAACTTTTGATGCATCTAAAAGGAATGGATGCGACTTCCGCAGAATTGTAGATTAGAACACAGTCTATCCAGAAAACATGACCTCGTTTATTCCTATTCGATGCATCAATATGAAAAATCGATAATTGATCGAAATTGGCGCCATTTACGCCCCCTCAAGAATGGTGAAATTTCAAAGATAAAATATTTTTCCGAAATTGTTTTTGAGTTTAACCTCGGTTTTCAACAACCATTAGTAGTGTATTAAACGACAGTAAGAACAAAATTTCGAAATTCGATTTTTCGTAAAATCGTTTGTGCCCCCTCGGGTGTTCCGCGGATAATCCGCCGTGTGTCAGTTTACACCTATAGTCTACGCATGTACGTACATAGTTTGCAGCCTACAGGTATTTCCCGCCTTTCTGTGGTCGGTGCTAAAAGGAGAGATCCGTGCGATAACAGATCAAAAGTTGAATGGTAAATGACTAATTATATGTGATTAGCTTAATGAACTTTGGAGGCACGGGAATATTTGCATAAACATCAAATTTGTCTGGAGAAACTCGCCCCTCTCTGTCTGCATCATTTGTTTCTTTCTCCACCCTTCTCTTTCTCACAATACCCCGTCATTTCTCCGCGTCTTTCGTCTCCTGTGCAGTTGTTTGTGTTCGCGTGACCCTCCCTGCTCGCTCCGCCCCCCCCTGACCACGCCCACCGCGACTCCGCCCCCGCCGGCCTCGCATTGCGTGACTCCGCCTATCCTCTGCTGACAAACAACTGTCATGGCGGACAGGTTTTTCAGGGAAGAAAATGATGACCCGGGCGGTATCCTCTTCTTCAGCAAAGGTAGGCTCAAATTCGCTGTACCGTATTGGGTACTTAGATTACTGTAGCTACCGTATACCTAGGCTGCTGCGTTCCGTCGCAGGAGGTGCTATGGATGATGATCACCCTCTTCATTTTCACCACCATACTCTGTATCACCTGCTGCTCCATTTGCGCCGCCACCCGATGGGTACGGTAGACTGAATTTGGAATACGGTACATTGGTATACGATAGATGTAATTTGAGTTACACTATGTTTCATTTGCATTTTAGGTCTACAAGCGTCGCTGCCGCAAGAAGATTGAGGACCTGCGCAAAAAGTGAATGAATACAGTAGTCTACCGTAATCATCGTACCTACCGTATTCGTAGATCACACGACGACGAAATAGCGAGACGCCGACACGAGGAGAAAGTGAGGGCATCGATGGCTAAGTATCAGGAAGGTATGTATTGTAACTTGAATCAAGATTACTGTATGTTGATTTTTAAACGTTGTTTTCAGGAGTGATGCGTAACCAGACGGTCTGCCATTATGCGTGCGAGCCTGCCCCCGGTCCTGTCAAGAACATGCCTCCTCTTACCGGACCGCCTGGACCACCCGGACCACCTGGACCACAGGGTCCGCAAGGACCTCCCGGACTGTCTGGAGTGTCTTATGCTTCCACTCCCGGACCCGCTGGACCACAGGGACCACAAGGTACGAAGGGCGACAAGGGGTCTCCGGGAAAGGACGGGAAGGATGGAAAGGATGGGAGAGATGGAGTGACGCCTGCGCCTTCGACTGCGACTCTAGCTCATTGTCACAAGGGACCCGCACCCTGGCCTCCCCATTGGAAACAATTCGAAGAAGCCAGGAAAAAAGCAGAGGAAGAAGCTAGGATGAAAGTAGAAGAAGCCAGGAAGAAAGAAGAGGAAGAAGCTATGGTGAAGGAAAAGGAGGAGATAAGGAAGAAGAAAGCAAGAGAAGTAAGGGAAAGAGCTGAGGATGAATCGAGAAAAAGGGCTGAAGAAGAAGCAAGAAAGCGAGCTAAGGAGGAATACAGAAAGAAAGCCGAAGAAGCTCGGAGGAAAGAGGAAGAGAACAAGCTCAAACGAGAAAACACATCAAAGACTGGACAGGATATCAAGGTACAACAAGAAGAAACCGAAACAAATTTACAAATAAACAAACAACTTTCAGAAAAACTGGCGATGCGCGATGGCTGAAGAGAATAAGCAAATCGAAGAGGCGGTGTCGAAAAAAGTGGAGAAAGAAGTGGAGAGACTGAAGAAAAAGAGAGGAGGAGAGAAGGAGACTCCTGTCAAGAAGACAAGTCACACTAAGAAAGACAAATACAAGGTATGGATTGAATATCGATTGGCTGTTCGATCGATTACCGAATTGCGAATAGGCTCTGGTGCTGATCAAGGAAGGCGGGAGTCTGGAGATCCTGGAAAACTCTGGCGACGAACCATTGAAAAAGGTTGCAGCCAAGGCGCCTGCCAAAGCCCCAAAGAAGATCACTCAAGGACCAAGGAAGGTTAGTAACTTTTAGTAATGACGTACTTGGTTTACCTACGGGTTTAAGCATTTTGAAAAACAAAACTTCCCGAAAAGATCATTTCCTCGTCGAAAATTTTGAAGCGAACGCTGTTATTTCCAATGAGTTCCACCAGTCGAAACAACCAGTATCGATTAGGCTCTGGTGCTAGTCAAGGAAAACGGGAGTCTGGAGATTCTGGAAAACTCTGGCGACGAACCACCGAAGAAAGTGGCAGCCAAGAAACCCGCGCCCGCAACAGCCCATCCACCAACCGAGAACTCTCAGGGACCTAGGAAGGTGAGTGCTTACTCAGTTACTTAGTACTCACTCAGTTTCTATAGGTTGTTCTGGAGAGGGCAGCCGAATCTCGCGAGCAGACTGAGGCAGAGAAGAGAAAGCAGGCAAGAGCCCAGCCACCCACTGAAAACTCGAAGAGACATCGCACATTCATTCTGGAGAAGGCAGAATCGACAGAGCCCCTGAGAGACGCAGTAGACATGGAGGAAAGGGAGAAGAACAGGCGGGAGAGGGAGCAGCGGGAGAAAGAGAGGAAGGAGATGGAGAAGGAGATGGAGAGGAGGAGGGAGGAGCGGGAGCAGAAGAGGAAGGAGGAGAGGAGGAGGGAGGAGCGGGAGAGACAGCGACAGAGGGAGAAGCGCCGACTGGAGAGGGAGCTGAGGCGACTTGACCCCACGCAAGAAGATGAGGTCGACGTGGCTCCTTGTTCCATCGAAAGCCACCCTCCAGCCATCAGCACAACGTACGTCAGGTCGACTGATTATCGATTGATTATTGATTTCAGGACCGATGAGACGCAGCAGCGTCACGGAAACTTTGCGTACCCTCGAGCGTATGGGTTGGACGAGGGTGCGGAGCCTCGGCCTGTGCGGGATGGTCGTGGCGTGTACAGAGAGAATGAGATTGGCGCGGCCTCCTCCCGTCAGTCCCATCTGTCTCCCTCTGTCCCTTCATCGGATGCACCCCCGCCCGGTCGACCCACCCAACAAGTCTACCTCAGTCGCACCACTGCTGCCGGAGTGATCGAGAGGGTCGCTCGCGTCATCCACAAACCACCACAGCCAAACGACGCACTCACACTCACTAAGGTACCGGTTACTGTACTCTGAACCCGGGAAACTGTGTTTTGAGAAGTCAAAGAAGACTCGGGAGTCGGCGGCGGACCCGGTGCCAGCAGGGATGTCGAGTCGATGTATGCCTGCCTCGCAGTCGCCCCGGCCTTCACACATATCATCCAATACACACACCACTCCACACTCCAACAACACGCTCAGCAGCCTCGGAGTCAACGTGTTCAAGCACAACATTCCCTCGGGTAGGGGGGGGGAGAGATGGGGGAAAGAGATAGAGAGGGAGAGGGAGAGAGAGAGTCGTTCAGCTGCTTTCTTCCGCGGCGACACTCCCTACTGGAATAACCAGCACATCTTTGACCCGCTTGACAAGAAGATTGTGAGTACGGTAACATGTACAAATGCGCAGTACTGTACTTTGTATTTTCAGTACGAGAAGGAGCCAAGCGCGGGTTCAAAAGAAGACAGCGACTCACACAGAAAGGTATCGATTGAATATCGATTGATGTGACACATAGTTTCAGTTCCTCGACCACGCTTGCACTCCACTGGCGCCTGCCGAACACGTGGTGTATAGGTCTGTTCATCGATTGATTAATATCGATTGATTGTCGATTACAGGCGCGACTCAGTCTACATTCCGATCGAGGGCCGTTCGAACTACTATGATCCATCCGAGGATGGACCGCGCTATCCGCCCGGACAATCCAACTACCCCTGAATCCCCTGAAGACAGACGTCACCCGAATCTACATCCATGCTTCCTTAATACCCCCTTTCCTGGCTGTGCCTCAGCAACTTTGAAAACTATTCAAACTATTCATTACACTATTTCAAATGTGTTGCGCCCGTTCTGTCCCATTCCGTTATCACTTATAATTACTCGTCGAGAAAGTTATTTCGAGAAACCGAGCTCATAATTAAATGAATCGTTCACAAATTTAGATTTCGTGATCATGCCGGAGCGTGAAGCGGCCATTTGATATCATTTGATCCAACTTGGTATTTGTGTTTCTATAGCTCACCCTATTCTGTTGATATGAGATCGGAGACCTCTTCTGCAGGGTTACAGGTTACAGAGTGTGACTGATGAAAATGTGAGAAAGAGAAAGACTCTACATTTTCAAAATATGAAATAACCAAATATACATACTTACATTTATTTACAATTCAATAGTCAATGTTCAATCAATCAATACTCAGTGGCTGAGGAGCTGAGCAGGTGGTTGAGTCTCTCATCCGACAGTGCGTACCACTGCCTGTT